>VYXD01009704.1:838061-866995 GCA_013397195.1 Hylia prasina | reverse complement strand
CCCCCTCCTCTACCACTACCCCACGTTTCTCCCTCCTCCCCCCAATAAATCCCTCCACATTCCACCATTTTCTCACTTCATTCCTTTCGCGGTGGATTGAGAGTGGTGGGCTCAGTTACTCAGAGCACAGAGGCAAGGAGACAGGCAAAACATTCACTGTTCTGTTGCCTTTTCCCTTTTTCTTTCCCAACCTCCCCCCTCCCACCTTCCCCAAAAATTCACTTCCTCCCTCCAACTGGAATAATGTGTGTGTTACAAAACCACCGAGAGATCCTTTCAGAATGCAACTGTGCAGTCTGCCTGTCTTCAGCTTGTTTGTATTGCCTGGGTAAGCAATGCCAAAACGCTGTGTTATTGCTGTGCTCCGGCTGCAACCAGAGAGTGAAATAATTGCTCTCTTTGCAAATGGCTTATTTACAAAGACAAGACTGTGAGTGAGGGACAATGGGCAGAGGAGGTGATCGCAAAGCACTTTGGATGTAATTTAGTCCACTTTAGAAAGGAAAAAGAGAGGAAGGGAAGCAACCATGTTATATCCAAAATGTCTCATACAGAACAATACGAGTCTCAAACAGAGTTCAGAGCATTTTGTAATTTCTATAGGCAACCACATCTCACTGGGCTGGATGCAGAGGGGTCTAGTTGGCTGCTGATTGATTTGGTTTGGGGCTGGGATTTTTCCCCAATTTCTTGTTGGGAGGGGGTTTTTGTTTGGGGCTGGTTTGGGGGTTTGCAGGTTTTTAAGGTTTATGGTAAAGGCTTAAAATAAAGAAGTCTCTGAATGGAGAAATCAGCTGAAGTCTGATGTGGTGAAACTGAACAGCAACACAGTGACATGTCTGATGACAGAAGAGACACCACTGCAGCCAACTTCTGGAATCAGATGTTCTAAAGAGAGGGGGAAAGAAAAGAGGGGCCAGTGATTCACTTTTAAATATGTGTTGCTGAGTACTGCTATTGGTGTACGTGTGGACTGGAGAGGTGGTCTTCAGCCTGTGCTGGAGGGAGGGGGGCAACCGATGTAAATGCATGGTTTATGTTACACACGTAGTGAGGAGAGAGTGGGAGAACAGGAGTGCACATTACAGCCCATTGTGAAAGCCCTGTTTGTGAATCAGCGCCCAGCTGGACGTTGGGCTGCCGGGGGTTCATGGACATTCAGGGATAAGATCAGTGTGTGCCAGTGTTCACTGGAGCTGGGTGTGCCTGGAGCTCCCTTTTGGGAGAGAACGGCAAGTGGGTACCGCAGAACTGATTTTCTTAACCCAGCACTGGGAGATGGAAGGCAGGGGAAGGGGAAAATAAACTATGTCTGTTTTGACGTCTCTCACCAAAGAAAGCTAAAGCTGCTGCTTGGAAATGGTTGTGTCCAGGAAGAAGTGTGAATTTCACACCACCACCCCCCCCCCCGCCCCGTTCTTGGTGCAAATGGTTGAGTGATGGCTGGACATGTTTTGAATAGCTAAGTGACTTCATTGAGCGATGGTCTATTTGACGCATACTGCATTTAGTGCCCTTTGTCAACCCAAACTGCTGCCTTTTAACATATCCTGCAGAGGAGCTCTATGCTGAATACTATATGCTGTATCCATGCCAGAAAATCAATAGCAGTAAATTAATGGGGGATGTTTTAAACACACTTGCTCACACACACAGAGATTTCGTGCAAATAGATAAATACATAGAGGTATATATTAATAAAAAATGAAAAACCTCTCATAGAGATATTCATTACAATCAGGGAAGGAGACATCTCCTTAATTAAAAATAAATGAGAGAGAGAAAGGAAAAAAAAAAAAAGCCCAAATGCAAAGCCATGCAGGAAAGAGAGGCTGTGGGGATGAACTCCCTTCCTGAGCCATTTCCCCAAGCTGGAGGGTGGAGGAAGGCTGGGCTGGAGATAGAAGGTATGAGGACCCCAGCCAGGAGAGGCAGTGAATTCAGATCATGTCTATCTGCCCACAAAGCCGTACCCAGAGGGACACGGTCTGAGGGGGAGGAGGAAGGGGCGGGTGAGGTTTGTCAGATTGGAGGAGCTCGGGGCTCCTTCTCCTTTACATCTGACAGGACCCCACAGGCACTGTTGAGAAGTGGCTTGCATGGCAAAAGAATGTGCCAGGATGCTTCCACTGAAGTGGCCCCAGCCCCCCACAGTGTTGCACTGCCAGCCCAGGTCCCCTGCCCTCCCTGCTGATGCTCTCCAGTGGAATAAAACCATAGACCTGCATGAATGGTATGAAATTCAGCCTGAGCAGAACATGCGTAGCCCTGGCAGGGTGCTCTCACTCACCCCACACATGTGAGGGTTGGGCTGGCCCAATCCCCCAGCACCCAAATGCCGGGAAGCAGCAGCAAGTGGGGTAGGAGGGTGCAGTGCACCACAGGGGAGCTGAGCCCAGCTCTGAGTCCCTTTCCTGAGGGCACAGGTTGCACTAAAACTTGGAGAAAGACTTGCTTGCAAGAGCATCTCAGCAGAAGGCAAAACCATCCCCATGGGCACACACTGAGCAGGGCCTGAGCATGGGTTTGCCTTGTGAGGTGGCACATCATATGTTTGGACTGCCACTGCTGCGGTGCCTCTGCTTGGCTTCCTGCAGCCCCACAGCCTGCATGGGGTGGTGGCTGACACTCCCTTGGTCCAGGACAGCACAGCCAAATATCCCCACCAGCCCTTGGATGGCAGGGCTCTTACTGTCATGTCTGATCAATTCAGTGGGGGGTTATATTCTTTCTTGTCAAAAGGAATCAGAACAGTGTCCCTGGTTGATTCCCTCTTCCTGGTGAAAGCTTCCTGCTGATTAACTGGAGAGAGAAGGATGCAGCAAAGGCTCTTTTCCCCCAAGACACATAGAGTGGGTAGATTTGTGGAGGGAAGGGTTTGGTCCTAGGAGGCTGTAAAAAGGACAAAAACCTTTGATCTGTGCACAGCCTGCCCACAGTGTGGCGGAGGTACCTGACAAAGAATGTGGGACAGACACTCTTCTGCCTGGAGTAGATGTCAGGGCAGGTATATAGGATGGAGGTAGTGAAGAAGAGGGCAGGAGTCTTTGTAACAAGAAAATAATCGAAGAAGGACTTCAAACTGTCATCTGCTACTGGTAGGAAGCCTCTGATAATGTTGCCTTCATTTCTGGAAATGTGGAGGAACACTGGCATCAGTCAACACTGTAGGCTGTCAGAGATGGTGGACACCTGATGTTCAAGGTATCATGCTAAATTGTCTTTTCTCTTCTTGGCCAAGAGATCCAGTAACAAAAAATGGATGTGAGCACTTATGTATGCACAGATATGTTGTGGTCAGGATTGCAAGCTCCTCTTGGAGAATTTGGTCCCGAGGGTTTCAATTTTTGGATTTCCCTCTCTTCAGTCATTCTATTCCCTACAATGGGCTTTCAGTCAGTGTTTTCAGATCTTTGTATTACTTCTAAGAAGAGTGTCATTTAGGAAGTTCCTCCTCTACTGGGATTTCTTTCCCCCCTTTCTTGTGTCCTACAGTGAGCCCCTGCTCCATGGTGGGACTCAAGCAGACAGGTAGTGTCAGTTTATATTATTGCAGATCATGCTTCTAATTTTTTCCCTAATCTTCCTCCAGATGATTCTCTCTCAGACTTTGGCGTTGCCCAAATATGTCTCTGGGCCATTCAAAAGTCTCTGCTCTTCAAGAAAAATTATTTTTCTCAGCCCTTTAGCTGTATAGGCACAAACCACACACAAACACTGAACAATTGAGATCTGCAAGCTCATGCCCCACATGGATGGGGCACTTCTTACAACTTTGAAATGGCTGCAGTTCTTCCAGCCTAATTCCTTCTTGGCACTAAATGTTTTAAAAACACTTTTTATTATGAGTGATGCCTTGTCTAATTCTTTCATTAGCTCCTGTAGATCTCCTACAGGATCTCAAAAAGTGAGGGATGATGCCTTATCAGGGTCTTATGAAGCAAGCAAATGAAATGTATTTTATATCTGTAGGTTATTGGTTTTGTCACGTTGTCATTATTATTAAGAAATGGATAGATCTGGGAGGCTTTTATATTGAGAAGGTGGGAGAGAAGAGTCCAGGGCAAGCAGGCACAAGTGATGTATATGGGGTTAGACATCCCTGTTAGATCTCACTGGTGTGAAGGCAAGTAATTGAATGGATGTTGGTGGAGAAAATAATTCCTGCCTAGAGACCCTTCCCAAGGAGAATTGATGAGCTGATCTGTTCCCTTTCCAGCTTGTTATATCTGAACAGTGCATGAGAGCTAAGTGCAGATTCAGTGTTTGCAAAAATGAAGAGCAAAGCAAATGACAGCAAAGTGAGGCAGGGCACAGGCAGTGGACAAGCTTCTGCCAGACTATTCTGGTGCTGCATCGTTTCACTGCCTTCTCCCACTGCTGTTTGCTCCTGGTGTACCTCTTTCCTTTCACATCCATTTTATGTGTAGTTTTTTATCCCTGTTTTCTCTCTTAGCTTTCATGATTTTGTTTCTTTCAGCCATTGTTTCTGTCAGTGTCCCTAGCTTTGCTCTGCAGAATTGCCTGCCATCCTACTTCCAAGAATCCACAAATCTACAAAGGGTCCTTTCCTTTCATCCTTACTGACCTAATCCAGGGCCTTTTCTGAAAATTCAGTGGGTGTAGCAGTAGATTAAATCAGGGTCTCCATGTCTTCACAGTTCAAGGCCAGGAGCATCCCCCAAGTCCAGCCATGAGATGCAGCAGGAGGAAATGACCAGGCACAGAACTGATTGTTGCTGGCATTGCATCTGCCGGGGGAAAAAAGGATTCAGAGCTGGACAGGCCTTGGGTGAAGAAGAAGACAAAGGATTTTAAAAAGTGGGGTGGCAGATGGTGAGGAAGAATTACTCAGGATACCAGACTTGGGTGGGTTTGGTTCTCCTCTCAGCTTAAATTCACACCTGACTGAAGTCACAGAGAAGGCAGGGATTTGAGGGACGAGACCTGCAAGCTCAGCTCCTTTGTAAGATTTGACAAGGAAATGCTGTTCCTCACTAGTGAGTTGCTAGGACAGACTTCTAAATTGCTTTTAAATTATGAATCTTCCTGCTGACAGAGAAAGAGGAATGGGTTAATACTGTCCTGAAATGCACCAGAAATTGCCTTGCTGAAAAGAGTGAGAGTGAAATGCAGTGGGAGGGACATGGAGGTGCAGTGTGGCAGCAGTAATGTATAAAGAAATTACACAGAGATAGAACAAATGTCTCTTTGCCAGGGAGACCAGGAGCTATTCCTATCTAATGTTTCCCTTTTAACCCATCCCTTTCTCCATGCAGCCCTCTGAGCCCCTGTCTCAATTGGTTGCGATTTGGTACAATCTAAGCAAGAGTTTTGGGGGAGGAGAACCACTGAGGTTTGACAGCAGAATCTCCATATTTATTTAATTTAAAAGCAGTAGCGAGGAGGTTGTGGGGGGAGCAGGGAACATTTCAGGCTCTCAGATGGCTCTGCCCCCTGCCCCTGTTTTAAGAGCAGATTCCCAATCAAGCATACCCGGTTTATCCCAGGGGGAGCCCTCGCTGCTCCATTCTGCGCTGCTTCTCCCTTCCATATCGCACTCGTTGTCAGGGGATGTGCAGATGCCTTCCTTTCACGAGTACGAAACCTTCCCCCTTACAGGGGGCTCTCAAGGAGGAAGGGAGCTGCTGCCGGGGGAATTGGTTACAGCAGGGCTCCTGCTCCATGTCCTCTGCGCTCAGCCCCCAATCCAAGGCAGCAGCCACCCAGCAGGGGAAACACAGAGCACAGAACTGGTTAGGTATACGCAGAACATAATGTAAATACAATACACCAGAAGTTATTTTTCCCTTGCCTGTATTACCCCAGCTTTTTCCTCACCCTCCATCTTTGACTCATTCTATCCATCTCCATTTCAATTTGTTCTCGTTTCCCTCCCATTTTTCCTTTTTATTTTTCCCTTTCATCTTTATGTCTCTTCTGTGCTTTCTCTCAAAAGCATCTTCTCTTTCATTATTTCTCCCTGTTTGTCTCCAAGTTCTCTGAGGCCCATCCCCCTTGCTCTTTCTTCTGTTATATTATCTTGTCCTTGCTCCTCTCCATCCTGTTTGCTCCTGCTGTTGCATGTCTCTATCCTATTTCCTCTTGTCCCTGCCATCATTTCCCCCTGCCTTTACCCCATCTTACATATAGTCATTCCCTTCAGCTAAAGGACCCCATTCTTTTAGAGTTCTGCTGAAAGTAGGCTCTAAATAAACACTTTTCCAACCTCTTTCTGGCTGTCCCCCTCCTCCTTTCTCCAGCCAGTGCCCCCTCCTCCTTTCTCCAGCCAGTGCCCCCTCCTCAAAGCCGTGTATGACACTAGTTGCTGTCACTGTCTCCTCTTACTAGCAGCCCAGCTACCTCTGAGGGGGGTGAGACCTGATCCCCTCCCCCTGCTCCCCCCATTGCTCACTGCCTGTGGTCAAGCCAATCTCCCTCCACTTTGCTGCCTCCAACCACCCATGGCCAGAGGGCTCTCAGGCAGCTCAGCTGATGAGCTGGCACATCTGCGTGCAGCCAGCAACTGGGCTGGAAGGAGATCATGGCAGCCCTAAATGCCCTCCCTGGCAACCCTCAGCCATGGATCAGGCCAGGATCCAAATGGAAAATAAGGGTCTCTCAAGCCATAACCCTGGGGTAGTTGTGCACTACAGTGAAGGATCGCTGGTTGTCAGGGAGAAGAGCCTCAGCAAGCAGTCATCGTTTTTGAACTGTTTTCAGGGGAATGATTTTCTCCGAGTCATTCTCAGGAATACCTCAAGTGGGGAGGTGAATGATGCTGGGGGCTCCAAGCCTCTTGAACTCAGAACTCCAAGCCTGAGTTCTTGAATGAGCCTCAGTGAGGAGAGGCAGAGGGTATCACTGGCTGGTGAGAAGAGGGGGATTGTGTACCATGCAGGGCTCTACATGAACCGTGGTGACTCACTGGGTGCCAGAAACGGGGACACTGCTGTTAATGGTCTATTGCAGCACATGGCTGCAGACAGAAAACCCACCAGCAGCAAGTCATCAAGCATAAGGAGTAAAGCAAAGGGGATAGCAGAGAGTGCAGAAGCAAGGGCCATCCAAGGGTGCTGTGTTCAAAGTCAGAATAGGATTCATAAAAGGAGGACAGGGACAAGGAAGGGTAGGAAAGACTGTGTATGAAGGCTAGGCATATTTGCCTGGGAAAGGAGGTGAATGAGAGGGAAAGTGATTGGATTGTGTTGAATAATGAATGGGCTAGAGAAGGTGGATCAGTAGCTCTTGATTTCCCCATTTTGTAACACACAGACAAGAGGACCTGACATAAGTCACGGGAGACCCAGTTAAAGCTTTCTCATTTGATGCATATCAGGGTTGTGGAGCTCCTTGCCACTGGAGCTCTCATGGCCAAGATTTTAACAACATTTAGCAAGCAAGTGGGCATTTACGACAGTTCATGAAAATTAAGCATCCTCCTAATGCATGTGAACAGCATTTGGGGTGTTTTGTAAATCAGCGATTAAGCCAGTTGCCATAAAAACTAGGATAACATTTCACAAGGGCAATCTATCTCCTAACTGACTGCCATGTGGTTCTTGCCTCTTCCCTGAAACATTTTTCAGGGATTAAACAGAGCTCAGATTTACTTAGTCTGGCATTTCTTTTGTTTCTAGATGCTATGCTGTGCAGTTGCAATGTAAGATGCAAACTAGGCCTGCCTTTCTGCTGGTGTCAATGACTGCTCTAATTTGACAAATTAACAGTGAGTTTAGGTATTTCTATCATATTTTGCTAGGAAGGATCTGGGATAGAGAGCAATTAAGAGCATATAGAAGTAAGTGGAGTCCTTTTTCTTCACAGCCCAGGGTATAAAGTAAGTAGTTGGCAATGAAGGTGCTATATATGTGCAAAGAATTATTATTGTTGAAGTCCCTGCTTCCCAGAAAGCAATAGGCTTTGGGTCTCTTTGATGCTATCACGACTAAATTAAAAATGAGGTTTTCTTTTTTCTCTTATATGTGTGGAAGTGATTACTGCACTGGCATCTGATGATGTACAATACTGTAGTGTTTCTATACACAAGAGATGGAGGCCCAGTTCTCCCCTCATTTGCTCTGATGTAACCTCAGTGACTCGGATGGAGCCACGCTGCTTATGCTGCCCGTGTAAGCAAGGGGAGACCGAGGCTGAGGAAGGGCTGTGCATGCTTTAAACATCCATACCCTCAAGGTCACTGCATGTACTCACTCTGCTAGTGACATACCAAACAAAACCAGGGACTAAATTCACTTCTAGTGTGAGTAGGTGCGACAGCCCCAAAGGTAATGAGATTCTGCACTTATTTATGCCAGCTGTTCGCCAAGTCCAGCAGTTCCTTTTTTAGCTATTCCCATTTTCATAATCTTTCACCCTCATTAGAAAAATTCAACTTGGCTGCTCTTCCTGTGGGGCAAAAATTCTCATACAGATTCCTCACCTTGGATGGATGAATGTGTAAAATGGCAGAGGTGACCATGAACTTGCTGGAGTTCACCTTTCTCTTCTTTCTGCATTTCTATCTTTATCTGAATCTCTCTTTTTATTGACAGCTTTCTGTCTCCCAGACCCATTTATTCTCCTTGTGCTACAGAAAAGCTCTCCCATAAAATTCCAAACTACTCATTCAGAGTTTTCATACCAAGCCCTGCAGGATAGGTGAAATCCACTTCTGTTTCTGTGGCACAGGTGACTAAAGTATTTATACCAGCTTCCTATCAAATCTATAACTCTCCAGAGAAGCATATGGACTTTATCCTGCACTTCCTATTCCCTCAGAGCATATACTTCTACCTTCTAGCTGTGAAAAACAGAAAATGAGGATGTATACAAAAACTTGAAAATGCAATGTCATCCTATTCGTGGGTAGGGATTTTTCTGACGTGTGTTTTTGCTAGAAGCAAACATCTACAAATTTCTGATTTAGCTTGTTGTATAAAGAATACATTCTGTCAAATAAAGAATAACACTATCCACCTCTGTTCCTTGGATTTTCTATCCCTTTCTGATTTTTCTCTTCCTGTTTCTCAGTTTTCATTCTCCTTCTGAACACAATTTTTTTTAGTACTGGTTTTATTTTTCTCCTCCCACTCCTTCATAACAACATTTCATTCTTAAATTTGCTATCACTCAGAGAACTTCTCTCTTTCTTCAGGTCTTGTTTACATCACCAGTGTAACTGCAATGATGATACTTGAACACCGAATATTTCCCAGGTTTATGGTTGTGTTCATTCAGTATCACAGATCACTGTGAATCAAATGACTTTTCATCCAACCCTATTTGCTGACTTTTGCAACCTTACTGTGACCTGTCCATTGTAAACAGTAAATTTCTCAGAACCAGTTCCTGGAGCTTAATCTCCTCCTGAGGATGTTGCATAATATTTTTCTTTCTTAGTTCAATTCTTTTTCACCCTTGGTTTCCATTTTTCTTGATTTTCTTCATCATTCTTTGGAACTCACTGTCTCTTCTTCTCTTCCCTTTTTATCCACATCATCTCTCATGTCTGCATTTTTCTCCCTCGGTTGTAGCCCCTGATGACATTTCTACTCATCCCTTTACATTTCTAGCCCATAGTCCTCCCAGGTAGGAACTAGTCCCCTTGATCCCATCCCATTCAGCCTCTTTGGAGAGATGGTGGAAAAGGACTCACAACTAAGTCTGTTCAAATGTGCATGTGTGCACTTGTGCATCTCCTTTCAGAAACAATGGGTATGAAAGATTGGTGGCTGAGATGAAGTGGTTTGATTTTGACTTTTGCCTTTCAGACAGCCATGAGGACTCATTCCCAAATGTAGATGCCCCCCAGAACTGCCTTCAGAGTACAGGGTCTCAAGGGAGCAATCATCAAGAATTTCTGCTGCTTCGTTTTAGGTTCAAGCATTGCCCTTTTCCTTAGGCTGAGGGTCATGGGTTTTTGAAGGGCAGTGGCAGAATCATGAAAGAAGACATCTTTGTCTTGCTCATTTTTGAGTGAGGAGTGAATGAAACAGATGGCAGAGGCCCTTTATAGGCAGCTGCTGTTGTCTCTTAAGGTGTCACCATCACAAGAAATGTTGTTGTAATTGGGGAGCTTCAAGATCAGTAGCGCCTGAAAGGACTTGAGCAGAAAAGAATGTCATCCTGCCTGAAGGCAGGGGGGAGGGAGACAGAAATCAAATATTCCAAGACTAAGAATCAAGTACAGGGAATAGGTCGGAGCCACTATAAAGTTTTACTGAATTTCACGACCACATGATAGATGGTTTCCCTGCGTTTGGGAGTTCCTAATTGGCCACAGACAGTAGGAACATTGTAAGCAGGATGAAGAGCTGGTTTAGTGTATTTTGGGGACAGCAAGAGAGATGATATCCAGTGGAAATAGGTGAGTGAGAGACTGAGATCCCCAACGCACTGTGGAAATTCAGTTGAGCAGGAGTGAGGAAAGGTCCAGGAATAGCTACCTCCAGGCTCCTTTCTCCTCCAATTGCTTCAGAGCACTATTGCAGTGCATGCTTTTGGTATGGGGGATGCTACAGTTTGGTGTAGAAGCTTCTGTCCCAGATATTCCTCAAAATGCCTGCCTGGAGCTCTATGATCTCAGTGTGTGCAGCACAGAGAGAAATTGTAAGTTGACCTGTGAAATAATGTAGCTGTTCCCTCAAGAAATAACCAGGCTTAGGTTCCTTCATATCTTCCAGGCTTGGAGGGATTGGACAGTGAGCTAGACCTCAAAGTCTTCCAGACATCGAGTTGTTTTAATCCATCCTGCTGCCTTGTGTCTCCAAAAGTAGGAGCCATATATTTCTTTCAAGGAAGAGAAAATTCACAAAAAAAAGTTCAATAGGAGAATTTGGGAGGAAGCTTGGGGGGTGATAGGGTCTCTCATGACTTGCAAGGGTTTGGGGCAACAGAGCAGCTGCGAACAGGCTTGCTGCTAGAGATAATTGGAGCTCAACATTGCACAATGTCCTTTAGCTGAGGATTCCATTGGAACTGTACTCAATGGTTTCAAAGGAAACAGCTGCCAAGAGCAGAGCAGAGAAGTGCAGCTGCTTTGCTGTTGGGAAAGGGAGAAAAAGAGAAAATAATATGTCTGTGCTGCCAAATGAACTGCAATGCAAACAGCAGCACAGCACAGGAAAATGCATGAGACTGACAATTTTTCTAAATTTTAGGTGAGCACCTAATCATTGTACAACTCTTCCTCAATCATTGTTCCGTTCTTCCCCTCTTCATCCATCACTTTGTCCATCTGTTCACAGGAAAGCATAACTCAGAAAGGCCAAGAATGGCTTTCCAGGAAATGATTCCAGGGGCTGTCTAAGATCACAGGAGAAAGGTGTTTTTCTGTCTGCTGCATCATTACAGCTTGGCCCACATTTACAGGAACAGTGAGGGGGAAAGCATTCAGAGCAAAGCAAGACTGTGAGAAAGAGCATTGTGATGATATAAAGGCACCAGGACCAGGGAGGACTTTTATTCTTCTGCAGAAACTGAAGGGATGGGTTGTTTCTGGGAATGAACTGACTCAGCTGTGGAGGAAGGCACCTCTGTATGCTGGAAATGGAGGGACATTTGGGGCTGGAAGGGTCTGTGACAGCTGGAAAGCACAGTTGGCCAGAAGGAAACATTAGGCAAGAGAGGACCCAGGACTTGGCCACAGCATGACAAGGGAAGGTGTAATAGGAATGCAGTGTGAGTGGTGGAAGGAGATAATTGAGATACATGATCTGAAAAAGGAAGATGAGTCAGAAGAAATCCTGGGACTCAAAGGCAGAATTGCTGAGAGAAGCAGGAGTTTCAGCTGGATCTGATGGATGGAGAGACAGACCTCCCCATCCACCTTCTCTGAATATAGAATGGTATGGATTTTCACCTGCTGATGCCAACATATCTGCCATCACTAACAGCCCTCTCTCTCACTCCTCCTTGCCCCAGTCCATGGGAGAAAGAAGGGTTCAGACACAGAAAGACTGGGCAGGATTAATTGCATAGACCAACCAGCCTTTGACCTCCAGCAATTTGGCGAGTGTAACCCGTGGTTTTGGCTCTGTGCAGTAAAGTTTGAAAAAGGAAAGAAACTAGTTGGAGCATGAACTTTTAGACTTGATTTGATGATGCCAAGAAAGGCAGGCATGGCCACCTCATACACTGAAGCTCTCTGCTGGTCTGATAGCTGGAAACACATGAATTTGTCCTCTTTCTGGAGTCTTTGTGTACAGTTTTTGTGGCAAAGCTAAAGCCATGGCTTGGCTAGATTATCTTTGGTAAAAGAGAGGAACCAACTTAATGTTCCTCTCTGGCTGCTGTTCTTCGGTGGAGACTTTCTGAGAATTTTACCTTTTCTTGCCATTGTCCTATTGCAGCTGCACAAAAATGCTTCACATAGGGGTGAAACATCTTTATGCTAGACACTGTGCATACACAAAACTATTGTCCCTACATCAAAAAAGTGACAGTCTAAGATGACAAATGACATATGAAAGGCAGCAAAGCAGAAGACAGCAAATGTGTAGAACTTGTTTCTGTGTTGTTGCTTTTGACATCACTAAGAAGGTATTACACCTAGAACTGACTTCGTTTCCTTCTCCAGGCAGAGCAGAATGCAAAACAGACCCCGCCTGCCCAGCACCTGGCAGTGCCAGGAGGAGATTCCCAAATAACTCTAAGCAAGCTAGCTTAGGTATTTCAAGTTCTAATGGCTACTCAAGCATGATGCCCTGCACAGGCAAGTAAGCCATGTATCCGAGAGCTGTCAGGATGCAATGCTTACTCAGGTGTGCAGATTCCAAAACCCATACAAGGTCACATTTCATTGTGCCATGGGGTCTTGTAGTAAGAGCCTCTCTCAGTTCTCAGTCCAAATCTAATTCCCATACCCCCAGAGTGGCATGCCTAAGTGACTGGAGGGGTTTTCCCCCATGCTTGGAAACCACAGGTGGTCTGAAAGCAATTAATGATCCCATCTCATTGTGTTCCTATGGGAGGGGCATTGTATTATTTGGGGTTCTGAAAAGGAGCTTGGCCCAGATGTGTGTGCAAGTGCTTGAGAAATTGTGAGCCAGAAGACGCCATTACAGCTGGATTTCTCCTTTGCAGTTTTAGCAGGCATGGCTGAAGGACACAGAGACTAATCTCCATGTGACCTGCAGATCCTGTCCTTTCACATGAGGGCTGAAGCTTGCTGAAGAGGCAATGCTGGAATACTTTTGCCCATGTGGTATCTGCCCTGGGGATACACGGCCACTTCTGTCTCTAGGGTTTCCACTTACCAGTGAAAATTCATTGGATTCATGACAAAACTGCAGGAATTACCAGCAAAGAAATTTTGTTCTCAAAATAAATAAAATCTGATCTGGAGGTGTTGATTTACTCAGACACCCAAGAGATCACTTATTTTGAGTATCTTGTTTAATTCTCACTGAGACTGTTAGTTTTGTCAATCTACATCTTAGTTTTCTCAGGGAAAAAAAAATAAAAAGTGTAATATATTACAGGCTTCTTCCCATAACAAAAATGAAGAGACTCAAGGAGAGGAAAGCTCCATGCTCATCACTTCACTGAGCTGCACCACAGCAGGGACAGTGGTCAAACCCACATTCAAATAAATTCTTAAGACCTATATGAAGCTCTTCTCTTCCTTGGGATCCACATGAAAAATTAGATCTCTGCAACAGATACACAGTCAGTAGCTTTTCCTAAATAATGAACTAATCAGAAAGACTAAAAATAGGCTGCACTGGAACATCAGTTCAGCCATTTGGAATGTAGAGCAAACAGCACTGAATGTGTTTAATGAAGTGAAAGAATTTTGTTTTTAATCACTGAGCTATTGATAAATTGTTGATAGGTGATCAAATGTGGACTATGCTTTCAAATGTTGTGACTTTTTGAACCTGCCAAGACCCTCTTGAGCCACTCTTGATCCTTTCACTGCTAATGTAGTAGGACTTCCTGCCCTTTTCAGGACCTGAAATAGGAATAACTGTAACGTCATCTTTTTTTTGGGTAGCAAACATCTAGCCTCTGGGCCAGTGATCAATTTTCAAGACTAAATGTTCATAGTTGTACAAAATCAGACCCTGGGAACTGGATTGGATATGTGAGAGAAGATGACAAGATGGGAGGCGGATCAGTTCACGTCTCTACATGCTGTTATCAGGATAATGTCGCTGTTGGACACAAAACAAAGAAGCTTGACTCCAAGGTAGAAGAAAGATCAGAAGGCTTTATTTACAAACTCATTCAGCTCTTTTATAACATGCTGCACTGAGAAGCATATTCTTGGTCCATAGGACTGACACCTCTCTGGTTCCATTGGTCAAGCTTAGAGAAACACAAAGGCACAACTACACAGAATTGTTTTGAGAAAAAAAGAGCAATTGTTTACAAAGATTTGTCCTGAGAAAGAGCCTCCCAAGAATTCTTCCCTCAGGAACATTCAGCAGCTGCTATCAGGCTAAATTTCTCAGATTTAGAAAAATCAGGGCCACAGGATAACACCAAGGCATTAGATTAGGAGGATGGGGAGAGTGAATGAGGGAGAATATGGTTTTTGATTGTTCAGCAGCAAAAAATGCGTGGGGAATCAGCACAGACCATATGGTGAGGGAAGTTTCATTTGCGTGCAGGGAAGTGATCTCGATCCTCATGGGTGTTAGACCAAAGGAAGTAAGGGAAACTAAGGCTCTAATAGGAAATATAGGTCCATTGTGAGGTTTGAGAGAATACTATTGAATTTGGTTAGTTCATGACAGACCCTACTGGCTGTCCTAGATAGACTAAATTTTCCAGCATGTCTGGATCATACTCGGTCCAGAATGACAGAGGAAAAGAGTCTTAAGCACAGTCCATATGTCCATTAACTAATGTCATCCAAGATTTTCCCTATATATGGAATGTCTTCATATGGAATGTAAGCAAAATTATTTGTTGTTTTGTGCTATTAAATGGGCTGAATCAACTGGAATGAATTTGAGGACTGAGCCATATACACCTGCTCTGGCTGAAGTATGCTCATACATCAATGATCTTAGTAGGCAGCTTGCTCTGCACCTTGAAGCTATCTTTCTTTTTCCTTCCAGTGGAGAAGAACCACAGTGTCTTTCTCACAGTCTGCAAGAAACCTCAAACTGCACTTGAGACACAGTTTATACACTACAACAATTTTGTAACACTGGTTTACTGTGAACACAGAGTTCTTAGCATTCCTAGATTAATGTTAATGTGTCCCCCTCCCAAAGTGGGGGTACATCATCCAATCTGTGCTAAGACAGTATGGCAATTAATTATCTGACTGAATATTTGTATTCTGCTTATAAACTCATGAATTATTCAATTCCATCCTATTTGGAACCAGGTTTTCCTTTTAACCTCAACTGCAAACCAGCTGTCCATCAGATGTGATGTGCTCATACCTTAGGGTGATGAGAGCAGCAGAAAAGCCTAAATGGGTTGCTAGAAAGTGCTACCAGTAAAATAGAGATGCATTTCATTAGTGCTGGGAGGATTGGCAGCTCTTTAATTGTATGAATCACCCAATGGGTGTGTTTCCAAAGCCAATCGGAGCGTGCCAGTTCACTAGAGCCACACTGAGCAATGCTGTGCTGCGTCATGCAGCATTCTCCAGTGAATGATTAAATCCATGTCATTTGCCATAAAGCAAATGTTGTCATGGGGTCAGTCTTTTGGGTCATGCTAGGTTATCACAGGGATTTTGCGCTGGTTCTGTCAGGTACTGCTGTGTCACACAGGTTTTTTTGAGGTCATGCTGGGTTCTTCAGATACCATCTCTTGAACTCACTGGGAGCCCTGTTGGTGTGCATCAGGGGAATGATGAGAAGGGTTTGCTGTGTAGCCTTCTACTGCACTGGGTTAAGGCTACGTCTCATGGCTGAAGTATCTCTTCCCTGGAAAATGTGCATTCTTCTCATTTATTAGTTTAAGCAGACACTGTGACATTTGTGATTTTGCCTTCCAAAACACCTGCCCAAGGCCCAAAACAATCTAGTCTTGAGGCAGTGACTTCTTTTTTTCAGACAGAAAGCATCATGCTATTTCAGTTAATTCTATTGCTGCCTGACTCCATGGAGTCAGATCCTGCCCTGTGCTAACATTGCTGCATATTGGAGGTTTAAATTCCTGTCATCAGGAACTCCCACAAAGCCAAGAAATGCATAAGCTTTCCCTCAGCAAGGGGATGTGGCTGAAGGATGAACACTAAAAGACATCATGTTCCAGGAGTCCCCTGCTACAGTGGTCCCTGGTTTTCAGTTTTGGTCAGGTATATGTTACAATAGCCTTGAAGTACTCCAGCTTGTATCAGAGACTAAGCTGATCTCTTCTGGTCTGGTGATCAGAAAAACACAAATGCAGCACAAAGCCACCGTTAACCCCCCACACCAACCATCCTGCCTCAAACACCACTGAGAAAGCTGGAAATCTACAGCTTCCCTCCAGAAGTCACTTCAAATGGCATGAGTTTAAAATGTTGACATTTTTATGCATAGAGAGACTATTTCAGGATTTTTTTAAGGACCATTATGGCCTCCTGTGAGGTCTGTGTGGTTAATTGAGTAGTAACTGATGCTTACTTTTGCAGAAAAGGAATGTAAGAATAGTCTCAATAACATTTTTAAATCCCTCAAAATAAATTTATTTTCCATGACACACATGGCGCCTCTGGAACACAGAGTGGCAGATCATGGTATGAAAGTTTTACTGGTACCAATCAAGATGACATTCCAAACCCACTAGTGCCATCACTAGTCAAGTAAACAAAGGCTAATAGATGAATTACTGAAGACAATGTCTCAGTTTTTGACAGCAAAACCAATGCTGCTGGGTGAGGTTTCAACTTGTGCTTCCTATGCATGCGATTGCTGTCCTCTCCTCAGAGCAATAGAAACCATTCTGGTAGTCCATGGTTTTTCACCCCTTGATGCTTTCCATCACCTAGTGTCCCTGGAGCACAAGAAAATGCTTCCATGCCCATTGTATTAGTGGAAAATTTCAGACATGGGAAGGTTAAGTGGTTAGCTAAGTATACACAAAGACTGCAGCAGAGCTGAATTCACTTTTCACCAAGCTGTAAGTCCTTATCAGATCACTCCGCCAAAGTGCTATTTACCTGGCCCCACTACCTGTCACACCACAGAAGGATATTGACTGTTTTCCAAGTGTCAAGTACACAAATGTTCTCTAAAGCTCCAGGGAAATGTCATGGAGAGCCATCAGTAACATATTAGAGCAAATTCAAACTCTATGGTACTTCTTGCAAGCTTCCAGATCCTTTGAACACAGGAGGTCTCTGCTGGAGCCACATCAGATCTTGCTGGTCTTCTATTAGAGTCAGTGAGTGAGGCAGGGAAAAAGTTATTCCCTCTGAAACTGAAATCAAACTCTTACTTTCCTCAGCAGAAATATTTTAAGTCATTAACTATTATCTTTTTCTTCTCTGCAAAGCAATGCCTAATTGATACTCAGAGGTTGTAAGAACCAAAGGGGAAAGAGAGAACACTGGGGTATTGTTCTTGCTGCAGTTGCAGGCTTACTTGGCACCTAAAAAAGATTTTATTAAAAAACCACAATTCTACAATGCTTTGAGTGAGAAGAAGAAAAGATCAAGGGAGAAAAAGAAAAATAAAATCCATGCTGTTTAAGTCTTGGGCAGTGTCAAGAAAATAAGGTGTGAAGTTGACATATTGGGTCAAATCCATGGCTACTACAAGTGAGCATGAACTACTAATTCTTATGTTCAACAATGATGCACGTGAGGCTAAGATGCAGATTATTTCATTTAGCCTTTGTGATGTAACCTTTGTGATGTAAAACTAATCCAATACTGAATTCCTGCATAGGGCCACAACACATGGTGTTTAACAGCAACAACAGGCACTCTGGATATGTTTTCCCATGTCTTGCTGGATCCCAGCTTTCTCCTCAGGCTGTCCGTGTCAGTTGTAACTCACCTGGAGAAATTTTCAGGTGTGTTTTCCTGTTGCAAAAGCAAGACATGGAAATGCATCCACATTAAGTTTCCATCACAGCACAGTTCATGTTTGCCATGTGACGCAGGCAAGGACACAATGCAGCATCTTAGGTGGCTTGATTTCTTCCAAGCAGCACATGGAATGATCACACCATCCTCCATTCACTTCTTTCTCCATCTGCCTGTCTGTGGGGTTTTTTTCTTTCTCATTCATGTTCAGCAGGTGCCTTCAATTCCCAAACATGTTCCCAGAGCTTTTCCAATGTCAGCTGTGAAGCTAAAAAGGGATTTTCTGAATTTGATTGATCAGGTTGTCACAAACCTGGCTAGAAGCCAGATTTGTTGGACACTAATCAGAGTGCTGCTGCAGAGTTCAGCTGCTGAGTTTCCAGTGTGCTTTTAGACTCTGGAATGTAAAGAGACACAAAAGCACTACACCTGACTGGGCATCTCCAGGGATGTTTGAGGGGCAAAGAGCTCTATCAACCATTCTTCCTGAGAACTTGACTTCCTACTGCAGCTGCCTCTCCCTGCAGGCTCACAGAACTTCCCCAGGTAGCCTAAGCACAGCCTTTCACAGAAACCTATCATGAGGCATGAGCTTACACTTTCACTTATAGTCACTGCCAGATGTAACACATCTGATAAAGATCATGTGACACATGTAACACGTGATAGAGATGAAATTTGCACATAACATCTGAACCCATCATGTCTCAGGAAAAAGAGATCATGAAAAAAAACGATAAACATGTCACCCCCAACAGTCTTTCTTTATTCCTTTCCATCCTTTCCTGGCTTTGTTCATCTTTTTGCAGTGTGCATGGGGCTCAGCAATCCCATCGCCCACACAGGTGCAGTCTCAGTCATCACCCACCAGGGTTCAAGGACCAAACTGCTGTCGATGTTTGAAGGACTCCTGCCTCACAGTGAGCTGGAATCCACTCTGGAGTTACTCTTGTAGTTACAGCAATGTAATAACATCATGACATCAAGGAGAGTGCACAGCTCATGCAGAGGTCTCACATCAACATGAGGCTCAGCACCAGCTGTTCAACAGACATTTAAAGCTAGTGCAATTCTATCAGCATTGCAGGCTCACTAAGTATAATGACTCTGAAAGAGGTACAGATATTTATCTCAACAAGCTCTTGAGGCCTTCAGCTGCTCATCTGGCAAGTGCTCATAGCTTCTGCTTTTGGAGGATATATGCCCACCCAGATCTCCTCCAGCCATTCAAGTTCCATGTGCAGGAGCTCAGAGCAAAGTGACAAGGTCAAGTCACAGGCTATTTTCTAGCGGTTACGTGAGTCAGGGGCCCAGTGCACAGTGTAGCCTGCATGCTTTAATGAAGGAAAATAGGTGGAAGCATCACATTATTTGTGGCTGCAGCTCAGCAGATGCTCCATTTGCACACTACAATTTATGAGCTGTGCTGTGGAATGATTTAGAGGATTGAGGACAGAGTGCTTTGCTTTCATCAGGGATATGGAGGTAAAGGAAGACTTGCCATAAACAGGCTGTGAATACAGCCTAGAGTAAGACAGAGTTTTCCTGTGTGGGCTGACATGCCCACACATGGAACACTGCACAGATCACCCTTGGAGTAAGGATGATTCAATGGGCTCTTATTATAAATGATCCTTGGCTAACAACATAGAGAAAGTAATTTATGCTTCTTCCTGCATTTCTAAATAATCTTTAATAGGTTGAATTGTCCACAAATCTACTGCTGTACTTTGGATACAGGTGTGAATCCAAGGACTCTCCGACTCTTAAAATGATGAAATTTGACTAGCAGAAATCACTTTTTAAACCAAGGATTCAATTCTCTCTTGTAAATGCTGCAGGAAGTCGTGACACACTTACAGGAAGTAAGGTCTGATTCTGGTAAAGTGGGCTGAAATAACTTGCCATTTTCAGAGCAGGATGAAACACATGGCAATTATAATGCAAAAAGCTTTATGAGGATGTAACTGTTTAAAAGCTGATTATGAAAAAGAAGGACTTGGCACCCAATCTGGAAGGGTAGTAGAGGGAGGGATGGCTGCATAGCAGGACTCCTGTTGGTGTATGAATGTCCACACCATGATGGCATTGTTATCCCCTTCTTGTCCTGACAATATGCAGTCAATGGCCCTTCAGGAGGTGGGTGGGAGACATCTGGTTAATGAGGAACAGATGGACCTCATTGGACATGCACTATACCTGCTCTTTTCTTCACAGCTCCCTCTCTCTCTGATATCTCTATTCTTCGCTGCTGCTGAGCTCATCCCTCTCCTTCCTTTCAAATGGGAGAGAATGTTTGTGTGTTTCCAATAAAAAGCAATTAAATGCTTTGGTCAGAGCCAAGTGCAATACCAGCAAATGCAGTTAGGAAAATGACTCAACTGTAGCACGCTCCATTCTCTGGGACCCCTACATGTGCTGGTCCCCACTTAGCGTGCCCTCTTACCACTCCAGTCCCTAGACCCATCATGACTGTGGAAAACAAAGGCCACTTTCTCATTTGCCATTTCTTTGATAGGACCTGTTTAACAACCTGAGAAGGACTTTCTCGAAGCCCATTCTTTGGGATTTGGCAGTTTACCCCACTGTCATAAGGTATTCGTTTACGGCGAAAATTTTTAGAAGAGGCAGTACGATTCCAAGCAACATGAATTTCCCTTTTATCCTTCTAGCTCCTTCATGGCACGTAGGTAGGATTTGAGTCTGGGCTTCTGTGTTCTCATTCAGTTAACAGATGCCAGTAACGTGTAACGGTGTCCGAGGTAAGCCGAACCGTCCGGAAGTCCGGGCCCCAGACCCCGCGCCGGGGTTGCTAGTAACAAAGCCGCTACTAGCTGGTTTTTCTTCTAGGCTAGACTTAAGNTTACCCCACTGTCATAAGGTATTCGTTTACGGCGAAAATTTTTAGAAGAGGCAGTACGATTCCAAGCAACATGAATTTCCCTTTTATCCTTCTAGCTCCTTCATGGCACGTAGGTAGGATTTGAGTCTGGGCTTCTGTGTTCTCATTCAGTTAACAGATGCCAGTAATGTGGGTTTGTTGGTCTTCCATGAAAATCTGAAAAGCTGCATACAAACCAGAAGTACAAATTCCCAAGGGCTTGTGCCCCTCACAGCTCAGAGGAGACAGCACAGTGTTCCTAGATGTGCTTCTACAAAGGAAATCTTCCTAAATCCCTGTGTTCCAACCAATGCTGACAAAATAGCAAAGTAATTCGTATCAAGTTCCAATTGGCTTTCATTAATACTGGTGGCTTTCAGTGAGATTTTCTTCCCGAGAGATATGACAGAAAAGTCCATCTCTAAACCCCTTCTCACTCCTTCTTGTAACAATTTTATTTCACTACAGTTATGCTTGCTCAGAGTTACAGAATTGAACTGATCCCTCAGTTTAAGTTACATGATGTGCTTATGTAATATCAGAACAAGGTTTTCTACCTTCCTCTAACTCAACAATTGTTTTAGTCTGGATGAACAAAGTCCCCTGAATCAGTCCCTTTCAAGGGCAGCAAGCAGAGGCATAGTTAGCAGTCCAGCCACACTACCTTCTTCTGTCTCTCTAATCTGAGAGCTATTACTGTGTCCAAAGCCAGGATTAATTTTCAGTGTAGGTCTGTCTTGGATAAAAGACCTCCATGTCCCTTCTGTGGTTTGTATTCCAGCTACCTTTGAGACACATTGGGTTTTTTATATACGGCACAATTACAGCATGAATGAGGAAGGAGAACTTCAAAGGAGGATGATTAAGGTTGGATGAGTTGGAAACCAAGTTAATTCACTTGAGCTAATCATTTCAATGAGGAAAATGGACTAAGTCCCCATGGTATTCTCTTCATAGCATACAAATGCTGAGTTAGCATCCAGTTCCACCTTCTGCCAGGATCTTGACTTTATGGGCAACTTGGAAGTATTATTCAATATATATCCCAGCCAAAGCATCATGACTGTATCTGCTTGTCCTTGGCTTTCCTTCCAAGATCTTTTCCTTACTGTCTCTCTTTCTACCTCTTCCCAAATGCGCTCTCACTCCTCTTGTTAACTCCACGGAGAGTTAACAAGCAGACTCTAACAGAGTGAGTTAGCAATACCTCAGCAGCCTTGAGACCACAACAGCAGGACTGGGCAAAAAAAAGGAAGAGCCTGTTCATTCTTCTCCTTTTGCCATTCATCAGAAGTTGAAGTATGGTCATCTTAGCACCTTAGCTTTATTCTGTATGTCATACACTCCTATCCCTGGGCCTCTATTCCTGCCTGGGACATTTCCCTCATTGCAGCAGAGGAGTGAAGATTCTGACATGCCCCCACTTCTCAGAGTAACCTTTTAAGTCCAGTGTGGCAAGACTGTCTTTACACTATTCCTCTCCCACAAGCTACTGAGCATGACAACACAGTCTGGAACTGGTATATGCTTCAGTGAGTTCACAGGAAGATAGATCCCATCTGAGAATCCCATCCAGAAACCTCAGGGAGAGAATATGCTCAGCCATCCCTGGCAGCTCATCTTCACCATGCACATACAAACAAGTCTGTCAGGTCAGCCAGTGCTACCTCTTTCCAGATGCTTGGATGGCTGTACACTTTCTTGTTTTGTCTTAGATTCTTTCCTTAGACACACCTCATATCTCTCCTTGGACACATCCCATACGTACAAAAAGTCTTCCTGGTGACCTCTACCCCCATTAGAGAAGTATCTACTCAGGGTCACTGATCATTCACTCCTCTGATGCAATGGATTTGGGGTGGTCTGGGAGTTTCTTACCAGCATAACCTCTCTGTTTGATAGATCCTTTCCTTTAAACTCTGGAATGCAACTCTTGACAAATAACGCCATCTTCAGTGTTCCACCTCTAAATAGCCTTCCATCTGCTGAAGAGTGAAAATCAGTGTTGGTGCACCTGAACCTGTTCCCCTGAAGGGAGATTTTCTGTGCACTGCCCCAGATTTGTCAAGTCCATTATGAGGAATCCTGTTGTGTAGAACTTCAGATCGAGACACACTGCTTTGTAAGATAAATGCAGGTTGAAAGTGTGCAGCTGCATTCCTAGAGAAAAGGGCTATGATTCCCCAGAGACCCTCGAAGGACCAAGGTAACTGCAGTCATGACCTCATTGCCTGCACCAGTCTCATCAGTGCAGTAATGGAATGAACTTGTACAAGCCCCACTGGAGAAGGGACAAAACTGATAATCCCAATTCTGTCTTCTACAGTGAGTGCATGCACAGAAATATGCCTCTGAGGGAAGTTTATGTCCCAGGTGAAGAACTAGGGCTTACTGGTGGTTTTAGAAGTCTACAGATTTTGGATGCTTGGTACACTTTCATGTAAACTACAAGCTGTTTTTTTAACTTCCCATCAGAATGCAGCAATATGCAGTGAAGTGCATTGTTTTTTGGCTGTTGAGATTGCTTCACTGGGATTCTGGGGTTCCAGTTTTCCTGCTCTTCTCAAATGTGGTGAGATCCATGGTCAACCCAAGCTGAATAAAACATCCTTGGCCTGAATTAGAATTCAGTTTCAGTTGTTTATCTCTGATTCAGTTTCACTGGTAAGTTGGAAATCATAATAATAATAATAATGCATCATAAATCTTAGGTGAAGCCTGGGCTTCCATCCCAAAATGTTCTCAGAGACTTAACCAGTTCCGAAGAACATCATGACCAGCCAATGGGGTGGATCTGCTGGAGCACTCATCCATTTCCTATGTTTAGACTAGCATGGAAACTCCTTTTACTTTAATATATGTTGCACTGAGAGAAATCTGTCAACATGTTGCCAATTTGAGAAAGCCTGTTTTTCCCTGTATCTTTTTTTCAATCCAATTCCTTTTCTCCTTGTAAATTCTAGTTATAATACAAATTTCAGCAGCCGGATCCTGTGGTAGAGTGAAATTTTAGAGTTGCTCCATAGGTCTTTATAGTCTGGTCATTACCATGTTATGTATGTATTGAATCACTCTATTTCCAGGCATAGCACTGACTTTCACCTCCAGTTGTGCTTGTTTATATACACCCTCTAGACACAGCGCAAGGGTGTAGAAGTAAAAAAACGGTTGGTCAGACATTTGTGTGTGGTATTTGATTTTGAATCATAGGATAATTAGAGCATTCAGAGGGGAAGGAACCTCACAAATTCTCTAGTCCAAGCTACTGCTCAAAGCCAGGTCAGCTGTGAGGCCAGGTCAGTTTGCTCAGGGCTTTACTCAGCTGCAGCCAGGTTTCGTGGATATCACATCCCAGCAGAACTCCAAGTGAATGTGGTATATCACTGAAGAACAGCTATGCCCAAAGCTTCAGAGACATATGGGTTTTAAAAAATTTATACTTTCATTTTGGTGGTTTGTGCATCACACCTTTGGTAATTATCCCATATCCTCACTCTGGCAGTCCTCAGCGGGTACTGATCAAGAACTGAAAATAGCCCATCTTGGATCTCAAATCAATACAAGCTGTAAGCCCCGCTTGGGCCACAGGCTTGTAAGAAAACCAAAGGAAACACTTTGTATGGCTTTTCCTAGGTTGTGCACACAATAAAAGAGATAGCAGTGTTTCATCTATCTTATCACAGTAATGAGAGAGTAGCCAGAGAGTAAGAGATGTAATAAAATGTGCTCTGCAGAATCAAGTTCCTTGGGAGCTCGCTGTGTGCAAACTGAAGGCTCTGAACCCAGGGGAACATGTCTAATGCCTCTCTGCACCAGCTGGTGAAATCCCACGCACACCATTTCTAGTCCCTGAAGTCAAATGCACACGGGGCTCCCCTCTGTCCTTGGGATGGGTGGACTTCTCTTTGTGAGCTAACTCTTACAGGCTTCCATGCATGAAACAGGAACTTACTGCTTACTGTTGGCAAAGGGCTAAGCTGGATAAATCACTGTGTCATAGCGCATCCTCAGAGTCCTGGAGCAGAGGCAGTGAAGCTGTCTCTGGTCAGCATGGACACTACCAGATTTGAACTCCTCCACTGAGGTATAATGTCCTGTCAGGAAGAAAAAAGAAAAAATATTCCACTGAAATCCCATTTATTTGGCTCCTTACTTGAGAAATTGCACAACAGCTCAAGGATTATACAACTCTCATCATGCAGTGCTAAGTAGACAGAAAGTTTTAACAGCAACACCAACCAATTCAGCAGTTTTCAGACAAAAACTACCCTTTTTTTTCCCTTAATGACAAGAGATCGTAAATCCCCATGTACTGGGGATCCTGTGCTGTAGATCTCAGAGATGCAAAAATGTGTCAGACAGAGCTGCTCAATAGTTCAGTGGTCTATGGGATAAATGAGAGGATGAGAAACATAGTAAAAGGCAATCTGGGACCAGGTGAATGTCTGTCAGCCAATGCCACTGGTCTGGGAAACCCGGGGTTGCAATTAGAAACTGTATTTCATAAAGCAGTACTTGCTACTATGATACATGTTAGGCAAACCCACAAAACAGGTTTTAGCCTGCCCACTGGATCAGCCTGGTTGGGGCAGTCAAACCTGCTACCAGAAGAGCCATTCCAAACTCCGAGCTCCTGGGGAGACTGCACCTCTGGGTACTGCACAGTGATGCTGCAGACATGAAGCTGCAAACAGCTTTGTGCAGACTCCTGGTAACAACTTGGGCCTCTTGTATGATTAGAAGCTTCCCTCTTTGACATAGTAGTGGCTGCATTGGTCACAAGCATCTCATCTTCACTGTCACCTCCATTAATTCCTTGCACGCGTGCGTATATTAATATGTCTTTAATCCCACTTGCCTGGAGCTGGCTTCTCAGGCCAGCTAGGAAATGAGGCTATGTTAGAGAGAGATGCTGTAGTCCAAACATAATGCTGCGTAGCAGAGGAACCCAGTTATATGGCTCTGCAAACAGGCCCAGATTTGTTTGCTCACATTCATCAGTATGCACCATGATGAGCGCTTGCTGGTTTGCTCCTTTTGAAATATGTGTGATTCCCAGGGCTGCTCATCAGTTCATAGCTGGCTTATAATCTATATGTTAGGCATATAATGGTGTACAGTGGTATGACTGGTCCAGAGTTAGATGTGACAACACTCTCATTTCAGTCATCTCTCTTTTGAACAGTTCATCAGATGTTTACAACATAAATTTCCTACACCAGCTTTATTTATCCGTAGCCATTACTTTGTGCTGCAGCCATTTCACTGCATAAAACATCTGGGGTATAATTGCATGACTTTCTCACTCAGGAGAAAAGGCTTTTCACCCAGCAAGCTACACGAGCTGTTTCACTGGCTTGGATGGAAAAGATGGAAGTCTATAACTAATAAAAGTGCCAGCAAAGTGTGTATATTTGGTTGTGTTCACAGCTTGAACTGAGTGAATCCAAAGCAGTGTGAGCTGCTTTAATGTGGCTTTCTCCCTGTCCTGCCAGCATATAACTCACATATCTTAAACTGCCTTAACTACTGTAGGACTCCTCCACACTTGCCCCTTGCTATCCAATAAACAGAATAGAGATGTAGTGCTCCTTAACAGCTCCTGTAAGATTATCCAGTGTTACAACAGTAGCATTCCTGTAGCAACCAAGGAAAGAAACATAACTGGACAGACCAAAAATTGAGAAAGTTGATATATTTCCACCAAAAGAAGGGAGCTCTTCATACCCTCTACCTTAAAGTACTCATTAACCTTAAAGTATTGATTCTGCAGCCACATTTTCTTCATCAAAGAAGGATTCTTCGGATGCAGTCAAACTTTGGCTGAGTGTATATATGCATTTGGAGTGAAAACTGTGTGTGACCTGAATTTTAAGACTATCCTTTAAACAAAAACTTAGCATGGTACATCTCCCAGTGTTGGTTAACTCCTACTGTTTGAAGGGACAGGTTAGGCTCTCATGTGCCTCTTTTACTTTGCAAAAATTACCTAGTTGTCATCAGATGGGCAAGAACATAGGTTTCAGTAAATAACACATAAAATATTTGTGTATGATCATTCAGTTTACTTTAAACAAATTAGCTTCAATTGTGCTCCCACTCCATTTGTCTGCCTTCTGTGACTGTTCCAGAAACATATTTACTGGCATGGATTTTCCCTCAAATAGCAACATTTATATGAACATGTTTGTCAAAAGCAAATGTTGATTCTTTAACCAAAAAGTATTCACTCTGATGAGACACTACTACTAATGAGTTAAAGTAACTACCAAATTATTACTGGAATTTTTTTTTCTAAGGGAAAAACTTCAAAAGCATCTGGGGTTTTAGGCATGTTTTTGTCACATTCTTTCTTTTGTGGGGGAACTGGAAACCCAAATATTTTCCATTTTCAGTTGATAGCATAGGATAAAAGTCATTGAGTACATGTCTCCAGTTAGAAAATAACTGAAATTCACATCTCTTAAAGCCAATTCACGTATACTTAAAGCCATGCTGACACAAACAGATTAGCAAACAAGTCAGAGGTTGAATTGTCCTTGTGCTGTCAAAAAAAAAAGTCAATCAACAAACAAATTAAGGGAAGCTATTATGTTCCTTCAAGAATTATTTGAAAACACATGGGAGAGACTGTTAATGGTTTTGAGGAAGTGGGTATCTTCCCAGCTCTTCAAAAGAAATAAGGACTTTCTGTTGATCATGCATGGAATTGCAGTTTTACATTACTTATCAATCCTATATTTTGTAACATTTCTACTGAGTGCTTGAAAAATGCAGGCTGGCTTGGGTTCACAGTAGAAAAACCCAGGACTAAAGTTTAAAAAAACAATTGAAAAACAAATCTGTAAGCAATTGAAATCAAGACAAGAGAGAGAGAGTTCAAAAAGCAGAGACAAATGTTAGTCCCGGCAAAGGAAGCAGTATTGGAAAAAGACATGGCAACAGCTGGAGCTCTAGGACACTGAGGGAAACCCCTGCTAGCAGAGAAATTTGAGTAATGACACAGGCTGGAACAAACCAGATTGGAAAATAAAGGAGAGGGATTTGGAAAAATGAAGACAGTCTCCTCACAACCTTCTCTTCTCCAGGCTGAACAGCCTCAACTTCCTTAGACTGTCTTTGTAGGAGAAGTGCTCCAGTCCTTTTATCAACTTCATGGCCCCCTTCTGGACTTGCTCCAACAGTTCCATGTTCTTCCTATGCTAAGAACACAAGAACTGTACATAGCACTCCAGGTGGGGGGGGGCAGAGTAGAGAGGGAGAATCCCCTCCCCTGCCCTGTTGGCCACATTGCTGTTGATGCAGCCCAGGATTCCTTTGGCTTTCTGCGCTGAGAGCACACACTGATGGCTCATGTTGAGTGGTTCATCAACCATCACATAACATGTGCAGAATGTGCATCAAACAGGGACAGAAAAGTGATGTTCATTATTTGAAGCATTTTAGAGTAAGAGGAACTATTCTACCCATGAAAAAGTTAACTGAGAAAAGCTGATATGAATCCAGAAACCTTCTTAGAAAGAGAGACTGCAGGTAAGCAAGGACAAGCCAATGCAGTTATAAAATGGTATGTATTTGAATACATACCAATTGACATTAATGTGGCTGATAGAGCTCACAGAAATTTTTTACTGAAACACATTTTTTGTGTGAATCGCAGTTTGTTGATGCTGACACTGCAGGAACATACTTTCTATTCTCAGTGGAAAAGGTTGTTTAGATCTGAGATGGACTCACTGACCAGAAGGAGTGAAGGAGAAGAGGCAGTCAGAAGAACCAAATATTTAATGAATTCCATTAGAGTTAACAAACTTCATTTAGAATACAAGAAGCCCAGGGTGAAGTCTTTGCTGGGTGATAAGAATTTTGAACCAGTTTCCACCATTTCAATATTAAGTCTAGCTACTAGTCCACCAATTCTTCTAGGACAGGGTTGTTTTCTACCTTCCTCACAGAAAAAACCAAACCAAAACCAAAACCAAAACCAAAACCAAACCAAAACAAAACAAAACAAAACAAAACAAAACAAAAACAAAACAAAAACAGGAATGATTTGGTACCCGTATG
>VYXD01009704.1:815923-838038 GCA_013397195.1 Hylia prasina | reverse complement strand
TCACCGTATGAAGAGTTCCTCTGAAACTTCTAAAATACCCTGATGCTTTGCACCATCACATCTTTCCACCACTTAAGGGAGAAAGAAGACCCTGAAGCAGCAGTAGGCTCATGAATAGAAGTCTCTGGCTCTGATGTCAGAAGTAAGGGAGCTCTTTGTGGCCTTGATCAGATGGTATACAACTACATTTTCATAGGTAGTCAGTTCTCTGTGCCTCATCTGAGATATTTTGCACCTACTGTTCTATTCTGTATTTTTCAAAGGTGCTCAAGACCTACTGCTCCCTTTCATGTCCTACAGCAAAGCAATTAGGTTAAGTTATTTCAGACTGGGTTCCCAGAAATGAAGACGCATAAAATGAATGAACACATGAAAATATTGGCCCTAGTGTCTCTGTGACTCAGCTTTTCTGTCTCTACAATGGAGAAAACAATGCCTACTGATTTTGCAAAATACTTTGAGCTCTACGAGTGAAAAGTAGTATGAATGTTAGGTATAACTATAATTTTTATAAGGAAAAAAAAAGGATTAAAAGCATCATTTATCCCTGGGAAAGGGATCCCAGCACAGGAGAGGCATCCCCATCCGACAAACCATTTGAAAGTTGAGCAGTTGCTAAGAAACAACAGTACCTTCATCACAAGGAATACCTCGAGACGGATGGAGTGGGCAACCATTTCACAAGGCTGCCACGAGGTAAAAAAATAAATGGGACCAGGCATCATTAGCAGAGAGGAGATCATTAAATTCCTGCACTGCAGTCTGCATGAACCTAGAGTGAAAATGGATGAGGACAATCATGTAGGAGAGATAGGGAGTGACTCTCTTAAGTGCTCTATGAAGAATAAGGAGGCTCTGGGTGCTTGTTAAGTGGAACGGCAGTGTCGATGGAGGAGCCTGAGGACACAGCAGATAATGGCTTCTTTTCAAAGAGCTGAGCAGAGTACCAGAAGCTATGGAATTACTGGAAACAGGAGTAAAGTAAAAAGATGGAGTAAGGAGATTGGCCTAAATGATGAGAGGTACCAGGGTCGAGAGAAGTAGTTGTTTTCTTGAGTGACTGAATTATGTCAGATGTTTCCAGGGCTGCAAAGAGAGTAGGAGGAAAAGCATGACAAAGGCTCAGGAAAGGGGGCTGTTAAGTCTAAACAATATAAATAAGGGAAATCTGTAATTGAAAGATGGAAAAAGTATATTGTCTGGAAAAGAGCTTGGAGGTGAAGACAACATGGGTATGCTGAGAATAACAGTGGTGTCAGAGGAACAGGGAGGAAGGGCTAATACAACTTGAGAAACAGAGAAGGAATAACAAGACTATCCTTGATAAGCTGCCCTAAGTCTCCTGGTAGATATGAAGGACGGACTCACACTGATGTTCCTGAAAGTATAACCCAAACAATTCAGAATCAGAGACTTGCTAAAGCATCCTGAGGAAGATCTTGAAGTAATGGATTTTGTTTAGGTTTGGGTTTGGTTTTTAATGCAGATGATGTTGGACAGAAATGGAGATTAACCCAGCACTGCAGGTATTGCCATAATGGACAGAGAGATGAAAGGAGGGAGCCAGTCAAACAGCAGATGACCACTAAGAGGTATATGAGGAAAATGCTTAAAAGGAATCAAAGGTTTAGTGTAATTCTGAGATTAAGAGACAACAGGGATTGATACAAATTAAACAAGGCAGCACTGGGTAGGGTGGGAAAAGTTGGTCTCATTAGGTCTGAGTCCCAGAGATCAGGAAACTGAAGTTGAGAAACTGCATGCCAGTAGTTGAGAAAGAAGGAGAAGAAAGAGGAAGGGGCAGCAGGAAGAAAGTCACCAGAGCTGGAACAATAACCTAAAAACTAAGGAGTATAAAAGACCATGGAAGGTAAGAAAACAGAGGAAATTCACATGTAGAAAATGCATATTTCAAAAGTGAATGGAGAGATGAGCTGTTAAAAAAACCCACACTGAATTTACTCAAGGTTTCACAGATGGGAGATGCAGCTTCTCCCAGAAGAAGCCACAGGAACAGCAATGTTTCTTGCTTATTCTGGTAGTTCTGTCCTGCAGCACACACCCTTGACAAGACACGACCTAGGGAAGATGTAATAAACAACAGACAGTGGTATTGATCTTCTTTGGAACCCACAGAGTGTGGGAAATGCTCTACTGCTGGGATTATCCCCTTGATCAGCTTTTGAGGAAGTCGTGAGATTGGGGGAAATCCCACAGCTTTTCTCTCTGTGGAAATGCTCTGCACTCTACAACTTCTGGGCTGTTCTGCTGCTCTGGTGGCACCCATCCCACCACTCACAGACAGCCCTCTCCCTGCCACTGCCTCCCCTTACGAGTGAACACTCCTGATGTGTGGATGAATGATTAGGCAAAAGCAATACAGGGAAAATGTTTTACACAGCTTTTTAGACCAGATCATGAAAGCACAAACCCGCTCAATTCTCAGAGCCAGAGAGGCCCAGCAGGACTGTAGGGGAGGCTTAATACTCACAGTAAAACACCCAGCATGCAGCAGTTACATTATCTTTTCCTTACCTGCTGTTCCACTTGTGTCATTCCCTCTTCTTGAATCCCTGTGCTGACTTCCAGACACCTTCTACATCAAAGTTCAGTTCTCATTTCATCTTCAAGGCCTCACGTGGCTCTCTTGGAGCTTGCTCCCTGTCTCCTCTCCCATGCTGCTTGGTGCTCACTCAGCACATCTGCCCCTCCCCAGCCCCCTCCATTGCCCTGCAGCAATGACTCTGCTCCTCCTTTCCTGCTGTCCTCTCCCCTCCTTCCACCAAACAACCTTGTTCACCTCCCTCATGCTTGCCCTCAGGACTCATTTACTGCAGTTAGTCTCCCTGTGTTAATGACTTCCACTTCTCCTATGCCCTTGGCAAGCTTTGCCCCTTCTGACTATTAACTTTGTTTACGATATTAAATCTTTGGAATGAGGAATGATTCAGAGATGCCCAGCTAAAGCCAGGCACTTCCTTTCCTCATTCCATCCTGCAAGTCTCAGGCCTAATCTTGTGCCCACTGTTTCCCCCTGACCTCATCAGGAGCAGGATCCAGGCCTTGTAGCTGCTGCCTAATGGCTGCTGAGAGCCTCTTCTGAAGAGCTGGGTGTCCTCACTTGCAAGTGCCCCACATGCTGGGGTCTCTGTATTGCAAAATCCTGGGGATAAAATAATGCCTGTTTACCTGCAGTAAAATGCTGTGTACACATGATGGTATGTGGAAATATATAATCATGCTTAAAGCTACAAGCAGACAGCATTATCAGGGAAAGGCTTTCCCCTCCTACTCACCCCTTGTCTATCTGTTTCTTACCCGTTGTCAAAATTTAGCATCCTCCACTGAGAGACTCAGTTTTGCTCTGATGCTTGGAAGGCATCCAGTCCCAGCTTGCTTGCTTTCCCTGCCAGTCTCCACAGGTATGCTATACACAAGGCTTCCAGCTTGTCAGGAAATGCTCTCTCTTCTCTCCACACCCCCACCCCTCCCACCCCCTGCAGGGGAATCTCCAGTGCTAGGGTTGTTACAGGATCCTGGGGTTAGGCAAAGTCATTCATACACTCTTTCACACATCAATCACCTCTGCTCCACAACGCACTGTGAAGTGTGCTACAGAAAAAGAGGAGCCCTTCAGGAGGAGTGGAGGGCAGCTCTCAAGAGGCATTTGCACAATCCATTTGTTATGTCAGGTCACAGAGGAAACAAGAGGAAAACCTGCACGGTTTTGGTTCCAGCCTTGCCAAAACTCATTTAGACATTCAATAAAAGGGGGTCCATGAGAAATAGTTTGGAATAGAGACTGATGCACAGACTGAATTCCATGTTTGAGGTTGACATGACTCTAGTATTGGCTCAGCAAAACCAAGGCCAGCACCTTCCAAGGCAGGGCTGATCTAGAGGTCTTTTGGTACACAATGGATTTCAGAGGTCAGTTTTGAAGGAGCATACTGGTAGACTGAGGTGTGGCATCTGTAATTAAAGTGGCCAAGTGGTGCCCAAGGAACAGCTGATCAGCTGTGCCTTCAGCAGCCACAGCTGTCCCAGCAGGACCCAAAGACAAGCTGCAAACATATGCTGAGTAAGGTGCATGGTAGCTGACATGAAGTCAAGCAGATGCAGTGACCAGGCTGGAAAAACATGGACAACTACCTTCCCATCCCACAAAGCTCTGGATTTATAAAACTTCCTGTTCTACACTGGGGTGGGAAAAAGATAGTTTTTAATGTCTTTTTTTGTTTAAACAAAAACCATAAGTTAGATGCACTGAAATGGTTGGTAAGCCAATAGTTCAGGTATTCACTTTATTCCCCAGGGATTCAGGTGACCAGGTCAAAGGCCCTGCACCCCTCTGAGAAATTCTCATTGAAAACTGTTGACCAACTTCACGGAAGGAAGACTTTCAACAGTGGCTGTAGCACAGACAAAATAAAAGGGATTTACTAGTGGAGAGACAAACACAGTGAGGCTGAGATGCTGCTGTTCTTTGATCTTAGCATTTTCTTGTCTGGCAACTGAGTTCAAAGGTAAGAGAATGAGGTTAAGATCTAAGATGCAGCACAATTTTTGTTGTTACTTCACAGACTGGTGCAGCTATAGCAGTAAATGAGAAACTGAGAAAGGGGCTGGTACTGCAGACGATTCCAGTGATTTCAGTGGAGAACTGATAACATTTTCCAAGGAAAAGTGGGCAAAAATGAAAGGGATTTGGGTTTTGGCAGTCTTAGGAGACAAATTCTCATGTTAAAGACCTTAATGCAGGGAAGTTTCAGTTCCGAAACCTACATTATTCCATTTGTGGTGTAGGTGGGGAATACAGCAGTACAATTTGGTACAAGAAGCTCTGATCGATGTCTCCAGGTAGTACAATCCAGGACATAGAAGGTGGCTTGGTACCTGCTTGGACATGATTTAAAACCCTGAAATGGTCTTTCAGGTTTCTAACTGAGTGTAACTAGACCAGATTACATTAGAAATAATATTCCAGTCTAGTATTGTGAGTAAATTTTATTCCATTATGAATAGCCTCCTCCCCAGGACGCAAGAGTAATGTTACGTGTAGAGTAGCTGAAAATGCTTCAGAGATTAGCCTTAGCACATAGCTCACACCTACAGACTCTTCTGTAATAAATTAGTGTGCTCAGTGGATGAAAAAATATTAGTGGAGCAGCACGACTTGCAGTCAAGCTTCAAAAGGGTTATTATGACTGAGCAGCAGTACCTGCTCCCCCGTATGCCTTCCCTGGCTGTGCCACAGGTAGATTCACAGTCCTCCCTTGCAGCCTTCATTCAGCCTCCCCTTTCCAATTATCCTTCCCTCGTTGACCTCCACTTGTTTTTCTTGCAGGCATCATCCTTAAATCTAGCACACCTTTCGCCTCTGTGGTTTTCTCTTTAAAAGCCAGCATAAACTAACAGGATATACACGTGCAGACAATCATAAATGTCTCATGATCCTGGGCTGCTATAAACCTCCATTTTCCAAATACCCTGCTGGCACTGTTTGCTTGTTAAATAAGCTCAGTGCTGTGCTTAAGTCCACCTTTTCTTGTAAGAGCTTCAGGAGAGGAGAGGGCCAAATCATTTTATTTTCTTGCAAATCACTGGGGTACCTGCAACCCCGAGGAAATAACAATAATAAAATTATTAAAGTTCTAATAGCAGCCTCTAAAAGCTAACAACACTTGCAAGGCTTGGCATTTGTTTTTTGCTCAGCTGCATAGAAAGGGACCTAAAATCAAATCTGTGCAATATCTACTTCAACACCTAGTGTTTGATGTGGATTATGAGTAAAGCAGCAAGTTAGTACAGCAGTAGCTTGTTTGGAGACATTGGGAGCCTTGCCATAGCTATGCTAAGGCAATTTGATCAGACTCACAGCTATCCTGCATGGCCCTGTGGGATATAGGCTGTGTTTACCAACATTTTTTGAACTCCTGTGGCCCAAGTGACAAATAAGCATAATGCGTGCAACAAAGCAAACTCTGTGTCCTGGCTCTTTCAGCACAGAGGGCAATGCTTTCCTACAACTTTCAGAGACCAGGCTGGTTGTTACTCTGGTTATTTGCCTTTCCAGTGATTACACCTAAATAAGGGAGGTATTAGCCTAAAATGTTTTGGAACCCATACATGCAATCCATACAACTCTTCAAATCCCGAATCCTAGCATAGCTGGGAAATGCAAGAAACAATGTGAAGCCGTGTTTGGATTCAGCATTCAGGCTGACTGGGAAGGGACTGCAATGGAGGCTGTCCCCATCCTGAAAACATTGTCAAGTCAGGGACTTGACACAATGACTAACCCTTTTCTGCAAGTGACTATCTCAGGACCAGTGGCTTTCTCCTCAGCTATCAGTCGGAAGGAGCTTGCTATACATCAGATCAGTCCTTTGCTCTTCCTGCCCTGTCTTCCCTCATGTTTCTTATTCCTTATTGATTTAGGAACGTTTGAGAGGCTTTGGATAGTTTTGTGAGTGACATCCAGGTTAGGACTGGATTCACCAGGAGTGAACATCCTGAAGAGCTTCAGCACACTCACATTCCCTTCATTCCAGTGTATTCCCCAGAACATGGCAGAGGTATCTGTTCTGGGTCGGGTTTGTCCCAAAACACCAGTGGGGGAGGGTGAGATGTAGTGACTGCCAGAGGAAATTGCAAAATTGGAAAGTCCTGACCTCTTCCTCAGGGCTTTCATTTCTAATTTGTAGGTGATGCGTTCCAGGGCATAAAGGACATGGGGCAGAAAAGCTCTGTGAGTGCATGGCCCTGCACATTGCAGCTCAACCTGAAGTGCTGCAGTCAGCAGGGCTTTCTGCCAAGGAAATCCTACACCCAGTTCCCTCCTGGCCGTTTCTGGTGGGTTGCCTGAAGGGACAGTAAAAATCCCAGCACACTTCCTGAACAGACTAAGGGATAACCAGTATTCCCTGCCTGGGCAAAGCTGCCTCCACTCTCCAAGGGCAAGTGTGTGCGCGCTCAGTGAGCGCATAATGGCTGCCACGCTCATCTGCAGAGCCACCACGCTGGGGGACCTCTGTCAGTGTTGCATGAAGGGCTTTGGGTTCCCTGGGGTAAAAAAGTACTAGAGAAAGCCCAGCCCTTCCCTTGTTCTACTTCCTCACCTGAAATAGGCTTCGCACTTACTTCCTGGGCTGGAATGGCCAGAACAGGTTGTGAATTTCCAGTGGAGCCACTCTCTCTAACTCAGGCAACAGCAAACAGACCCCCAGTTCCCACAATGAGACCTTTACAGAAAGCAAGTGGTGCCTACCTTCTCAGTTGTTTTCTCAGAGGAAGAGAGGGCAATGAACTGAAAAGCCCTGAAGACCACTGGGCCGGGCTGCAATTTTCCATGAGAGGCAAACTGAGGAATTCCCACACACTGTTATTCCCCAAAATTTCTACTGCTAGGTGTCAATTCTGCTACAGATTTCACAATTCCTACTGCAGGCTGATGATGCTGTGTGGGAGAACACAGGAGACTCACTGAGACTGCCAAATTGCTAAACACGTGTGATGGTGGGCTCTCCCTTCCTCCATGTGTCTGAGCCTCAGAGGGGAAGGGGGAGGAGAGCTTAAGTGGCGCAGAAGAGGGAGGATGGATTAAAAGCTGCCTCTGTCATTGACTTGTTCCATTCTTTGGATTATTTCCCTGGGGTTCTTGGGTATTTTTGTTATTAACAACTAATAATAATTTCTATATAGTGCTTTGCATCCTGAAGGACCCTAAAGCACACCACATACTTCAGAAGCTAATTAACAGCTGCGAGCCTAATTCGTCTCTTGGTTGTGGCCCTAACTGCTGAAGGAGCAGCTTAGAGTCACACTAGATTTACACCAGTTTAACTGAGGACAGCATCTCCCTATAGATCCAGCTGAATATGTCAGAGACAAATGCAATGCGAAGTTGGTGATGAAAGATTTGAAGTGCCTTTTCTCCTCCTTCAGAATTTAAAAATGACTAAGGAAATTGCATTCAAAAAGCCTTGTGAACACAGCTTTACAATTGCAAGATTCAAGATTTGGAGTTTGGGAATAGCCAGGCCCTGGTTCCTGCTGAGTTAAGGGCTAGCTCATATCTGTACCGAGGCATGCACAACTTGTGGCTCATCCCAGGCTGTGCAGGACACTTGTCACCATGTAAGGAGAGCTGATTTGCCCTCTTTTCTTGCCTGTTAAATCCATGTCTGTGCATAGTTACTTTCAGTGACCACTAGAGTTACAGTGTCATCACTGATCCAAAACATGACCTACTGTACAAGGTCAACCTGACTCTGTCCTCTGATGCACACTCATAGATCAGCAACACAGTTACATCTGAGCAGAAAAATGCAATACAATAGGATGAACTAAATCAGAAATTTTCTAGCCTGTGGTTTTCCTCTACCTACTTCTGGGGAAAGATTAATCCATTTGAGCTCTGGTCTTTGAGTCCAAATTCAAGATTGTTCAGTCCTTATGTCTTCATCCAGCTAGAATGTTGTTTACACGCTTTGATTTCTGAGAGTTTGATGTTGTAACCCTATATGCAAAAACTGTCCTAGTTACAATATTGTTGCTGTGAAACAATAAGGAAAAAGGAAAGAAAAAGAAAAGAGAAGAACAAGCTCTTAAATACTTCCTCCATCCCATTCACTTTTTTCCATCCAGACTTACATTATTGTCTTCCTTCCTCTCACATCTGAATGTGCAGCTGTGGATTGGGATTGCCTGTGGTAGCTATGGAGCATCTCGTCTCCTCCCACACCTTATGCACATCACTTCTCTCTCACTAAAGATAATTGCATCACCCTTCCTGTCACTTGGCTCACAGTTGTACTGTCACATTTGACTTGTTACACACACATACACACATATAAATGGTTTTGCTACAAATTGATAGATTTTTTTTTTAATCATCTGTAATTTCTTGATTTCTTTCACTTGCCCTTCCTGTTTTCCTTGGACTTTTCTCCATATCCTGATCAACTTCTGCCTTTATTTCTCCATCCTCCACCACAGCAGGTCCAGCACTTAAGTTATGTTCTTTGAATTTGAAACCCAACATAATGCTACCACATCTGAGCACTATCACTTAAGCCCTTTTCTCAATTCTATTTCTGGTTCCCAGCTCATTTCAAATCTAGTTCTGTCTCTTCTTGCAAGGCAAAGGCAGTACTTCTACTAACTCAGCTAATATACCCTGAAAACTGGTACAGGGCTTGCAAGCCAGAAAGTTCATACATTTTTCCTTCCTAGACTGACACTAGTCACTGTAACAACAGTAGAAATAGTTTCTGATCTCTCTGCTGAGAAACCAGAGATATTGTTCATGCTTTACTCATTCACTGAATCACACAGGAAAAAATAATTATAAAAACCAAATTATTTCATTGGCATATAAATGAAATCACCAATTTGTTACATACATATATATAAAATTATTTGCAATGTCAGTGCAGAGGGCAAATGTGAGAAATAGAACATAGACAGCTTTCAATGTTTTAGATAAGCCTGATATATTTTTGTGTTGAGTACTATTTTCAGAAGAAATTCAGTCTAGGTTTGATTTTGGCAAAGTCTAGAAAACAGAGGCATTTGTTTACCACGGGAGATGTTTGTACTGCATTCTGAAAAAAAGGATTTTTTGAATGATTTTTATTATTTCTCTGTTGAGATTTTTCATTTGTGACTTGGACAGATGTCTAGCAGTCCCTGAAATCCAGCCACCCGCAATGTTTCAGTTTGTAAAACTCAAACATGCTGCATTTGTGTTTGCACCAAAATGCATTCAAGAGCCTTTGCCCAATTTTCCCAGCCAATCTCACTTCTCTGCCTGTTACAAAGCACAGGAAATTTCAAGCCACAGTGAAGATATTTTTGAAAGTTACAACCCTGCAAAAAGAAGGTGTTTATAAATGGAAATCTTCATATAATCTTAATAATAGGTTTTGCTACCACTGCATCTCCACCCACGTACATGGGATAGCTTTAGCCAGCTCTGAGGCAGAGTCTGTGGGGTACTTAGCAGAATGCAGCAGCAGCAGCATTGAGCAGGGTGGGAAGGAGGGGACGCTGCCACCTCCAAGGGAAAATGCAAAGCAGTTCCAGGCTGACAGTAGTGCAGAGTCCAGCCCTAGCACAGCATAGGTCCCCTTGGGTGCTGCAGCAGAGCTCTACAAGGCACCATGGGGGCAACACCAGGGTGGGATGGGCTCTCCTACACTCCCACACAGCTGAGGCTCTACAGGAGAGACCTGAGTCACCTCCAGCAGCACATGTGTGGTCATCACACTGGACTGGTGTTAAGCATTGGAAAGGACTGCTCAGGGAAGTGGTGGAGTCACCATCCTTGGAAAAGTTCATGAAACAACTGGACATGGCACTTAGTGCTTTGGTTAAGTTGGCATGATGGTGATCAGTCAAAGGATGTACTTGATGATCTTGGACATCTTTTCCAGCTTAAATGATTCTATGATCTTTCTGTCAATACCCCCCTCTCCTTTGTCAGGTGATTGTCAGGGATGGCTGCAGAGAGTAAGAGAGGAGAAGAGTTGAAAAAGAACAGGAGCCTTGTATTGCTTTAGATGAGACTAATCTCCCTGGTGCTCCCTGTCAGCTCTCTATACCCCTCTCCTTCCACTTCATCATCTCCTCAATGCCACCCCATTCTGGCTTCTCCCATTTATTTCTCCCATCTATGTCTGCACTTTTCCTATTTACCAGCCATCTCCTGAATAAATTAATCTCCCCAGAACCAGTATGCTCAGGCCACTTTACTGCTGTAGCTTTGCTCATAGCTAATGTGCTGTGATACACCTCTTCCTCCATGCTTATCAAGGCAGCAGTGGTCTGTAAGACAGTGTTTGTAACATTTTTACTGCAACTTCCTTTATCATATGATCCTTGGCAACAGCTGTAATAAACATGATTATTAATAATAAGGTGAGGAGAGCTGGTACAATGGTTCTACCTCATAGGCAGGGGCAGATATTCTTTCATTATTATAAGATCAATTTCTATTTTGCACCGGTTCTTTTACAGGCATCTTCAGCACAATATCTGAATGAATTCCAGTGGCACATTAAGTGATGGAGCTTGATATCAGTCACATGTGGTCTGTTCTTTTATCCTCTCCCCAGGGAGAGAATTATGTATGCAATGTACTGGTTATGTTGCTAGGGTTTTGTTTGGGATTTTTAACATATGCATTGCTGCGTGCTTGCATTGAAGAAGACCACATCAAAGCAGGTGCATTGCATTTGGACAAAAAGGTGACAAGATATTTGATGGCCTGTAGTTCCCATGGAACTCTGCTATTGCCCCAGGCTCAACTCCACAGACCACATTTACTGCCCCACTCACCCTTACCTTGTAGTAGAAAATCCCTTTGTCCCTAATGACAGCTGAGCACTCTTCAGTCTTAAAATTACCCAGATGGGTCATAAGGTATTACCCTAGCACAGCATCCCCTGTCACTGTGCAGGGTCAGAGCTGCAAGGGCAGCACCTGCTCCAGCCCCAGAATGACCATCCCTTGTGCTCTATTTGCTGGTTTAACCCTACACCCTGTAACCTGCATACTGAAGCAGGTGAAAAGATGGCCTAATTTTTGTAAGGTGCTATCTATGGAGAGATTCCCAGAGAGGGATAATGAGCCCTCTTGAAGGGCCAGTCTTTCTTTCAGGATGTCAGCACAGGTGGGTAAAAGCAGATGCCCACAAGCACTGTCTGTGCTCCCTGCCACCGTGTTTTCATCAGCTCCATATCCCCCCAGATTATGTGTGCTCTCAAGTGCTTCATTCTTGGAAGGGAGGAGAGCAATCAAAATGCCTTCAAAAAGGCTTTTCCTCGACTCTTTGTCACTTCACGAAACCTCACTTCCTATTGCAGTCATGTCAGGTTGGGCATTAACAACTCAGTGTCACTAGTGTCAATTTTTGACAGGGCTGGAAGACCTCCTCTCCTGGTTTGGAAGCGTTCTGTGCATAAGAAAGGCAGGCCAGCAGTTTGCCATGTAGCTGTGGAATTTGTCTTCATAGCCCAGAGGCTGGCTCTGAGCCCCACTTCAGGCACCTGGTACCAAAGGGACACTGCTCAGAAACAGAATCCTGGAAATGTTTGTGTTTGTGTCTGACTACCCACTTTGTGTGCCATTTCTCATATCTCTTTCATGGGCAGATAGCACACAGTTTAATCTGCACCAAAGTTTACTCCTAGGGCAGGAAGCATAAATGAGAACTTCCAAGAACTGTCATGTTTGCATAGCCTTCATGCACAGAAGGTCACATCAAAAGTGAGCATGCTACATTTGAACTAGATGGTGGGAAGAATTATCTGGCCCAAATGATCCAGTGTCTGATCACTTTCATATTTTTAATACAAATATCCTCAGCCTACTCTCCTGAGGCAGGGAAATACCATTATTCCCATTTTGAGTGAAAGAAGGCCAGGGGCTAAGTGGCTTGCCTAAAATGATACAGGGAACGTGTGATGGAAAGTGATATTTAATCCTTGGCCAACAGCAAGCCATCTTTCTCAGCTTTTAGAGATAACAGCTATATCCAGCCCCCTTTATTTATTTCTCTAGAAGCCATCATGCCAACACTTCTGCCAAATTAGAGAGTGAGACTGAAGGAAAGCTTTCTGTGGAAATATCACAAATTATTCTGGGAAAACAGGTCTTTCTGTTCTCGTCCCTCTTTGTCTGCTTCTCTCCTTTTGGATGTCTTTTCCTCTGCCTCTGGCTCACAGTTTTCAGATGTATGGTCCTGACCATTTAAAAGTATTCCTAACTTGCAGGAAAGGAGTAGCTTTTCATTCTTTGGAGCTCACTATTTTGCAATGGATTGCACTCTGCAGACTTCTGAAAGAGACAGGGCTGTACAAAGTGGCACAAAAATAAACTGTATCACCAACAATACCAAGCTGGGCTCTCATTGTGGGTAGCTCAGTCTGAGTATTGCTGCAGCAGGGCTGGCAGCTGCCAGCTGTCCTGGATAGACAGTTTATACCCAAACAATGATCCTGCCACACTGGAGGAGATCTCTCTCAGAGATGAACACACAGTTGACATTGAATTTCATGCATCTTAGACATTTAGTCCCTCTTGGCAGTATGTGAGATTTTCTCTGCTCCTAATGACCCAGTTGGGCAACTTCTGTCCTTGGTCAGGCACTGGAGGGGTGCCTATTGCACCAATCCTGGCTCTTCTAAACTGCATTTTCCAAAGTTTGGGCAGGCAACAAGCAAACAGTGGTGACCTTGCCTAACGACTCCCAGTAATACACAAGGGATGTGGGGACTGTTCTGTGCTTTTCCATGGACCTGGGCATCCGCAGCCTTCCTGTCCTGAGATAGGCTGATGCTCATCCCTGTCTTTGCAGCTGCACACCCCAAAGCAGGCTGTTTGGAGGATGCCCACACTGATACATCAGAGAGAGGGAGGTGGCTGACATGAATGAGAGGGATTGAGAAACAGGAGAAAGATCTGATGGGTGAACATGAACAAGGATGAGGGGAGACCCCAAAGTGCACTGGGAGAGCTCCCAAAGTGCACTGGGAGAGCTACAGGGAGAAGGTGGAAGCATGTGGCTTAAGTTTCTCAGAGAGGCGTATGGAAGAAGACAGAGACACACGCCCTGTTTCAAGGTTCATAGCATGAAATACCTTGAATTGGGAAGAATGAGAAGGGCAAAGGCACTTAAGTAGAGAGGAGATGCTGCTCTTACTTTCTGGGGGGGTGGTTCTCAGAGCCCTATATGGCATCCCACATAATGATTTGATCTTGCTCAGGTGTTCAGGAGTATTAACTACAGGGTGGAACATGGCTCTCACCATCCCTGGCTCCACAGACCACATGTGCAGCACAAGAAAAGGCTGTTGTGTCAGACCTCATCAGCACTGCTGAGCTGCTCCATCCCCCCTCTGCTTCCACCAGTATAGGTGCCAGGGAAGCCGGTGTACCATCTCAGCAGGCCACAGATGTCTGTCAGAGAATTGCCGAGTGACCTTGGCACAAGAAGTGACACCAAGGCCTTCCCCACATCAAGCAGGTTTCTGAACCACTGCCATCCATCACTCACCTACTCCATGCACTTTCAGAGCCACTGGCAGCAGCACACCCACACCATACCCTGTTTAACACATCCCCGCTACGGCACCAGGCAGAGGAGTGCTGTCACCCCCATTTTACAGGGTGGGACTCTGAGGCAGAGAGAAGTTTAACAGCAGATTTTAACAGCACGCCTGTGGCAGAGCAAAAATGAAATCTTGTTCTCTTATATTCCCAGTTAGTGCATTAATGACCTAAATTCTGCATCCTTTCCCAATCCATTGCCCAGAGGAGCTAGGAGGCATTGGAGGAACGGGTGTGGTAACACAGGCAAACATACAGCATCCAAACCCACAGCACTCTGCTGAGCACAGACAAAGCAGGGGCTAAAGTGGAACCAACACTGCCCTCATGAATCCAGGTAGGGTTGATCCAGGGAGGGGAATCAATCTGGCACAACATATCAGCCTGTGGAGGAGGGCAGCTCCACAATGTCACAGCATTTTAAGCAAGCCAAGGCTGGACACTTCAATGGCCAAGTACCCTGCTGAGCCAGGTCAGCAAAGCCTTTGGGACACCAAGCACCAGGAGCAGATTTTCAAAGAGCCTGCATATCCCCTCAGCCTGCCTAAGCGGCTGAACCTCTAGCCAGCTATCCCACGCAAGTCCATATAAAAGACAGCCTGCACCAGATGCAGCATCTTCCCCAAGCAGCTCAATTCTTTACATAGGAATTAATCAGCCTCAAATTCAGCAAGAAACAGAGCGGGGGAGAGGGAGAAAAAAGGAAGCAGGGAGAGGATGTCACACAGTGAGGGGGTTTCCAGATGCACTGCGTCTTCCCTCCCTGGCTGATTCCAACTGGGAGGCTCTGGCTGTGTGCCAGGAACATCACCTGGGAGGTGTATGCAGGTTCTGCCTGCTCCCCCAGCATGTATGGGCAGGAGGAACTCAGTGTTCAGGATCCACTGGGCAAGGAACTGAAATCTGAAGCTGGAGACCTCCCCAGTGCACCGGAGTGTGCCAGTGTTCACATGCACTGTACAGCAGTGACAGCAGCCAAAGGATCAGGATGAGGAGCTGCTCATCTGTCACAGGCAGATGGCTCCAGGCAGTCAGGGGCAAGCAAGGGAAAGGACCCCCTTCATGCTGTATCTGCCTGCCTCACAGGGATTTTAGTGGGCAAGTAGTGGGGTGGAGGTGTGCCAAGGCAATTTACTTGGCTATGAAGCTTTCCTTCCAGAAAAGCCATGGCTGAGAAGCAGACACTTTTTGAACGAGGTAACTGGATTGGGGATGGGTGATTAATAACCTTTCATAACCCACAGTTTTAGTGTGAGAATAGTATGTTAGAGCTACACAGAGAGGTTTTGTTCCTACTTTCTTCTCCTATTACTTACTTCTTAATGCACACACACATTCCTCTCTGCTGTCTCAAGTCTCTTCACAGAAGCTCTTCCAAAGAGTAGCTAAATGCAACAGGTACCTTGGAGGCATTAGACACAAGCCAGATGGATGCAGAAGAAGCCAAACTTGGGGGTTGACCTAAAGGAACCCACCTCCCTGCCTTTCATTTGCTCAGCTATTTACTCAGGACTGCCTCCCAAAGCATTCCAAACATTAATCCATCAAGGCTTGGCCTCAAGAAGAAACTTAGGGAGAATCCTTTGAGCTTGGTCCTTCTTCCATTTGTTCACAAATATCTGAAAGATCATTCAAATTTAGATATTCGAAGACATGACTTGGGGCCCTGACATGGTGACTGCAGGTCCCAGCCTGGGTAGGTTTGGTCTGGAAGAGCTCTATTGCTCTTCCCAGAGACAACAACCTCAAGTGTGGTGGCTTCATTTTCCTCTTGCCCTGCATACCAGCTAGTCCAGAAGCTGGGTTCAGGGTCAGGGTGGCAGGAGGCTTACCCAGGTTGCCACAGCATTTGTCACTTTTCAGACTTGGGTTCCAAATGCTTCTGCGGAGGGATCAATGAGCCTGAGCCACTTCATTGATTGACTTCTGGTGAGGAGGCCCATGGGATCACCAAGCCTACCCACACACCTCATGCAGACAATGCATTTCTCATTTCTGGACACACTATGTCCTTCAGTTCATTAATGGCCAGTCAGTGCAAGTGTCCAGAGGGAAATGGAATGGAGGGTATGAGAAAAAATTTGTGGGAACCCCAAAGGAGATATAATGAACTTGTTTTTCACATGGTCAACCCTGTACAGAAATGGACAATCTGATCATTTGAGATATTAATTAATCAGTGGTCATGGTAAAAATTGTGATGTGACTTGAGGAGTGACAAGAGGAGATATGAGTGATGAAAATAAGAGTCTGGTAGACATCCCAATTAACAAAAGACTTGGAAGATGTCACTGGCCCCTTGCTGGCATGGTTTGTTGGTCGTGGATTGTGTAAAAAAGGGTGCCACACGGCTGAAACTAGCAGAAGGCCCTGTACATACACCAGCCTGATGGAACTGTGTCCAGCTCAGCTTTCCCTTACGGCGGAAGATTTTGCTCCCCCAGCACAAGGCTGTTTTGCTATGGAGCTCTATACGCACACTTGCACAGAGCTTCTTGTAGCCTCAGTCTGTGAGAGAACACAAGAGGAGACCTGACAAAGGTATGCAAAAACAAGCAGTCATATGGAGAAAGCAGATTAAGGGCTTTTGTTCTCACACAACCAGAACAAAGGGCTGTGTCCTGCCCACGGGAATGAGAGGGCAGCAAATTCACAGCTGAGGGAAACAAATACTTTTGCAAGTCACACCTAATCGTCCTGCCTTGATCCCCTCATTGCTGGGATCAATGAGGCCAAGCCAGGGGAAACACTGAGGTCTGATGATGTAACTCACAGTTATGCCTGTGGATGCTGAAGGAGGGGACCCTGACACCTGTACTTTGCCCAATATCTAGCTCCCATTCCCATCCTGCCTCCCTCAGAGGCAGGCAGTGCTCTCCCACCTGTCTGCAGCAGGAGTCACTCAGCTTCTGGTGCTCTCCTCTGCAGAATGAAGCATGCTGGGCTTGGTGGGCCTCAGGCTGGATCCTGACAGCAAACACCACGTTCCTGTGCAAATACGAGGGAGATACATGTGTGAGTGTGCAAGGAGAGACCCTGGGCGTTTCCCAGGAATGCACACACGAGTGGGCATGCTGCCTGGGAGGAAGGCAGGTGGGCACAAAAGGTGACGCAGAGGGCAGCTGTTCCTGCAAGGCGGGTTTTAGTGTTCTCATTTGTTCTTTTTTTCTCTTGTTCCCTAGGGAATTTTAAAGGTCTGTGTAAGCAAATCGATCACTTCCCTGAGGATGCAGATTATGAAGCCGATACAGCAGAATATTTCCTCCGTAAGTCCACAGGCTCTTTCTGCAATGGCTCGTAGATGCTGGCGTCGGGCACCTTCTGTTTTCTGAACACAGGGTGGTGGAGACACTGGGACCTGTGAGGCTCAGTGGAAACCCGAGAGCCTTGTCATCCCCTAAAAATGACTCCACTCTCATCTCCCAGGGGCCCTGCCCATGAGACAGTGCAAATTCAAACTCATAGTAACAACCAATGCCAGTTTTTATTAGCAGCAATTAATTGTGGTATAAAATCAGACTCTTAATTCAAATCCACTGAAAAGCTACTGATTGGGCCTAAGGTCAGACTGGCCTAGCTGGGGCAGTGTGTGTGTGTGAGTGTGCATGTCCTCCTAAAGCAGAGGAAGTTTATATTTCCTTATCTGATACTCCAGTGGCACCCAACTGAAGAAATTAGCTGTATTTTTTCTGAGGAGCTGTTATTGCTGTCTTCACCTTTCCCCAAACACCGCTTCCCTACAGAGGCTTCAGAGCTGATCTTTGCTGGTTTTAGTGATGGTAGCAGGAATAAGGACAGCCAGAGCCCTTTGAAGGAAAGACCTGGTGCTCACCCAGAGCCCCTAGGAGAGGAGCTGAACCTTAGCCACAAGGCGTGTCTGTAATGAAGCTTCGTTCAAGCTCCAAGTCCAGCCTGAGATGTGAAGCTCACACCACTTTGCGAAGTAGCACCCTGGCCAGCAGGACAGAGCCACATCATGCATTGCCCTGCCTGGTTGCCCTCCCCAGCCAGCATTTCCACCCACCCCAGAGGCAGGAGCTTACTCTTCCTTTAGCACAGCTGAACAGGGAACACTCCTTTTAGGTCTCCACCTTGCTATCCTGCCCCCCCTCCACAAACCCAACGTCTTTTGACATCGTAAGATCTCCTCCCAACAGAAATCTGAGATAAGTGCTTTTGACCTTCCAAGGTTAATCATCAGAGGCTTCCAAAGACCGGGAGTCTTTCAGAATAGCTCCTTGTCATCCGGGTGTGCTCTAGGCCAGATGTGGAGACCCAGCCCTGCAGCAGGGATGAGAGAGATAATTTAGGATCTCTGAGGCTCATTTGTATGAGAAAAGAGGCAGATCTTATGCTGCTTCCTCTTGGTTTCTCAAACAGTCCTTCATCCACTGTAAATTGTAAATAACCGAGGGATATTGCTTCTTTCAGCTGCCTTTCTGCAGCACCGGTCTCTTAATTACTGCATGGCTCCTGAAGACAGGGGTTTGATCTGGTTTGGGATGCCAAAGGTTTGCAGTCTGCCTCCGAGGGCAAACCAGCTCTTGCAGAGCTGCTGGCGAGCAAGGAAGCTGCTTGCAGCATCACTTGCACTTCAGGAAAAAGAGTTGGGGGAAGGGGCAAAACATATCAAGAAGGAACAAACATGGGTTTGTTCAGAGGGGACAAGATCTGAAGACAAAAATTGGCCCAACGTCTGGACCTGACAGTGTCCCCAAGGGTACAGCCCTTTTTAAGAAAGAACCAGGATCAAAGAGGGATTTGGCAAGTCAATAAAGGATGACTTGGGTCATTCCTGAGGGAACTGGGATTTCTGCTGGCTTAGATCTGCCTGGAGAGGGACCCCACTGAATAGCTTCTTCCCTGAACTCCTGTCAAACCAGAGTCCCTGGGTGCTCTGCATGGACAATGCCTGGCAGTACCATCAGGAACAGCTAGGAAGCTGTTTATCAGTATCAGAGTAGGCAATTCCCTCATGCCCCAGGAGACTAGGACAGTGATGGGGCAGCGTCCACAGACTGGATAGAAGGGCTTAGCCATTATTTCTGCCAGCCATGCACATAAGGCATTTTTGAAACCAAATGTCTGTTATCAGACAGGAAGTAGAAGCATTCCTGTGTTTCCTTGCTAGCAGACACAGAGGAGTTTAGGGAGCATACACCACCAGCTCCTTTTCTTTAGGCCACAGGCTCTGGAACAAGGAAGACTGGATGATATTCTCCCCGTCTCTTGGTGGCATGGTCCTCCTGAAAGGCTGGGGACGGCTGTTGTCCTTCTCCATCACATGACACCAGCAGCCTCCCATGTCAGTCAGCAGCTTTGTGTTCTCCCAATAGATGTGAATTTCAGAATTAAGACTCAGATAAAACTGATGTAGTCAGGACCAGGTTGCAGGACTAACCAAGCATCCCCCTAGAAACTCTCAACAGTGGGTGTCTGCTTGACGTTTGCTTCCTGCCATTTAAGCTTCCCATCATCAAATGCCACCTTGTTTCCAGAAGCTATTAAGATGGTTATTACTCTTATCCTGTTCCCTGAAACACAGCCAAACAGAGCTGGAAAGCAAGAGAGGTTTCTCCCTGACTTCTGCATTCCCTATGCACAGGCAGTGGGCTAGGCCCCCGTCAAAGAGCTCATTGCTTGTGCCTAGCAGGATCCAGAGGCCATCAGGGTTTTGAAGTGGGGTCTCTGCTCACTTAGGAAAAAGTCCTGCATTGGCTTCATTGGGTTCATTCTTGCAAGCAAGGAAGGATTAGCTTTCATCTCCTCTTCCAGATCTTTGCTCCACAAGCAGAATTGCACCAGCCCGTCTGATACCTTTCTTTATCAAGCAAGGCTTCATTTCACACTTTAACAGCTTATTTTCTCTTGTGAAGGGAGGAGAGAAGGCCTTCCTAGTTAAAAAAAAAAAAGAAAAAAAAAGAATATTTGCCACACAGACTCAGGCACAGTGCTGGCTCCCACTGAGCTGCCCACGAGCAGTGTGTGTGTGAGTGGCTGTGTGCGTGGGTGTGCATACACACAGACCTGGCCTTCTGCTGCGTGAACACGAGTCGAGACCCCCAGAAGCTTTGGGGTATGTTTTGTATGCACATATGAGCATATACGTGCATCTGTGCATCTATGCCGTTGCCCTCTGCTGGCTGAGCTCTTCCCATATCGACCGATGGAGAGTGTGCGTGTGTGGGAGCTGGCACATCCACTGCCCTCTGGAAGAAGCCCAGTCATTTAATCACTAGGATAAGCCCCGCATTTCGGCACACAGACTGGGACTTTTTCTTCTCATTCCTCGCTGCAGCCTCAGAGCAGTGCATGGCACCACGAGCTTCTTCTCAGCCCTAAGAAAAAAAAATCTTCTTGAGATGCTCATGCCCTTTCAGGAGGATTCGAGATTGAGCAGCTCTGCAGGAAGCATTTGGGTTGCTGTTCTTTGAAGTGCAGGTTTGAGCAGCAGAGCCCTGCAGAAGGAGAAGCTGAATGGTGCCTGAGCTCCCTCTCTAGCCCACAGTCCCCCCCAAAAGAGAGGAAAAGACAGCGTGAGGGGGCACAAACAATGCAGTCAGGCTCCCAGCTCAGCCGCCAGCCCCACAGCCCCCTCTGCCTCCCCGTGCTGAACCACCAGCTTTGTGGCAGCAGCAGTGGCCAGGGCATGGGAGAGTTGTTTTGGACCAGTCTCTTTTTCTGACACACTTTGTTTCTCTCTCTCTCCCTCCCTCCCTCCCTCCCTCCATCCCCCAATGCCTTTATCTCTCCTTAAATTACTCCCCTACTGCACATTGCCCTCTGTCTCTCCCCTTCACTCCCACCCACAAAATGTGCTCACATGCCCCTATCCCCTCACTCTGGCACCATTTACATGCCCCTGTTTGCTCTCTCTCACACCTGTGTTGTTCTTTCTGCCCTGCCCTCCCTCTCTCCTCTGCAGGGGCTGTTAGAGCCTCTAGTATTTTCCCGATCCTGAGTGTGATTCTGCTTTTCATGGGTGGACTCTGCATTGCAGCCAGCGAGTTCTACAAAACCCGACACAACATTATCCTTAGTGCCGGCATCTTCTTTGTGTCTGCAGGTAAAGGGGTGCACAGGGCCTGATGCCCCAGGGGGGGAGGGCTCCAGGGGTTGGGGGGCTGCCCAGTCAGGACATCTGCAGGGGCGCAGTTGCCTAGGCCAAGTGCACTTCCCAGCCCTGATAAGCCTTATTTGGGCTGAAAGCAGCATCACAAGGGTGCCTCTCCATCCTGCCTGCACACCCTGCAGGCTTTCCTCCTGCTTGGCAACTGAAGGAGGGAAAATTTCCCTAACATCTGACCTCTCTCAGGGACCAGGACTGCAGTCCAGGGAAGCAGCAGGCACATAAAGAGAGTTGTGCCTGAGTTTCCCAAGGAAAACTGCCCATCCAGGAGGGGATGGGCAGGGATTCAACCCCACAGCCTCCACCACTGCCATGTGTGACCTTACTGACATCTCCTTCTCTCTCCCCTGTCGGATGGCCTGCAGGTCTGAGTAATATAATTGGCATCATCGTATACATATCAGCCAACGCTGGAGACCCCTCCAAGAGTGACTCCAAGAAGAACAGCTACTCCTACGGCTGGTCCTTCTATTTTGGGGCCCTGTCCTTCATTATAGCCGAGATGGTGGGAGTGCTGGCTGTCCACATGTTCATAGACCGGCACAAACAGCTGCGTGCCAACGCTCGTGCCACGGACTACCTCCAGTCCTCCGCCATCACGCGCATCCCCAGCTACCGGTACCGCTATCAGAGACGCAGTCGCTCCAGCTCCCGCTCCACCGAGCCTTCACACTCCAGAGATGCCTCTCCCGTCGGGATCAAAGGGTTCAATCCCCTCCCATCAACAGAGATCTCGATGTACACCCTGACCAGGGACCCGCTGAAGGCAACCACCACCCCCACCGCCACCTACAACTCCGACAGGGATAACAGTTTCCTCCAGGTTCACAACTGTATCCAGAAAGAGAACAAGGACTCTATCCACACCAAC
>VYXD01009704.1:700219-814022 GCA_013397195.1 Hylia prasina | reverse complement strand
CCTCCTCCCCAGCCCTCTCCGAAGGGTTCCCGACTACCGTGGTCTCCTCCACAGCAGCAAGGCAAGGCGAGCTGTGTCCCCTCATCCCCCCCGGGCCCCCTGGCCTGGCTGCCGCCCCCTCCCTCCCTGCCACCCGGCGAAGGGAACACCGGCGTGCCAGCTTTTAATGCAGCTCCCTCCACGAGAGCCGCTGCCGATGGAGGAGGGAGGGGAGGTGGCAGCGGCGGTGATGGGGTGCCTCTGTGACACCCATAGACACCGGCCAGCCCGAGGCGAGGACAGGACCCCTTTGGGGCTGCCCCCCGAAAACAGAAGCGCCCGGGGCGGGCACAAAGCCGAGAGTTTGCAGGATGGGACCGCTGAGCCCTTCGGCAGCTCAGACCCACTTTTCGACTTTTTTTTCCGTCCCCATTCCTGCTGCTCCAGTTTTAGAAGCTGCGCAGTCCCCGCTCCAGGTCCCAGCGGGGGTTCTGCTTTAAAGCAGCCAGATCCTCCCCGCTCCCCCCGACCCACTGCTACTTCAGCCCCCCTTCCCCGCTCTGGGGTCGGGCGGGGGGCAGCAGAAGGACGGAGTCATCCCCAAAAACGGCATCACAGGGCAAAAGGTGGATGCGAGCGCCTTGGCTGGGTGTTCAGACGCCACCCCACTGCTGCCATCCCCTCCTGTGGCCCCCCCAGCCCTTTCAGAACGATTCACAGGGGACATCCACCCCCTCCAATGCCCCCTGAGGAATAAGTTAAAGCTAGTTCCCGAGATCCCCGCGTAGAGGGAAGGTGGCATTGGGGTTTTCATCCCCAACTAACACTGCTCGGAGCTGAGGAGCATTCACAGGGCTGAGCGCGCCCTGGGGCCAGACGAGAAGGGGAGAGTACGGGCGGGGGCCGGGAGAGCGTGTGCAGGAGGCAAGGGCTGGTGGGGAAGCTTTCCCCCAGAGTGTTGCTCATGTCCAGCTCAAACAAGTACAAGAAACCAACCTCCATTTTCTTTATTTCGTGGGTTTTTTTCAGACTGTTAAAAAGAAAAAAATTTTAAAAAGAGAAAATGACAAAAAAAAAAATCCTGGTACATGAAATAAAGATTTTTTTTATATATATAACTTGGTCCTCATTTATGTGGATTTTTGGGGGGGACTTGTAGTGTACTTCAAAACCTGGCAAGAGAATTTACTGATGTGGACAATTTTGTCCCCACTGGCAATTCAGAGGATGGTCTTATTTCAAGATGGTCTTCGAGATGCAGGAATGGATCAGGCATGAGAGGAGGGCTTTGCCACAGCTTTTTATTTTAAGTAAGTGGGGGTAAACTCAAGTCATACATGGGCTTTCTCTGCTGCCCTCTGAAACATCTGCTCCAGCCTTTCTTTAGCCACCCCTCCTGTTCCATTCTTCCTGGGGTGATGATACCACAAAGGCTGATGCTCCAGTTCCTACTGGAAGACAGTGGCTCTCATGGCAAGCCAAGAATTGCCAGCAAGGTTGGACTTCATACATACTGGAGGGCTCAAAAAGGAAAAAGAAAGTGACCCCAGCATTGTTTTGGGGTTTTGTTCAGCCACTCAGCAATTTCCTCAGTAGCTGGGTTGGCAGTGGATGCCTGGTGGAAATGCTCAGCATAGGAGCTTGGGGCAGGGGAATAACTTACAGATGGAGATGCAGACTCAGAAACAGGTAAGGTGGCAGCAGAGCAGGGAGGCAAGATTCCCACAAAGGGGATTAGACTCCTGGCACATCCCCTCACCTCCCACTCACCATTGACAGCAAGGGTGTCACCAATGAGCTTCCCTTCACCCTGCACTGGGCTCTCACTTCCCATGACACCCTCCATGGCTTTCTGAAGCAGACCAGGATCCCCATCAGACTCCATCACCACCAGCTCAGAGGGATGACATGGAAGGACAGCCACCTGAGTGACAAATTTTCTCTGTGTGTGACCCACAGCACACATGTGGGACCTCAAGCTGAATGATAGGTGCGACCAGGGGAGTTAATTTGGCAGCAGCAAGGAAGGCACAGCTGGCTCCAGGAGTCCCAGCAGACACTGGTGGGTTGCAGTGCCATCACAGCATTGCAATTCTCCCTCCTGCCCAACGTACCTCATACATGCTGATACCTGTGCTCAGCATCAGTATCCCCTGACCAGCACCAGTGGGTCCCTACTCTGGCCCTCACTGCACCCCTTCCAGCACAACCTCCTCCAGCTCATCCCTCTTCTTTGGGCCCCTGGTAACACCCAACACCCACCCCAGAATTCCAGCTGGCAGGACACTTCGCTGCCAAGGTAATTGGGGGCACCCGCCGACCCATTTCTGCTCCTCCTCCAGGGAACCTTCCCAGCAGCGGCCTCGCCAAGAAGGAGGGCACAGGGAGGGGAGAGGCAGCAAAGCAGGCTAGGAACCTGTCTAGGGGACACCAGGGAGCTCCCATCCTGGCCACATGCACATCTAAGAGGCAGCTGCCTTCCCACCCCATCTAATGCACAGACCCCAAAACTTTCTCACCTCCTCCTCATGTCCTTTCCTGGTTCCAAAGCCTCCACCAGTGCTGACTGCTCCCACTCAGGCATGGGTGGGATAAGCTGAAGGAACTCCCTGCATTTCCTCCATCACCCTGTGATGTTTCCAGTTCTGGCCTGCTGCAGAGCTTGGGGCAAGAGTGTGCTCCCTCATCCTCACCCGTGCCAGTGAGGCACTGGGGAGATGTGGCTACACTTCCCACACAATGTCCTACCTGGAGTGAAAGGGGTGCATGGCTTGCCCCCTCTGCACAACTCCATGAGGGACTCCTTCCTCATAGGATTCATATGCTTCTCCCCTTCTCTGTCTGGCTTTTATGGGATGAGGCAGTGAAGCAGCACCGGCCTGAAATTAGGTGTGGGGAATGCTCCTCAGACAGTGCCAGCCTCCATTCTGTAATAATTAGTACTAATATTCAGCAGTTATACAGCACTTTTCATGTTCAAAGCAAACATTAACTAATTAATGTCATATTAAGTGATGTCTTAGAGGGGCAAATGACTTGTGCGTAGGCAGAAGCTCTCATTCCCCATCTCTCCCCAGGCACATTAACACTTAGGTAGGTGAGAGCCTCTAATATGTTTTCCTGCACCCCTCCTAGTTCTCAGTGCTCCCCATGCCATGTGCTTGCCTCTCCCACTGCTGACTGTGTGCTCTGGCAGGCCCTGAGTATGCCAGGGGTGAGCAGGGCACCAGGGTCTTCTCCTCTACAGCACTGAGCTACTACGGCCTTAGAGAAGCTGAAGACTCATGACTGAGAGGTCAGTTAAAATATTTGGGTTGGAAAAGTTCCTGCCCCAGTCCCAAGCGCCAGCAATGGGGAAGGAGAGACAGAAGGCCCCTCACAACTCAGCCAGAGTGGAGATGGAGCAGGCAAAATCTGGTTTGATGCCTTCAGCCAGGTCCCTGTCATGCCCCAGCCTCGTGACCTCTTTGGGGCCAATGGTCACTCCCTGCTTTCAGGTACCAGAGGAATGCAGTGTCTGGCCCTGCATGGGGTTGATTTTGGACAGCATGCTCCAAACCTGGGGACATGCTCTCAAATGCTGACCAGGGAGGGGTAGAAGGAAGGCAGGGCATCTGCCAGAGATAGTGCTGCCCTACTCAGAGCAATTTGCAAAGATGGTTCTGGCAAAGGATCTGAGCTCCAGAGGGCCTGCACTGCCCAAGGAATGCTGGCCTGCACTGGCAGTGGTGCCAGGTCTTCCATCCCATGGAGGTACAGCATGGCTGGAGAGGGGGCTCCCTTTGTGGGATGGTGTGGGGCAAGGTAGCACTTGCTACTGAGTAATGCCCAGGCCCTCACATGTGTGGTTCTGCTGTCAACATGTGCTTGCTGCTCCTCTGCTGCCTCTCTCATATGGACCACAGCCAGAGCTGGCTTCATTTTGCTTTAGTGGGGGACGCTGTGAGATCTCCTCATGTGGGGAAACCCAGATACTTGGCTATTAAATTAACGTTGGACATTTAACTGCATCATTGAAATGGTTTAAACACCCAGGAGTAATTAGTAATTATGGTTTGGTGAGAGAGGATATTAAGACCCAGGTATGGAGCCCAGTATTTTTCTCTTCAGATAATTTTTAATGCCAGATGACTACAGAGAGAGGCCAAGCATCAGACACGCAAGCCTGCTGTCTTGCTTGTGTGTGAGGACTGCCGTGGGGGATAGCTCGCCTTCCAAAAGCCAAGCACTGAGGCTAAGGACACAGAAAGGTTTGAGATGGAGAGCTGATGGAGAAGGAGGGTCTGTGAAGAGGTACAGTCAACATAACTAAAGCTGCTAGGTGAGCAAGGATGACAAAGGACAGGCTCTCTGAATACCCTGCAAGTATCCCCGAAATGTAGAGGTGGGTCCAGACATCTTGGCATCTCCTTCCCAGGTACCTTCCAGCTGCTGAGGCTTTCTCTCATCTCCCCAGGCTCTTCTGCACACCTTCTGGCAAGACAGAAAAAAGAAGCAACAGTTTTTGTAGGGAAGAGTGGCAGATGGAGGATAAAATTTGAGTAGGACCTATGCAGATTAAGCAGATGTGAAATAAATGCCACCAGCTTGAGTTTTACCTCCAAGAGTGGGGAACAAGTCACCCCTCAAGCTAAGGTGAGGCATGGAGTTCGACCACACATATGCTGCTGTACAGTATGCAGCTCCTCACCCAGGCAGGGCATTTACAGGACTTCTGATCAAGCCGAGCATACCTGTACTGTGTTTTCTAGTTCCACAGAGCTCCAGAGCAGCTGTGCAACTAAGATGCCCCCATGGAGATGAGAAACACCCTGCCAGACTGAGAGAGGGAACAGGGCCCTGTCACCCAGACGTGGTCATAAGAAAGACCTTTAGCTGGGGATCTGTGCCCACAAGGGTAGGGAGGACATCTGTGATGTCCCAGTGTCCATGGTGGCTGCATCTTACGGAAGTCATCAAGCACTGGCTGGTTGAGGGGTGCTGAGGGCCTGCCAGGACATGGAGCTGCATTGAGAACACCGTCAGAGGATCGAGGACCCCAGTGGGCCATGCTGCTTCCCACAACTGCAGCAGCAAAAATTGGGTGACTGCCTCCATCTTCCTGGCTGCAAATCCCAGCTTTGACCTGGCTCTGCCAGAGCCAACACAGACATGAACCATTCTGGCAGAGTGTTGTCACTTGTGCCAATTTTACACCGTGGAGAGGAGTAATGTGTGAATGACGCCAAACCCTGCTGGCCTCATTTTGCTTGCCCTTTATTGAAACCTCCGGGCCTTGCACCCTGGGCTCAGAGTGACAAGGGTGCCACAGCTCATGTACGCAAGAAGGGCTGGGCCTCGGCAGCCTCGGCATCCTCTGCAGCGGTCAGCTCTTGACATTGCAGAACGTCTGCAGTGGAAGAGCCGGCTGGCCCGACACCCGCGGCTTCAGCAAAGGGGTCAAGATACACGGCTCTGGGCTGAGTCACAGAAACAGATCCACAAGGGCAAAGTACTGGGCTTGGGATAGGGTTTTCTTTGCTGCTGCTCTTCCTGCTGCTCCTCATCCCCTCGGGGATGGAAAAAACAAGGACTTTGCTCTCTAGGGACCTGTCAATCAGAATCTGCCAGCACCGTTTAATTTGCTGCATTTATGCCTGCCAGGAGCGCCAGCCCGGCTGCCTGTTCCTGAGCAAGCAGTGCCATCCCGTGGGACGATCTCGGCACAGCAGCGGAGGCTCACAGCCGCACTGTGCCAAGCTGGAACAGCCCCCCAGCTTCCAGGGAAGATGCAGCGCCGGGACCCTTGCCCGATGTCGCCCTGGTGCACAAGGGTGGCCAGCGCACATTTCCACTCTGCCGGGGCTCCTCACTACCTGCTTTCCCTCATTCCTCCTTCCCTAAAAGCAGCTCAGAGGGGACACAAGGACATAGTTTACCTGGGGGTTCAGCTTAGTCCCACCCGTGAGGGGCTTCAGCCAGCACAGGTATTATTTTAGGAGAGGAGGGCAGACAACAAAGCTCTTATTGTGAGCTTGGTGTGGCCCTGAGATTCGAGGCAGCATGTCCCAGGAAGCTGCCTATCATCAGCAAGTCCCCCCACTTCTCCTACTCTAAAATCAGCAGCTCTGACTGGTGCCTGGCCAGGGATCATCTACGACTGTTTAGTGCATGTGAAAAACGAGGTTTACTTTCTTAGAAAAATGTGTAAGTTTAATAAAAAATAGACAATTAGGAGACAGCAAATAAAGCAAATAAAGTTTCTCTGCCGAGGGTGCCTGGCAAACAGCCAGGCAGCAGCACACCTTACTTTTTCAGTTACTCTTCCTTTGTTTAAGGATCAGCATGTTACATATGCAATAGACCTTAATGCATTATTCAAACATTCATTTGAGTTCAGATATTCTCTTGGTTTGGGCCCCCCCCAGCCTGTCCCATGTCACCAAATTAACATTTTATTACTCTTTGTAGATAAAGTTCCTGTTGGCACCTTTTAGTCGTTCTATTCTTATTCTTCTGATATCAGAAGATCAATAAATTCCTTCTTGTAGCTTTTGGCCCACAGCTATCTTGATCTGGTTAATTCAGGAAGGATCCCCTCCTACCTTCTGGTAGGGATTTGATTCAGCTTGGTCAGCTGGTTTGACTGGTTTTAAATGTTACAAAAAAAGGATTTGCTACTCAAAACGAAAATATACATTTATCACCTTTTTAAACACTGTTAATAATAAAAGAAAATATAGTAAAACCTTCCCATATTATACATAGCATTCATTTTAATATTTGCGGAAAGCCAACTTTATAATATGCATTTATAACAGCGCAGTAATACTTCACACGTGGAGAAAAGAATAATTCCACAGAGTGTTTCCCAGGTCAGGGAGCCCCATGGCTGCCCCATGTCTCCTTCTGCCCTTGCTACTCTCCTTCAAGTACCTGATGCTGCTTGTGGGTCGTTTGGGGACAAAGGGGTGAAGAGAAGGTTTCTTCCCAGCCCAAACCCCTTTCCCATCCCCTACAGCAGGGGCCACAAGCAAAGCCTGGGCTTGACCTTGGGAGTCAGCTGTGACCTTGGGAAGTGCCTGATCCAGAGGAACAGGAGGGAGGAGAAGGCAAAGAAAAACCTTGGACTGCTGCAGTGGGAGCTTTCTGGAGCAAGGCTGAGAGTGCACATCCATCCCAGCTGCCTCAGGGTATCTGACGCCCGATGGGGGACATACGCAACACAGCTTTGCCAGAAGGGACAAAAGCACCGGGCTGACTCCTCCAAAGACAGAAGAGAGCAGATGGCACTGAAATCTGCTCAAGAGGAGAGGAAGGAATGGCCCCGAGGCTCCGTACTCACTGTACCCTCTGCAATCCCTGTACCCTGAGAGGCACATTTGTCCACAGCGAAGCATGTTGGCCAGCCCTGTCCCTGACTTACCAAGGAGCAGAGAAGGAAATAGCAACCACGGACTTGCTGGGCTGCAGCTTATCCCTTGATGCTATTCTCTTTTGTGGGGACCTTCTTGACAGTCCCTGGGAAGGGAACAGTATGTTATACATAGGTAGCATCTGCTTTTGGTTCCTTACTGCCTTGAAACTAGGTCTTGTGCAAATAGGGTTCAACTGTGTTTCCTAGCAGAAATTGCTTGCACTCTTTTTCTGATATTCTGCTTAGACCTCTTTTCCTGGCTGGCATAAACATTAGGCTTTACAGAGAAGAGACCAACAAGGCAACAGCATTTGCACAGCATGTTTAGCCCGAGAAGATTCTAATTTTTCATGGAAGTTACTCTAACACTGATGATGTTGAAGGAAATAACTGTGGGTGCTTCTGTGCTGGGCAAGGATCCTTGTAAAGAAAACCCACGTTCCTCATAGCTCTGCTCACATCAAGATCTTTCTGAGGGCAGTGCTTCAGGCACTGGATAATCACAGGGGCATGGGGCAGGGCTCCCACAGTTGAAAAGCAGACTGCTAACTCAGTGGTGAGAAGGCACTGTGTGCCTTGCACCTTCCACCACCCAGGGCCCCATCCTCCTCCCCACTTTAGATCTGGCTGGATCTATGCAGCATTTCCCAGATGCAGCAGCCTCTGTTGACACGGTTCCCCATCACCACAGCTTGTGTCTTCTCCCATCAGGCAGGGAATGTCGTCCCTCTCTGTACAGCATGGAGGTGACAAGCTCCCACTGCAGAAGCTCACTGGTGTGTCCTAGAAAACAGCCACAGAACAGGGATTTACAGCTGAGCCTGTAGACTCCCAAGCTCATACCCCAGCCCCTGCACCAGCCTTCCTCTCCTCATGCAGGCTTGGAGACAGCAGGGACACTGCTGCTGACAGCTGCTCTAATTGAGCTTTGTAGAATAAACTTGTGGAATTAGCCTGTTGGCTGCTGGGATAAAATCCAGCACTGAGTGCAGATCAAAGGAGACGATCTTGCCAACAGTTTGAGGGGAGGCAGTGGGACCTGGGTTCCTTGTGCAGCTCTGGAAAGGGCAGTGCTCAGCAGCCAAGGGTGTCAATGCAGCATGACACACACACTGCCTCTTCAGCAATTCATGTGCTCCAGACCTTGATGGTCAAAGCTACAGAAACCAACTCGGGAGAGTTCTGACACTGGCAGCAAAAATAGTCAAAACAAGGAAAGAGACAGCACTAATTCACATAAAGACAATTTTTCGGTACACCAAAAGTTTGTGGCTTTTCCTGGTAGCATGGAAGGGGCAGACAATGCAAGGTGAGGCTCTGAGCCCAGCCTACAGAAGCAGCATGGTTTAAGAAGAGTAAGTCTGCCCTTGATCAGTTTCTGTCTGTCTGTGAGGCCAAGACAGTCCAGCAGCCAGGGAGAGCTCAGCACAGCAGGAGGAGGAAGAGAAGAAAAGTGAAAGCTATCTGCCAGCAAGAATAATAAACTCAGCACATTCATTGTGTGGACCTTACTGAACAGACATGGCTGGTCTGAACATACACAGCAAATCTGCTAGCTGCCGCCTGCTCCCAGCCCCACTAGATTGCACAGGCAGCAAACTAAAAATCATATTCACCACACATACACTATAACATTGTTTTATGGCCATTTTTCCAGAGTTCCTGAAAATCCAATCAAGTATTTTCCTGGAAATCCAATCAAGAACTTCCCTGACAAAGCTGATGAGCAACCACCACAAGAGAGGACAGATTTATAGTTCAGCAGCCAGGACACCAGCAGAAGGTATGAAGCTCTTGGAAAGGAGGCTGAGCATAGCAGCAAATCACCTGGCCTGAGAGGACAACAGACTGAGGAGGCAGATAAAAGTGCCACAGAAAGGATGGGATGCAAAGAGGAGGGCCAGGGAAGGAAAGAGGTCTTCCCAGCCTGTGAACATCGGTCCAGGGCATGAGCCAGTTCATACATGGCCAAAGTTGGATACAACAAAAGCCCTGAAGCCAGCAGTAAGTTTTGCTGCTTTAAAGATGACGACAATGACTGTGGAAGAGGAATCTGACCTGAGTAGGTGTGTGAACATCAGGGTTCCCTGCAGTGGGACAGTGTTGAGGCTGAAGACTATTTCCCTTGTTTTCTAGGTTTGTCAAGAAGCACAGGGCAGTGGAGACTAAGCATATAGCACAGACACACTGGGTTTTAGTGAGGAAAAGGAACCCAACTGTCTATTTTTGATGCATTTCTTATAAGAATGAGAAAAGGAGCTATTGGAAAGTAGTGTTTTAATGTGAACATTAATGGAATGTGAACACATTCTTCCAATCCTCAGCTGACTCTTTGATTGGAAGTACCATCATGCAAGCTGGAAAGCAACCCATCTTAAGGTTTTCCAAAGATTTTTCAAGGCAGAGGTGATCTGTTTTCTAGGAAAGGCCTCTAATGGGTTGGGTGCTTGAACTTGCTCTCCTTCACTTAGACCTGGCAAACTCCTGGTAACACGGCCTGAGCTGTGTATCAGCCTCTCTCAGCAGGAGGAGGCCTCTCAACACAGCGCCAGTTCACTGGGCGACAGCTCTCCAGCAAGCCCCAAACCACAGAGGAGGTGGATGGCAGAGAAGGTTTCGGACTGGAACATCTAAGATGGGAAATGAGCTCCTCTTTTATGGACCTGCTAACACCAGCACAGAGCCCAAAGCCAGAAAAGTGGGAGACAAGAATGAAGAAACAGATGGGAGCAATTTATCCTGGCTCTTCTCACAAGCATTTTCCAGGGAAGAGTGATTAGTCTTATTAACTAATTAAATCACTAATTAACTGATGAACTGAAATTATGGATCAAGGATCAAATGATTGCAAGGCAAGTATATTTGGAGTATTTTTCCAGGAAGCAACGTATTTCACGTGCCTTTCATGAAAACCAGAGACCAGGAGGGGAACGGTTTGCAGCAGCACCAGTGTGTGGGGTCAGCAGGACAGGACCCGAGGCACATGGAGCTGTGGGGCCGCAGCAGGACGTGGGACGTGTCTGGTGTGAAGTAGGAAGCAAGGCAGACCTGCTCCCTCTCCTAGTAAATCTGACCTGAGACAAGCTGAGAAAGTTGGTTCTGTTCACCCTGGAGAAGAGAAGGTCTCATGGAGATCTCATAGCAACCTTCCAGTATCGGAATAGAGACTATCAGGAAGCCAAAGAGGGATTCTTCATCAGGAACTGTACTGATAGGACAAGGACTAATGCCTACAAATTGAAAGGCTGGATATTAGGAAGAAATTCTTTACTGTAAGGCTGATGAGACACTGGAACAGATTGCCCAGGGAAATTGTGGATGCCTTAACCCTGGCAGTGTTCAAGACCAGATTGGATAAGACCCTGGGAAAGCTGGTCTAGTGGGAGATGTCCCTGCTCATGGCAGGGGTGGTTGGGACTAGAGGCTCTCTAAGGTTCCTTCCAACCCTTAACACTTTATGATTCTAACTGTGGCAGAAAATCCCCTGTTTAAGACTGGATTTTTTTTCACAGAACTCTTCTCCTTGCTAAGAAAGTGGAAGGTTAGATCCATGCCCAGGGGAGCATTTATCCCACACCAGCCACTTCCTATGCATGCTATCTCCTCCAACCCACACCTATATCCAACTGTATCACCAGAAAAGGAAATTTGATGGGCTGAGACCAAGCTAGACATGCATCTGCCATCTCTGGTAGACAGCAGCAGCACTACCTCACTTGGGCTCGGGAGGGAAGAGGAAACTATGGAAAGCATGGGATTTTGTTTTATCAGTCTATTTCTCTTCATTCATTCCTAAGTCTATTTCTCTTTTCAGAACGTCTTCCTCTTTTCCTCACTATCTCCTAAGCTGAGTCCCTCTGAGCCCATAGGGCCCATTGTCCAGCTTGGGGGGACAAGGGACAGGCACTGTGGGGGTCACTTGGAGCTGGGATCCCACTGCAAGCAACCAGTGAGGCAGTTCCAGCACTAATGATGTTTGTCTTCAGAAAGGCTGTTTAGGTGAGACAGTTACAAATTGTATTTTATAAACTGTATTTCTGTAAGTGGATTGTTTTTTGCTAGCAGGAAGAGGCACTTTAATAATCCCACTTCTGATTAATGGCAGGGTGTCTTGTCAAAGCAAAGACCACTGCAGCTTTGGTTCTTTCTTGAGGAATCACAAGTGGAAAATAAAGGAGAAAATGCACAACCTCTCTGCCTGGAAAATATTGATCTAGACTCTTCGTAGGTAAAAGATAATCAGTAAAATTCTCTAAAGAGCTTTTTAGCCTGTGAGCTGAAGATATTTGTACACCAGATCCTGCAGTTTTTAGGGGTAGAGAAAATTTCAATCACTCTGGCATGAGAACATTTGGGATTTAATGATTTATTGCCCTCTCTCCCTGAGAAGAAATACTATCCCAATTACAAAGACAGGGACCTGAGGCACTGCTGCATTAAATCACTGGTTCATGGTCTCCTAGAGAGGCCATAGGGCTGAATCAAACTTCCAGCCCTAGGTCTGCCTTCCTGCAGGTCCAGGGAAGCCATCAGGGACTATGAGAAAGCTTGAATATCACACTGTGAACACAGCAAGGGCAACTGCAATTCTCATTCTTCATATATCTTTAACTGTCAAAGTCAAGTGGTTTTTGTAATACCCTCTAAAAACAAAAAGTTGGTTAAATGATCATACAACTACAGCCTGAAAAGTACCTGATTTTCCAAAGAATCGTTGCAGAGCTTGGAATAATTTTTTAGGAGCAGTATGTGTGAGAAAATGAAGAGGCACACCATTAAGTCTGTTTTCTGTCCTAGCATGTGACTGTATTGACACATTTCTTGTCTAGAGTCCAGTAAGTCTGTTCTCTATCAAAGTCATCTCTTAACCTCTAAAGTGGATTGTATCTGGGAAAACAGGGATTTACCAACCAGACATCACAATAACTCTATCACTGTAAAGCAAAATTTACCAAATGGAAACAATACATTAATTGTTGAAATCTGTATTTGACTAAGCTGAGGATTAATATCTTCCAATACATGATTTGTAAAGTTGAACTCAAGTTTTTCTAGAGGAAAAAAAAGGCAAGTCACTGACACCAAAATCATTCTCAATAGGCATTTGCCTACCATAGGTTTGAATACTTCTGCCAAGAGAAGTTCCACAGTTCCAGGAAGTTTAGCCATCATTAGCACTGGAGCTGTTTCCAACCTCACCATTGTCTGAGCTGCTGTGCTCTGCTGAGCCCTCAGCACATACAGAAAGCCAAGTTTTCTTCCTCTTTATGACATCTGAGTACAAAGTGAATGGGTTTTGTCACACATCACCCCAGCTTTTACACTTAAAAGCCAAACTCAAGTATTTTGATCAACAGGGCAAATTTACACTATCCTTAACATCACTCTCCTTCCACTCCCACATATTTTTCCTTATTAAGTAGTGATTAAGCAGGACCTAAATTTCTGTAAATGAGTGTTGTTCCAAAATAGGTTCTTTCATCTGGACTGCAAGAGGCCAATCCACACACATAATCCAGGTATTTGAGTTATTTACAGTTTTGCATAGAAAAAGGTGCTGGATGGCAAATCCACAAAGCCAGCAGATCTACCAAAACTTTCATTCTATGTATTTTGGCAAACAAAGGCATTAATGACCCTTGGCTACAAGTTACTTAGTTCTCTTTTAAATTAGTCTTCTGTCTTCCATTGGTTATTGAACTTTTCTCATGCTAATTAGTCTGCATGCTCAGTATTTCTCTGCTTTTAAGTCGGTGGTTTCTTGGGTCAGTGGCTATGATCTCCCCCTGTCAAATTATCTTTAAGCCAGTTGCTGAGCTGTCTTTATTAGTTTCTTCCTTATCTTGGGGGTTTTGCCAAATGTCTTTGTGGTCTGTAAATTCTGCATTCTTTGCGTCCACTATCTGTGGTACGTCCTTCTTCCCAAGCTTTGTTAACCTCCGGAGATCACTGAAAAACATTGACCCTTAAACCTTAACAGGGCAATTCTACTGTCAAGTAATTTGTCTTTTTAACACCTGGACGTCACTTGGAACTTGTTTGTGAGCTGCTGTTTCACAGATTAAACCTCTTTTCTTGTTGATCAGAAGTGAAACTACACGAAGATCAAACATCAAAGAACGTCTTTTGTTAAGAAAAAAACTTTATTAGTTGGCATTTTGCGACAACGCTGCCGCTTTACGGCAGCCGCGCTCGTTAGTCGCTTTACCGGGTGGTTGGAGGTTTTCTGCTTTTACGACAGGGCGCTGCCGTCGCGCGGCGCTGACGCGCAAAGGCGCGCCGGGGCTGCGCGTGGCCCTTTCCCCGCCCGCCGCCGCTGGAGCCGCTCCCGGAGCCGCCGTCGGATCCGCCGCCATCGGGGCCGCGCAGGTGAGGGAGGCGCTGGGGCGCCCCGGAGCCGCTCGTCTCCCGCGCCGGCATTCCCCGCGTACCAAGACCCCCTCGGCCCCGCCCTGCCGGTTCCGGTGGGGCCGCGTCGCCGCCCCTCCCCGGCACGCAGCGCTCACCGGGACCCTCTCTTTCTCCCTGGGCTTGGTTGGCGGAGGCGCCTTCCCTTCACGGTGCCCTGTGCCGTAGCAAGGCCTCGGGTCTCGCTGCCGCACCGTGCGGCGGATGAGGGTTTAAGCGTTTTTTTTTTTTTACATTTTTCACCTTCAGAAAATTTAAAAATGGCGAAGTTTGTGGCACCCGTGATCCAGGACAACCCCTCCGGCTGGGGCCCGTGTGCTGTACCCGAGCAGTTCAAGGACATGCCCTACCAGCCCTTCAGCAAAGGAGACCGCCTGGGCAAGGTACCTGTGCCGTGCTAGGCCGTGAGCTCTGGGTGCCTTGCCCCTGCACGCTGCCTCCGGTGTTCCCTGGCTGCTCCTCTGGCACCCTTGGCAGTGTGTCCTAACACACAGAACACCTAGCAGGGCTGGCAGGAGGGATGGGAGTCAAATGGATTAGACCTGGAGCATATGTCAGTATTTGTTTCTGCTTCTGGGAGTTCTGCATGTGCAGAGTTAGAGGGGGGGGGGGGCGGGGAAAGGTAATTTTAAGACTCANGGGGGGGAGAAAGTCATGTTAATACTCACTTTTGACTGTTTGTGCTCGTTCTTAGGTGGCCGATTGGACAGGAGCTACGTATCAGGATAAAAGATACACAAGTACGTGTAGTCTGCTGGCTGTTCCTGGGCTTTATTTTCTGCAAAAGTTTCTTCCAAGTGTTGTTCCTGCTTTCATGTCTCACACCCACCCTGTAATTACCTGCTCACCTCATCAGTACAGGCAGCTTACTTTAGGAAGCATGCTTTACCCTTGGGAGAGCTCTGTGGGGCTCTCCCTGTCCTTAGGGCTTTGGGGTTTTGAACTGCCTTATTCCCCTGCTTATAAGGGAGGTTTGGAGAGGGAGAGGACATGCAGGTGTAAGGCAGGAGTCCCAGTTTAGACATCAGACTTAGGTGAAGGGATTTGCAGAGAGAAAGGGGCAGAGCATCAGGGTGTTTTCTTAGAACCTTGGTGCTGAGATACGTTGTTTTATTTCCAGACAAGTACTCCTCACAGTTTGGCGGTGGAAGCCAATATGCCTATTTCCATGAGGAGGATGAGACCAGCTTCCAGCTGGTGGACACGGCCCGGACGCAGAAAACAGCGTACCAGAGGAACCGCATGAGGTTTGCACAGGTAACGTGTTCTTGGAGACAGGATCAGAGGGGAACTTCAGCAGCACAGGATTCTTTCCCAGTTAAAATGTCTTTGTTTTTCTTTCCATCATTTCTGCAGAGGAACCTTCGGAGAGACAAGGACCGTCGGAACATGCTGCAGTTCAGCATGCAGACACTGCCAAAGAGTGCCAAGCAGAAGGAGAGGTGAGGCTGCAGAGATGAGCATACTGAGCTCAGGTTGGAGTGTATGAACATACTGTTGATGAATTTACAAACTTACAGTAACAGAATCTGCTGGAGCAAATAGTCAGCAAAGAATTTCAGGATGTTTCGAGTCCAATGTTCTGCTGGTGTCAGTAGTACTTAAAAGCATGGATTTCAAATGGCTACTTCATAATTTAGGAAAACTTTTAAATTGTATTTAGAAAGTAAAGGTGGCATTCTAAACAGAGAATATCCTTTCTGAAAACTGCATTTCAGTCTTCAGGTAAAACGATATAAAGAGCTGCTCAGAGCAAAGAACAGGCTTTTTAATACCTCAGGCATCTTGATCAACAGATGGCTCAACACATGTTTCAGCAGCTCAGTGCCTGAAGCACTGCTCCTCCGGTAGTAGTTTGGAAGTGGAGGAATGGTTGTGGCATATAGGAATCAGGAGCTTTTCACAGCTTTTCTCACATCTGTTGTTTTAGAGATCGTTTGCGCCTACAAAAGAAGTTTCAGAAGCAGTTTGGAGTGAGACAGAAATGGGACCAGAAATCACAGGTAGACAAACTGATGAGCATTGTGCCCCCTCTGATGGTTAGGTTTCTCTGGCTGCACTCACAGGGCAGCTCCTCTTGCACAAATCCTGATGTGTCTCCGTTTCTCTCTGTACCTGTCCTGCCTCTGGCCGCACAGCAGAAACCTCGTGACTCCTCTGTGGAAGTTCGCAGTGATTGGGAGGTGAAGGAGGAGATGGATTTCCCTCGGCTGATGAAAATGCGCTATCTGGAGGTGTCAGAGCCACAGGACATGTGAGTTCCTAAAACAGCCCTCTTGCTTGCTTGCTTGCTCCTTGAAGTGACTGCACTTTTGGAAAGCAGTAGCTCAAGGGTCTCCTGCCTGGTCCCAATGTTCTCATTGAGGTACCAAAACCAGGGGGAGGCAATGGAACACCCAGCAGGCCCTGTGTGGTTCATGGGTGCTGTTATCTGTAGGAGGGGTATCCAGATTGTCCTCTTACCTTTGCAGAGAGTGCTGTGGAGCCCTGGAGTACTATGACAAGGCCTTTGACCGCATTACAACAAGGAACGAGAAGCTCTTGAGGAGCATTAAGCGCATCTTCCATACCGTCACCACTACGGATGACCCCGTTATCCGAAAGGTATCTACAAGTCTGTAAAACTCAGTGTGTGCTGTTGTTTGAGACCAGCTGTCACTATCAGACTATAGGGCAAAAGCAAGAAGCATTAGCTGGTACCAGTATTTTTCTTAGGTGGAAGGCAGAGCTAGATTAATGCAGAGTTAGGAGCACTGGCCAAGGAAGAGCTATAATTGTGGAAGGGCAAGCAGACCAGTACTTGAGCTATGTTGGGACGAAAACTTATGCTAGAGACCTGATCCTTGGGGCCTTGCTTTTGGAGCTGAGGAATTGTTCTTCTTTCTCTCTTGTGACCTGACTGGCAATAAAACCCCATGTATTTTCCAACAGAATTAACATTTTTTAGTAGTTTCATAGTTTCCCCTTGTGTGGGTGAGCATTGGCCAGGATTGCTGGGTAGTACCTTACGCTTTGTCTGGCAGTCGATGTACTTACCAGTTCAGCTTTCTCAGGCAGAGCAGCAGAGGAAATCAGTGACCTGGTTTGCTAGCACTCCTCATGCTGCCTTGCCTAGGGAAGGGGTATCTGTTCTTATCGCTGAAACAGTTTTCTCCTCCTCCTGTATTCACAGCTGGCCAAGACACAAGGGAATGTGTTTGCCACGGATGCCATCCTGGCCACACTGATGAGCTGCACTCGCTCTGTCTATTCCTGGGACATCATTGTCCAGAGAGTTGGATCCAAGCTTTTCTTTGATAAGAGGGACAACTCAGATTTTGGTGAGGAAAAGTCCTGAAAGGAATTTTTGTTAAAGTTGCTAAAGGGTCTAATTTTATTCATGCTTACTTGTGTGTCCACACTGAGCCCCCTGAACAAGCTGATTAGTGCAGTACATGTGATAGCTGTGTGGGGAATTTCAGTATTGATCTGCTCTGATGTGGGGATGGAAACTGACTAAAGCTGACATACTTACTCCCCCAAGTACAACCACTTGCATCTGGTTTTCTCCCCAGACCTCCTGACAGTGAGTGAAACAGCCAATGAACCACCACAGGAAGAGGGCAACTCCTTTAATTCTCCACGCAACCTGGCCATGGAAGCTACCTACATCAATCATAACTTCTCCCAGCAGTGTCTGAGAATGGTAAGCTGGAATAGTGATGAGTAGTGGGATCTATGTTTCAGAGAGTCTCAAGAAGAGACCTCATTAAGGCTGCTTTAATACAACACGGAAGCATTTTAATTGACAGTTGTGTTATACTAGTGGTCTTTGAGTTTTGAAAGAGGTGGGATTATTTCTGGTAGTGGGGTGACTTGGTTGTAGAAAGGTTTTCAGCTTGATTTCACTGAGAAGCCATCTACTCCCATTGGTGATGCAGATAGGCTTCTTAGTACACTTAATGAAGCCTAAGTGCCAGTACAAATACTGCTTATATAGTGCTATGACTAACGTGGGTATGAGTCTTTCATCAGCTGTCTTAATGTTTTGATGTGTCTCTACGTAAGGGAAATCAGCTACTGTTCCTGTAAAGAAATATTTTTCAATGGAGGAAGGCTGTCTCCTAACATGCTCTACTGTTTTCATCTGCAGGGAAAGGAGAAATACAAGTTTCCCAATCCAAACCCCTTTGTGGAGGATGACATGGATAAAAATGAAGTAGCCTCTGTTGCATACAGGTAAGTTGGTATTTCTGATGCCCAGGTTTGGCAAGAGGGCAGGATGTCAGTGTGACATGGAGGCAAAACAGGTTGGGAGTGTTATTGATAGAAGCTTTATCTTGAGAGGGATTCATGGATGACCTCACAGTGAAAAGATAGAGGAGGAAAGGATTTTGCTGAATGCTTACATGAATCTGGAAGAGAACAAAGGGCAGAAATAACCAGTTGGATTGTTTATTGGCAGATACCGAAGGTGGAAGCTGGGAGACGATATAGATCTCATTGTCCGCTGTGAACACGATGGAGTGATGACAGGAGCTAATGGAGAAGTGTCATTCATCAACATCAAAACACTGAACGAGTGGGATTCGAGGGTGAGGAAGAACAGGATCCCCAAGCTAGCTCTAACTGCTTCACTGCTGCCTGACATGCCAGGTACAGCAGGGAAGATGAGGCAAATATTTGGTGTTGTCTCCTGGGTGTTACATTCCACTAAGGAGTGTAACTTTGGTGGACAAACACTGCTGGTGGGATTCTGCCCTAAATGTGAGGTAGCTGAGTTGAGCCCTCTTGTCCCTGGATGTTCAGCGCAGTAGCCAGTCTGTTCTTATGGTTCTCTCTAGAATTCTTTCCTCCCAAACTGCTCTTCCTAACCAGTGCCAAAAGTGTTGAGCAATCCCAGCTGTTTGCATTTCTCCCTTCCCGGTGCAAGAGCTTTCCCTGTAGGCTGCAGTTCACATTCCCTCACGTGGTACTGTAGGGTAGACAGCTTCCCTGTGTGATGACAAGATGTCTGAAGAGATGGCTGCTGCTGGCTTGTCAGACTGACTCTGGTTCTGATTCTCCTCTCAGTATTGCAATGGGGTGGACTGGCGCCAGAAGCTGGACTCTCAGAGAGGGGCTGTCATTGCTACGGAGCTGAAGAACAACAGCTACAAACTGGCCCGCTGGACATGCTGTGCGCTGCTGGCTGGATCAGAGTATCTTAAACTCGGGTAAGGGAAGGCGGTTCACACCAAGTATCTTGCAGGTGCATTTTCCATTATGAAACAGTATATGCCTGAGTGAAGCATTTACAGAACGAGTAATCCTAAAATCACCCAGTGTTTGAGTGGCCAAGAAAAGAAAGCTTGTGGTGAGTGCACCAGCCCTGGTGTAAGCTGTGACTGACCCCACCACACATGAGGGACAGGTAACCTGCATGGGCTCTCAGCCTCTTTGCTGTGGTCCCCAGCAAGGGCAATAAATACAGTGATTGTGGTGCCTGTCAGGAATCTGAGATCCTTAGTGCCCTGTTACTGGGAAATTAGGTGGTGGGTGGAGATAGGGCCACAGCGTTTTTTAAACTGTCAGCTTAAAATCAGTTGGGTACTGTAGGTAATGAATCAGAGGCTTTTGCTAAATAATTTCCAGTGGTTCTGCAATCTTCAGTTCCATCCACAGACATGGAACTGATACTTTTCCATCTTTTTCATTCCCACTCCCAGCTAATCATGCTATTGCTTAATTTTATCTATGGGGCTAATTCTTTACCTTTAGTACCTCTCCATCTGATTTGGGGATTTCCAGGTGCATTACAAATTGACAGGTTGTAGCCAGATTCTCTTAGCTTTCAGTGTTGAAGTATTAGGATTTTCAGCCCAGAAAACAAAAATAAGATGATGATGCTGCTTTTCTTGCTGGCGTTCTGCTGTCTGGGCTTTAATCTCCTGATAGCCCTCTGGTTACTTCTTGCTCCCCTAGGTACGTATCCCGTTACCATGTGAAGGATTCTGCCCGCCACGTGATCCTGGGCACACAGCAGTTCAAGCCAAATGAATTTGCCAGCCAGATAAATCTGAGCATAGAGAATGCCTGGGGCATCCTCCGATGTGTCATTGACATCTGTATGAAGCTGGATGAGGGGAAGTACCTCATCCTGAAGGACCCCAACAAGCAGGTGATCCGCATCTACAGTTTGCCTGATGGCACTTTCAGCTCTGATGAAGATGAGGAGGATGAGGAGGAAGAAGAGGAAGAAGAAGGTTTGTAGCATACTTGGTGCTCTGTGCTTTAAAGTGATGCATTGGTCTGCATGAAAAGGGGTGTGATGTATGGTGAAGACCAGAGCTAAAGGGTCAGATCTGACCCATGCAATGGCAGGAGAGGAACAAGGCTGGATAATGTGTGGTCCCAAGATGAGACTCTGTTGAAAATGTGTGGAGTACTCAGCTGTAAGAAAGAGGTGATTGGGAAATGCAGATGTTGTGCCTCTGTACAGATACTTGAGGAGGACTGATTTTAGCAGGGCTCTGGGGGCAGGTCCCAGATCCAGAGCACTGACTGGGAAAACAAAGCCTGCCCAGGAGCCCTTCATTCAGCATCCCCAAGGTCTGCAGGAGTGGGTGCATGCTAATTTCTGTTGGTACTGGGATACTTTTTGACTGCAGTTTTAGAAATGGCAGTGACTACAAGGTGACATATTTAAAACACTTGGTGACAGAGCACAATGGAGGGAGCATGCTGAAGGCTTTTCTCAAGTGACTCTTGAAGCTGAGCAATCACTGGCTGGTCAGGACGGGAGTTTCAGAGGATCAGTGGTGCCCAGTGGACACCTGTTCTCTTCCCTTTGCTGCCTAAAACTATCTTTGATCCCTGACGTGAGACCTGTATATGCTCTGTTGACAGTGGGAAACCATTTATCCTAGACCTCTTGCTTCTGTGATAGGAAAAGTATCTCCCAGCTTTTTTTTTTTTTAGGCTGTAAGCTTAGCCTGGCTGCTCTGGATTTTATTATGGAAATGTTAGGTTACTGTGTAATATGTTCAGGAATGTAAATTGTGTCATTCCAAAAGTGTGTGTGGTCTTTACTGATGGGCAGGTTTATTGGGAACCTGGGGGGAGGTGAGGAGACAGTTGGAGGTGGGATAATCTCCCGAAATGGCAGCCTTGATTTTTTTGTGTTCCTTGTGGTATTTCCTCGACAGCGAGGAGCGAGGGTTTTATTTTGGGATTTGGTTGTTTTTCTTTGCCCAGCTGCCTTCATTTCCATTTCTCTTCTTTTTCAGAGGAAGAGAGCTGAACCCTGCAACCAGCACCGAGGGGCTGCAGTGCCCAGACAGCCCCGGGGCGGGGGTGGCTGCACCTTCGCCCCGGCTGTGCTGCGCATAGATAGTAAACCGGGGGAAAGCGGAATAAAGTTGATGTTGCTGAGTGCCGGCGCTGTTTGTGCGTGTGTGCCTGGTTCGGGTGCCCCGCGCGGTCGCGGCTCCGTCCTGCGCCTGCCCCTTTAAGCGCCGCCCGCCCCCGGACACGTGGTGCGCGCGCCGCTGGTGCTGGCGGCGGTGTCACGTGACGCGGGGAGCGCGCCGCCCTCGCTCGCCCCCGCAGCGGGCGGGAGGCAGCGCCGTGCCCGCCCCGCCCTGCCCGGGCGGTGCGGGGAGGAGGAGGGAGCAGAGCGGGAAGAGCCCGGAGCGGGAGGAGCGGTGCGGCGGCAGCTCCATGGTGCAGGTCCGNAAGCGCGGGGAACCCCATCTGCCATTGGCTGGGGGGCTTGCGCCGCCCGTCCCCATTGGCTGATGGGGCGCAGAGGCACTCGCTACCAGTGGGCCACCGGTGCTTGCACTACCTTGCCACCTGTGTGCTGTGGGCGGGCGGCACTGTGCGCCCATTGGCTGGAAGGCCCGAGGCCCCTGCTGCTATTGGCTGGCAGGGAGCAGGGCCCGGCCTCAACACCCCACGCTGTGTGGGGGCGTCATGGCGGCCGGATCTGGGCGGCAGCAGGCGAGGACTGGTGGGGTCGGGGGTCTCTTGTGGGGACGCTGCACCCCTGGGGTGACGCCTCCCGGTCCTCTTCCCTTCAGGGCCGGCTGTGCCAGCCCTGCCATGGCCCCGGTCTGCGGGACACTCCTGGGACTGGCCCTGTACGCTGGCAGCCTGTGCGTGGTTAGTAGTGCCACGTTCCTCTACCACGACTACTGTGTCATCGGGGCTGGCCCCGCGGGCTTGCAGGCAGCCTATTTCCTCCAACAAGCCGGCCGGGACTACATCGTCTTTGAGCGGAGCCATGCTCCCGGCAGCTTCTTCGCACTCTACCCTCGGCACCGCAAACTCATCAGCATCAACAAGCAGTACACGGGCAAGTCCAACAGCGAGTTCAACCTTCGCCACGACTGGAATTCACTCCTCAGCCACGACCGACGGCTGCTCTTCCGACGCTATTCTCGTGACTTCTTCCCCAACGCTGACACGATGGTGCGTTACCTGGAGGACTTTGCTTCTCTGCTGAAGCTGCAGGTTCAGTACAACACGGCCATCATCCATGTGACGCTGGAAAAGAATGAACAGGCCTGGAATGGCCATTACTTTCTCCTGACTGACCAGGACAGGAAGAGCTACAAGTGCAGGTAATGGGCGAACCTGGGGCTTGCCATGCAGCTCAGAACTTTGCCCTGTTGAGGCATGCGTATCTCCAAGGATGGAGATTTCACAGCTTCTTAGAGCCTTAATCACCATCAGAGGCGAAAAACATTTTTTAGGGATTGGCAGATGGATGGGTGGAATAATTGCTCCTGGTAAGGCATTGCCTTTCACAAGCAGTGTTTTGCTTTGGACAGCTGAGGAGTTTGGGAGCGCAGACACAAATTGGCTGTGATGGCTGTCACTGCAGGGTCTGTCCTTGATAGGTATGCTTGAAATCACTTTTGTTTTATGGCTAGATAATTGCTGTCTGTGAAAAAAGTAACTCAGTTGTAACTGAATAACACACAGCCAACACTGCCTTTATTACAAACTGGATTGAGTCAGTGCGGTGACATCTCGATCCCATTTTCCCACATGTACTCAGGGATGTTTGCCAGACAAGTGAAGCCCTTGGTTGGCACAGAGCTGGAACACAGGGGGGAAGCAGAGGGACGTGGGGCTTCTTTGGGGGAGAGACAAGGACTGTGAGAAATAACCCTCAAGGCTGCTGGTCGCTGAATTCCCCTTCCACTTGTCCTATTTACATGTGTGTATCCTGCTCTGCCACTGAGCTCTGTTCCTAAAACCCTCGAAGTTACTCGTGTGAACATACGGAGTATATTTTTCACCTCTCCTGAGAACCTTAGCTCTACGACAGCAGGTTGTGCTGGCTGTCATTTGACAGTGTGCTGCTGGCAGGCTCCGAGGGGACAGAAGGCAATCCCGGACACCTACGTACCGTAAGCGAGTTGTTTTCAGGACACTGTAAGCAACACTGGGACAGCAGACAGTGCTTCTTCCCTCAGCCGCTTGGTGTTTCCATCTAAGTCACAAAAACTTCCTCAAGGATCAAGAAGAAGCTCTTATGGAGTGATATAAAAAGATCACTGTAGTTATTTTTGGTTTTAACAATTAGTGATGTTGCTAACATGTTTTTATGACTGGGAGTTACGTTTCAAAATATCAAAACTATTTCTTGTCTGTCTTAAAAGTTACTTCTGCTCTGCCAATGTCAACTCAGATTTTAAATCAAAGTCATTTTTATGCAACATAAAATCAACCTGTGAAGCTATATTACATATTCTGCCAACGAGTTCATACGATTAGAAGTCGCATTCATGAACAGGCGAGGGAGATGCATATGTACAGCACCCACACAGACTGTTGCTATATATAACAGTGTTCTTAGTTGTCCTGAGGATAGGGAAGAGAGGAGCAGGTCATTAGTTGAAGCTAGGTAGAGATTTCTTTTGAAACTATGGCCTGTGCAGCTGGTCCATTGTTACTGTGGGGGTCACATTGCAGCCACCTTCCACAGTGGGAGGAGGAACGAGTGAGGAGATGGAGCCCATTTCCAGAAATTGCTGTATTTCCTCATGCTATTCCTGTTTTTGCAGCTCTTTGTTGGTTGCTGCTGGGACATGGGTTCCCAACGTGGTAAACTTCCCTGGCTCAGAGTATGTTGAGGGTTACGAGACTGTGTCTGTCAACCCGGATGACTTCACTGGCCAAACTGTGTTGATCTTGGGCCGAGGGAACTCGGCCTTTGAGACAGCGGAGAACATCCTGGGTGTCACGAATTTCATCCACATGGTGAGCCGGTCCCGCGTGCGCCTCTCGTGGGCCACCCACTACGTCGGGGATCTGAGGTAAGCAACCACTTCTATACCTGTTTCTAACACAGCTGGAATACAAACAAGGAGAATCTCTTCTTTCCCAGGTGAAAGGCTGGACTGGTGCTGTGGTCATGGGGGCCACAGGGGAAATACGGGGCCTTGGTTTAAAGCAGTCCAGGTTGCAGTTGCTTTACACAGAGGCTTGGTGAGAGCTTTTTAGGATCTGTGTGAAATAGAAACATGTCCACTTGGAAACTGTAATCTTTAAAATCTACTATCTCTCAAGTTATTCCCTTGCTTCCAGTCACAGAGGAAAGTTAAGAGGTTGGCTACATCCTGCAAGGACAGCGAGGCTATGTTATCTGTGCTGTTCCTGAGGCTCTGGGGATAACCTTTACACTAAAGAGGACTTGGGACGCCTGATAAATGATCCCATTTTCAGCAGCTAAGACAGAATCTCCCTTCTTTACATTCTTGTGTTTTCCATAGAGCAATTAACAACGGCCTGCTGGACACCTACCAGCTGAAATCTCTGGATGGGCTTCTGGAGGGTGACCTGGAAGATCTGGCTATTGTTAAGGACAAAAAGGGAAAGCTGCACATCACACTGCGGTTCTACTTGGAGAACAGGAACATCAGTGCAGGCATTGACTCCATCACCCTCCCTCAGGATGAACTGGACAATTTTGCCACCCGTGCACCTTACGACCGTGTCATCCGCTGCCTGGGCTGGAAGTTTGACTTCTCTATCTATAATAGGTGAGGAGAACTAGGATCTCCATGAAAGAAGGTATTTATGCTGAAGGGCCTGAGTAGGGAGGAAGAGCAGGTCTTCTCCTGGCAGCGTTGTTTGGACCTCCGTGTGCTCTGAGCTGCCTGGTGCCGCACAGTCCTTTGTTTATCCTGCACGTAAGACTGTGTCCCAGTGGGAATGAGTGTCACTGCCCTCTGACTGATGAGCTCTAAGGCTGCACAGATGGCAGCAATGAGACCTGAGTGACACAGAAAAGTTTGTACCTTTAGAACTTAACATCCTGACCTGGCAGATCACATGGACAAGGCTAGCAATGTTTGGGGTTTTTTTGAAATGTGGTTGATAAAGCTGTAAAAAGGTTTTGTCTGGGGAAAAAAAAAACTTCCCTGAGGATGCAACCTTCATTCCACCTTGATACATCCTGCAGTTGAAAATGATACTGCTAGCTTCACTGTCTTCCAAAATTCGCTGTTAGTGGCTCAGCTGAGAATTAGATCTTGTCCAGAGCTATCTTGAGATGAATACCCTTATCTTCCAAAGGTCCCCATTTTAGTAGTAAATGCCACTGAAAGCAGCAGGGATATGAAGCAGAATCTTGCAGTGGCTGCAATATAATGGGTATCAGAAACACTTTATTTTTCTGCTCCTGTCCTTCCTGATCGCCTGCTATTCTCTTTTGCATATCAGATCCCTGAGAATGATGCCAGGAAAAGGGAATATTAAGAAGTATCCTCAAATCAAACCCAGCTATGAGTCTAGAGGCACTCGAGGGCTCTTTGTTCTTGGCACTGCTAGCCATTCAGTTGACTTCAGGAAATCTGCTGGGGGCTTCATCCATGGATTCCGGTATACAAGTGAGTATTGGGGTGCCCAGAAAGGGCAGAGGTGGAAATTGTTTCTCCCTTCAAAGGAACAAAGCATAGATTACTCCTGGAAAGAGATTGCCCTTAGTCTTGTTCTGGCAATAAAAAGGACAAAACACAGTCAAGCTGCAGCTGCATTATCTTAAATGGAGAAGAAGTGACTTGGGGTCATATATGAAGTTTGTGGTTGTCTGTCTTTGTTTTGTCTTGTGTCTCTCCTGCCTGCTGTCTGTTATTTATGTAACACAATAGATTTCTTCCTGCCAGATGCTCTGCCTTGTGACAGGCTATGAGTGAGAGGTCTGTGCTGTGGAGTTAAAACCCAGCAGCTGTGGGCAGTAGAGAGAATTTCCTTCTTTATGTGTGTGTGCCCATTCTTATCATTAAAGGACGGCTGAGAAGTAATGAAATATCCCCAAGGACACCCCCACCCCCTCCCCCCCACTTAGCATCACATCAGCTTTCCAAGGGCATCTCCGCTGCAGTTACCAGCGATTGGAGTGGGAGATCCTGAGCACAGAGGAGCTATAAAGGTTGTTTATGGAGTCCTGCTGCAGTGCAGAGATTGGATTTCTTAAAGCATAAGCTTGGGTTTGTTAAATAAGCTGACTTTGTTTCTCTCCGTGTCTTAGCTCGGGCAGTCCATCGCCTATTGGAAAACCGTTACCACGATGTCCCCTGGCCATCCACAGTCTACCCTATTACACAGCTGACCAATTCCATCATCAAGAGGGTGAATGAGGCCTCAGGCCTCTACCAGATGTTCAGTGTCCTGGCTGACATCATACTGCTGAGAGAGTGAGTGAGTAATTATTTCCAGCACTGCACTCCATAATTTCATTTCAGTTTCTTTACCCTTGCTTCCTGTGGTGCCACCACACATATTGCGCTGTTCCTGCCTAAGAATGTTACTTTACCATCACATAGCAGCCACTCCAAACCTGTACCACTGCTACAAGTGGTGCCCAGTTGTGCAGACTATTTCTCCCTCTTAAAGGGCTGAAATGGTCCAGACCTTCCCTCTAGGCTCAAAGGTGTAGTACCCTTTTACTGACCCCAGGGGAAAACTTTCCTTGAGCAGTGCTACTGTAGAGAGAATCCCATAATGCCATGAAAACAATGGTGTCTCTAACAGTATCTGCAGCCTTTATAAGCTCTGCATCAAGTCCAGCCCAGATCTGTAATGACCACTCAAAGTTGTTATCTGATGACTTTTTGGATTTAGCCTTGACCAGCTGAGGGTGGGTTGGATCCTAGCTGGCCTTCTCTGGTAGCAAAATTCTGATGGTGTATTTGCAATTCACAGGAATGCCACAGCATTTGAATACCTGGAAGAGTATCCTATCGGAGTCCTGGCCGAGCTGGAAATGCAGACAGGAAGAAAGGCTCGCAATGGGCTCTTTGTCATCATCATGGAGTATGGGAAGAATTTCTCTGGGGCTGACAAGGATGTCTTCTACTACAACCGTGCTGTGGGAGAGGCGCAGCATGCCTGGCAGTCCAACTTTCTACACCCTGTTATTTACTATTACAAACGCCTCCCAACAGGTAAGCTTTCCTGCTAATTATGTGACATAACCAAACTGAAGAGGGATAAAGATAAATCAAAGCCAAAGTGGGGGTGGTACCTGAAAGCACTATTCCCCCTCCCTTGAGACACGCCCCACCATGTATGAGCTGAAAAGGAAGCTGAGTTGGCAAGAAAGTTCCATCGTTAAGACAGATATAGGGGGTGGTGGGTTGTACCAGAGACCTCACGTTTGAAAACAGGAACAAACAGGCATGCTGGAAATTTCTCCATGCCCAAAAAGAGGAACAGGTCTTCCCTTTGGTTGGCACTCTATGTGTGTTTTGCAGAGCCTGACAGATGAGGCTGCCATCTTGCTGCCAAGAGAAAGCTGCTCTCTGGCAGGCCCGTGTCTGAGAGGTCACACAGACATAGAGGCAGCCGAAGGCAAGGGTTTGAAGAGGAGTGTTCTATCCATTAGCAAACAGGCTTAGAATAGACTTCTTTGGGAAATGAGTGTGTTGAAGTGCTCATCTCCAGAAACCTAGGGTCAGGATCCAGCTTGCCTTGCATGGAAATAAGCATGATGGGTAGTAGGATTAAACACAGCTTAGCCCATCTGGCAGTCCCTGCCCAGGGGGAACTGGAGTGAAATGACAGGAATGCTACAGGCAGGGACAGAAGACAGCTGTGCAGTGGCAAAGCTGTTGAGGACTGAGCTAACAGAGGGGGTTGCAATGAAAGTAACAGATTAAAAGGTCAGGACAAAAGCAGAAACAGCCGTCACAGCTGCATTCCACTCCCCAAGCTCTTTTTAATGCCATTTTGTTTCTAAGAGACTCCCTTAACGTTCTCTTGGCAGAGTGTGAGATGAGACTCCATCACCCAGACTGGCCTCTGCCCCGGCCAGATGCCATTCATCACATTGTGGAGGATTTTCTGACTGACTGGACAGCCCCAAATGCTCACATCCTGCCTCTGAGGCGCTTTTTGGAGAACTGCCTCAGCACCGACCTGCGCAATTTCTTTGCAGGTAATTTGTGCACAGGGTTGAAGTGGCAGGAAGAGGAGGAGGAATGTGAGGAGCAAGTGCCAGGAGTGATCTCCTCTGCAAATAGCTGAGATTTCCCTATGGTGAGCTGCTTGTCTCACTGTCAGTCACACCTCCTCAGTGTACTCACCAGATGGTACAAAATGTTGTTCTGTGTGTATATTCCCAAAGAGTCCTTGCTCTTATTCACCATTAGAAAAAGACTGGCCCGGGCATGCCAGGATTTAGAGAAAGGCATATGATGTTGGGTTCAATCCTTTTTCTAGCTGCGGCTTTCCTTTCTTCTTCATTATCTGAACATTTCTTCGTGCCATTGTGTACTAGATGTCACATACTGGTGATGGGATTGCTTTCCCATGCTTTCCCAAGTGCTGTGATGTGAGAGGTGAAGAGCCTCTGCTGCCTCACTTCCTGGTCTTAAGACTGGTGTGGGACCCTCCTGCAGGAAGCCGATGTTGCACACAGAGAGAAGCCATCTTGTGTCACAAAGAAGATGCCAGATGTATGCAAGCTAAAACCCAGCTCATTTTTTTTTCTCTGTATGCAGACTGGGGATCCCTCTCTGCATCTCCTGAGCTCTGCAGAATTAAGTCAATTACTGTGCTGCCACCCAGGGCAAGGTACTGGGTGGGAAACTCCAGCCGTCTTCCCTCATCCTCTCTACCTTTTGTTTTGAACAAGTCCCTGATAGTTTATGGGAGTATTTCCCTACAGGATATCTTTGCTGACTCTAAATTTTGATCCTTTCCCCTGCAGAGTCCTGTTTCCTGTTTGCCTTCACCCATCAAAAGCTGCCTCCCTCCTGCCAGCAGGGGTACGTGAGAATGCAGGGACTAGTGGGGAGCGAGGAGCTCCGGCGCCACGCGGTACAGGCTGGGCTGCTCCAGGATTACACTCACACAGACTTTTCAGACGACAGACCCCATGATGGGTCACAGGAGCTGTTGATGAGAGATCATGGGATACCAGTTCGTCCTCTGCGGCATCTTGTTAATGCCAAGGATGAGCTTTAACCTTTCTTGCTCCACACTGAAATCCATGGTGCTCCTGTGACAGTACTGTAACAGAGATCCACAGCAGGATTCTGCCCTTTCCAGTGTCCCTCCTCCATCCCCATGCCTCCCACTGATCATGAGTTGCCAAAGACTTGCTCAGATCTTGCTGTTACAAAGAGGACCAACACGCTCTGAAGGATTGAGTGAGAGACCAAAATCCAGTGATGCTGAAGTTCCCACGTTGTCCTTGGAGAGTTCAGTGTTGCATGAAGATGGTGTTTGTGTTTATCTCACTGACCAACATCTGCAGTGACGTATGGAGGCCACAGAAGTGAGTGCAGGAATGCCTGGGAAACTTCAGATGTCATGCCCACCTTCAGAGGTGACCTGCTCACACCCTGTGGCAGTCCAGTGCCAGTTCTCTGGTCCCTGAATGTGTGTACTTGAAGATTTGTTTCTGCATTGAATGCTGAAGTGGTACTTCAGGCAAACTTCCTGGTATTTTTCCTGCATTTTGTTAGGGCAGATGTGTAGCGTGAGTGGGGAAAGATTATTTTTCTTTTTTAAGTTACTGTATAGGTCAGATAATTTATAATTTCCCAGAGAGCACTATAAGGGACTTTTTCCTCCATGATGGATGAGTAGCTTGCTTTGAATGCCTGGGACACAGAGACTAATGCAGAGTTTGGCTCTGCTGTCCTCATGTTTTTCCTCTCCCACACCAAGGAGCCTAGGAGGTTAGCCTGTCTTTTATAAAGCATGACCAATATTTCTCCTATTTGCACTATGTCCCATCAAGAAAATTTGATGTTGTTAAAATGTTCCTTGAAATGCCTCTGTGTTATTCCACTCCAGTCACCTTGAGATCCTAGAGGGAGTGGTAGGGAGCCTGACTGCACTTTACTGCTCCCTCTGTGAGCCACATACCCTTGCCTCCCTGTGGACTCCTTCCATGGGCCTGGACTTGCAAAGGAAGAGCAGTTTTGAGCTTGACCTCATGATGCCCTTGTCAGTTCTAGGAAATAGAGCAGGGGTGACAGGGAACAGGCTTTTATTTCCACATGTTTTCCAACTATTTAGCTTCTTGAAAAATATACAGTATTGCTTCCAAACTAGAGGGGGGCTGTACCTTAGATGTACCTAAAGCTCTCCCAATCCTTTGAATTCAGCTGCTGCTTCAGTAAAACCCCCGTTTCTTGGAGAGGCTGGGGAGCAGAAGAGGTCAAGGGAAGTGATGGGGGGTTCTGGTCTCTTGGAGAATATTGGGCTGTGCAAGCAATGGTGCTGGTGACAGATGGTGCCTATTCACATGCAGCTGGAGAGGGTGGCTTGGGCCATGCTGATCTGTGCTCAGCCCTGAGTGTAGGGCTGCAAGTTGGTGCTAATGCCCTGCCTGGGTGGGTGCGTTGTGAAACAGGTTTAATTGCTGTCTGGGGAATTGTAGAGCCGAGTGTTTCCACGAAAGCTTAAAGAAGCCGGTGAAGCACGCGGCCCTTTGCCTAGTCTCAGGCTAAAGAGATCCGCTAGCCGGAACGACAGGGACCGGGGCGGCGAGTGACACCGCGGCCGCCGGGCCCGCGCCACGTGCGGGAGACGAGCCACGGCTCGGGCCGCACCCGCTGCGCCCGTTGGAGAGCTCCGCCGCCAATCAGCAACCAGGGTTTGCCCCACGTGACATCCCACCGTGCCCCTCAGGGGCGGAGCGAAATGGCCTAAGGGACAGGCACAGCAGCCAATCAGAGGTGCCCGGTTCTTGGAGCGGCTGCCAATCGGCTGGGAGGGCGGCCTGTCCGTTTGAAGGCCACACCTTCCGGCGGTGGCGGCCAATCAGCGCAGGCGGGTGGGGCGGCGGGCGGAAGTTCGTTGTGTGCGAGTCACCTCCGCGCCCGGGAACGGAAAGGGACGCGGGCCCGGTCGTGCCCTCCTGCCTTCGGGCTCCTGGAGCAGCGCCGTCGTCTGGGGCTGTTCACTCCCACAAGGTTGGGGGCCGGGGGCCCTGTGCCACCTGTTGGGGACGTCAGCTGAAGAAGCTCCGCGGTATCGGAGCAGTGGGAATCCTGCGGCCTGGGTCTGCCCTGGGGCGGTGAGGGCAGCTCTGCTCTGTGGGGCTGAGGGAAACGAGGACCCTGTGCCTGGAGCTGGCTCCTGTAAACGGGGAAGGGGCTGGGTCCAGCTGGGTGCCCCGTGGCTGTGGGGCTGGAGCCGCAGAGGAGGGCAGGGGCTGGGCACAGGGGCAGGAAGCACTTTTATGTCATATCCCATAAGCTTCTCTCCTGGACACCTCTTGGCCTGGGGGCTATCCTGCCGAGGGGACTCGGAGCAGGGCGCTGCTGCAGTTGGACCGACCATGGGGTGCACCCCCCCCACCAACCACTCTCCCCACAGATGGCCCAGAGGCTGGCGCTGCAGCGGCTGCTCTCCCTCCCCGCGCGGGGGCCATCCCACGGCAGGGCCTTTGGCACCTCAGCTGGCCTCAGGAGCACTTTCAACGTGCAGGACGGCAGTGACTTCCAGGACCGGGTGGTGAACAGCCCCAAGCCCGTTGTGGTGGACTTCCACGCACAGTAAGTTCCACCCGTGGCACTTGCACCCCTCTCCACCATCACCCTTGTTCTGCAGATGTGTCCCTGTGACTTTCCTAATGTGGACACTCCAGGCACACCATGGAGGAGCATGCCTGAGGGCTTCCCAAGATGTGGAGTCTGGTATTGAAAGATGTTAGGCTCAATCCATAGATTCTCATTACATCCACACCCTGCAGCAGTGTCAAACAGGAGTGCCAGGAAAGCATTCCCCATGGTGGCATAGCTGAACCTTCCAGGTGCTCAGGTGTCACACCAGCCCCTATGTTGCATCATCCCACAAAAGATGCCTGAGGAAAAAGCTCTGATATCTGCCCTATTTGGCTTAATGGATGAAACATCCCCTTAGAAACAATAAAGTTTGTTTACAGCCACTGAATCTCTGTACTTGCTATGCTTCACCATTGTTACGGTGTATCATTCCATGTTTCTTAAAGCTGTGTGGTTTTGAGGCTCTTTATAGCAAATGGCTTTATATGTTAATGACAGCCGTGTGACACCAATGACAGCAATTGTCATCAATAAAAATACTGTCATCCACCTGCCAGTAAAAGTATTTCTAGATGTTATCTGCTCTGTTAACAGTACTGGTTATCTTTGGGTCTTTCATGTATTTTCATAATCCTCTGGTACTGTTATGTGAGCCTGTTATAGCTGATTTGGGGCAAACAGAACACAAAACAGCCAAAAAACTTCTGTTCTAAATAAACCAACTGACAAACCAAAGTGACTATTAGTTGGGATCATCCAGGGAGGAGAGGACAATTAATTGAAGCCTGAAACTGGATACGAGCTTCCTCAACCTTTGACAGCTCCTTTGTGAGGGAAATGTTTTTCTATGCTGTGGTTCAGGAACTGTATTTCCAGGCTGACTCTTGAGTGGAACAGCAGTTGTGGTAAAGGCACTGGTGGTACCAGCATGCCTTCCATGGCTGCACCTGCCTCTCCTAATGTCCCCTCTTTCTTCTTGCTCTATCAGGTGGTGTGGTCCCTGCAAGATCCTAGGCCCCAGGTTAGAGAAGCTGGTGTCCAAGCTGGATGGGAAGGTGATGATGGCCAAGGTGGACATTGATGATCACACAGACCTTGCTATCGAGTACGAGGTAGGAAGTGGAAGAGCACTGACTCCCTTTAGCTGCAAAGGTGCCTCCCTGGGGAGAGGTGTGCCTGCACAGCAGCTGCATTGGAGGGGAAGCCCAGAGCCTACAGGTTCCTGATCCATTGGGTCACTTGTCAGTAGGTGGATTTTGCTGCTTGGCTCTACTCCAGTTCTGCTGGTCATGCCCAGCACCCCCACCTTGAATTGTGCAGGGAGGTGTCGTCCAGGCCTTGCAGATGTCTGTCAGTGTAAATACTTCCCTGGCCTCGAGCATACACAGCATTTTGCTGCCAGCTGGGGCTGCTCAGGTGCAGGGCAAGAGCATGAAGTTACAAGCCCCACTCTGCTGTGCTGCTGACTGTGGTTCTTTGTGCAACCAGCCCATCCTCTCTTTCCCTTCCTTGTTCAGGATCTCTATCATAACGTGGGTCATAACGTTCCCATCCTTAAGCTGCAGCACAAGGAGACACAGTGAGTTTTGTCTGGACAGGTAGAAGCCAGGTCATACAGCAGGAGCACATGTCCTGCTCTTGAAAGGAGGGAACCTTGATGCCTGTGTACACTAGTGTGAGACATTACTGCTGGGTGTGTTCCCTGTGCTGCCTTTCTCCCAGGAAGAAGCATAATGACTGGAGAAGGCCATGGCTTTAGTTTACCTGATTCATTTATTTGTTCCCTCTGTCATTGATTAAGTAGTTTAAGAAACACAAAAGCCCCTCAGAGGGCCGTGCTTGCCTCTGTTGTTTCTCCTTGTAAACAACCACTCTGCCCATGGAGTTGGGGCATTCTGCTGTTATGTTTTACAGGGGAAAAAAGTGCTTCATTTTCACTTGGGTATCACACAGATGGATCTGCTCCCCCTCTGCAGATGAAGTCCTGCTCCCAGGGTGGCAACTAGCACAGCAAGCTCCTCAAACTGCCCCGAAAAGTGTGAATCATCTCCTCAGCAAGCTGTCATTTTGTTGAGCCTGGAGAAGATGCTGTGTGCCATTCCCACACCCTGCCAAGCCAGAAGGAGATGGAAGTGGAAACAGCTTGTGCCCTCCCACTCTTTCCCCAGGGAGACCTTTCTGCCTGTGCTGTGGTGGTGTCCCCAAACAGCTGGTGGCCACAGTCATGACTTGCAGCTCCCACAGGCTCAGCATGAGAGCCTCCAGTGCTCTCCAGGGTGGAGGCATCCTGACAGATACACCCCAAGCCGAGGAAGATGGCTGCTGGCTCCTGAGCAGGGCTGGCTGATGCAAGCCCAAAAGGCTGCATAGCTCAGAGGGTGCTGGTGAGAAGTTGAGGAGGATGAGGTGATTTTAGTGATGATCTGAAAGTGTGTAAATCCTAATAGATGCAGGGAAAGTTCTTGTAGCGGCCATGCTAAGGAGAAGAGAATAGATCTTATTAGCTCAACTCACATATTGTTCCAAGCCTTCCAAGATAGAATTATCTGGGATTACAAGAGTATAATCTCAGATGAGTTGAAAACGACAAGCAGGGTGTATGCATGCAGAGAAAAGTCTGTGAAAAGAGGCTGAAAGTCCTGAGTTTTGCAAGTTTGAGGACGTGCTGCATGTCCTCTCCCCACGGATGATAAGGGAGCACTGCCTGTTGTGTGTGTTTGTTTGCAGGTGTAGGACTGAGGCTGCAAGGAAGGGTCAGCTTCTAGCAGTTAATTCTGGAACCTTATATACAAACATGATTGGTTTTGTTCTGCAAGAGGCCCTCCACTTTTGGATTGACGTGTGTGTGTGTCTTGTCTTGGCCATTGTCCTGTGGCTAAAATACCATCCCTGGACAGAATTTTCTGCTCAGATTTCTGTAGTCTGGAGCATCCTTTCTAAGGCAGAAGTTTGGTTTGTGTGCTGAGCATGTGCTTGGTTTTGCTTCATCTTCTGGGAAGTTGCCATGTGAGGAGAAATGTCAGGGCTGATGGGAAGGCATCAAGTCAAGATCAAAGAGAGACTAAATAGAGTGATTGCGAGAGATCAGGAAAACCACAGGTGATGTTTAGAGGGTATCAGAAAATATTTGTTTTAAAGCCATTCCATTGGGGATCAGATGTCTGCATGCTGAGGAAGTCTTTGGGGGTTTTCAGTGTCTGTGCCACCCCCATAACTCCTTCACTAGCTGCCAGGAAGTCTCCCTCCATCCGTGTTTATTACCCTGCCCACACACACACGCAGCCCCCAGCTTGCTGCCTGCTTGCACAATGTCCTCTTCAGCAGCCTCCTTGGTGCAGGGGGAGGCAGCGGGAGGGGAGGAGCCGAGGAATGCTGGTGCATTCCTTTATACAAGCGGCCTGGCCACTCTGCCCTTGGCTCTCAGCCATCCCAGCTTAGCACAAAGCATGAATGCATTTCCTGCAACTAGGAATGTCCTCAGTGCCCTTCCCTGTCCTGTTATGCCCAGCACAAAAGTGCTTTCTCTGGGAACTCCTCATTTTATCTAACACCTTGCATCTCTGGTTGTGGCCTTTCTCCACTGCTCCAGCCAGCTCCTGACCTCTTGCCTCAAGAGCAGAAAGGGAGAAGAAATACTTTTGTTTATCTGCAGTCTCTTAAAATTCTTCAGATTCATCTCTTGCCTTAGCCAGTTGCCTCTGTGTGTGATGACTGGGAAAGGGCAGCCCCTTCTCTGGCCACTGTGGGTGGGCAGCTCAGGAGAGCTGCTGGGTACAGAGATGGTCATTCATCAATGGGGCTCCGTCCTGTTCCTCCTCACTCAGAGGCCTGGGTGAAATTCTTCTCCCAGCTCTGTTGTGTGGCATCTGAGCTTGTATAAAAGTTTCAGATGGGAGAGAATTCCCTTGGTATGGGTGTTGCCAGGATGGCCATGTTTGTTTATTTATTTATGTGGTCAACACTAATCAAAAGCAGACTGTTTTTTTCTGTAGAAATGCTCTTCAGGGAGGAGGAAAGTTTGTTTAGGTTCAGGGCAGATGGGACCCAAAAAAAGACGGCGATAAAGAAAAGAAAAATGCTCTCAACTTTGCATTCTAGAAATTCCCTTATATTTGCTTCTCAACCAGCAAAACAAAGTACGTGCTCCGTTACCAGGCTGCCCTTGGTGCAGCTGGCAGGAAGGAAACTGACAAAAACATTGTGTTTTCTGAGCAGAGGAAAGTTGTACTGTGTCCCCGGTTCACGTCTGGCTCTGCAGCACCAGCCCCAGATCTACTCTTTCTTGGGATTTGCTCACCAACATGGAGAGGGAAAGAGAGGGATTGAGAGCGTGTGAAGCTCATGGGTGCACTAGTCAGCCTGCTGGGCCTGGCAACGTGGTGTTGGCTGCTACTCCATAGAGCTTCCAAGAGTTGCCTCTTCCTCACTCCAGCCCTAATAGGGGCCAGCTGTTGTTTTTTTGGATGGGACTGGAGCAACTCTGTTTGGTATTAACCCACTGTGCAAACCAGAGGGTGGCTCAGTGGAGGTTTGGCCTTCTCAGAGAAGGAGCAGCTGAGTTCATTGCATCCTTTCTCTCTGGTAAAATTGCAAGGGAATGTGTTGGCACCATCGCGGGTGCTGGGACCCAAGCCGGTGATCTGCTCCCTGCAGTCACTAGGAGGTGCCGGAGATCGTGCACTGAGCAGCCCCAACGCTCCCTTCCCTTCAGATGAGACTGCACAAGCCCAGAAGGACACTGTGAGGAGCCATGCTGGACTGCCTGCCTGGGACCGGGTGGAAAGGGAAGACAAAATGTCCCTTTCATCGCAGGCTTCAATGGGAGAAAAGCCAGCCCTCTGATGAATTTCCAGGGGGATTTGCAGATCTTTGTTGGCAGTAGGGCTGGCAGTGCACATAGGAAGGCCTTGAAGGCTGGAGGAGAGTCAGTGGGCAAGATAAGGACAGGATGTGTTTTGGGGGGGAGACTTTTCAGATATAAGGGCATGAAAGCTGTGGGGTCAGAAATATGATCAGATCTTCCATTGCTGCAGCTGTCCAAGCTCTGGTTGTTCCTTCTTTCAGTCATGTCCCTGGGGTCTCTGCTGTCACCAGTCAACCAGCAAGTCCCGGAGGAGTGTTGTAATTTCCAACACTGTTCTCTTGGGTAATTCCCAGAAAACTTTGTTCTGAGCTAAAAAAGCAGTGCCCAGAGCAGCACAGCTGCCTGCTAGCTCTGGTCAGAGGGACTTTTTCACTTCTTACCTAATTGTCAGGGATCTGCAGTGAATGACCACTGGTTTGTGACCAGATAAACCACTGAAAACAGAAGTGGGAAAGGAAGAAGGCTTGGAGGGGATTGTCATTGCCATAATATGAGGGAATAGGAAATCTGCCTGTGCAGTGGTGGGGCAGGTAGGATTAGAGCTCCAGTCCTGTCTGGAGAAGAACATGGGTCCAGTCTGATGCTACCCTGGCCATAAAATGTCCAAAGGTCATTATGTCCGAGATGTGTCCTAGATGTATTAATTTATGATATGACAAAAGGGAAGGAGAAAAAGCATTTGTACTGGAGATGGGTTTTGTATTAGCTGTGGCTTTGTCTTTAAAAATCTCATCTTATTTAAACTCAAAAAGTAGCTCAGCCTTGTCTTGAGTAGAGTGGTGTAAGTCAGTGCAGAGAGGATAAACAAGGAGCTCAGCTGGCCTGTCTTGCAAGTGGACATCTTACCCTAGAGCAGTGCATGGTCAGCTCCCTTGTAGCCACTTCCTTAGACTTCCATTTGGGAGACTAGGTGCAGGTGGTTTCCTGCAGGCTTTGCTCACCTGTCTTCCTGTTTCTCTTGCCCCAGGTGTCAGCAGTGCCAACTGTGCTGGCTATGAAGAACGGAGACGTTGTGGATAAATTTGTGGGCATAAAGGACGAGGATCAGCTGGAGGCATTCCTCAAGAAACTCATTGGAGCCTGAAGTAAAAGGGAGGCTGTACCTCTGCCTCTGGACACATCCCTGTTGTGCATTCCTTGCCTGGGAGAGCTGAGGGCAGGTCAATTGCCTGCCCTGTACAACCTGAGGGTTTCTCCTGTTTTGGTGGTTTTAGGAGATGGAAAGTGTAACTCTTCCCTCCTTCTCCCCCTTCTCATGAGCAGCAGTAGTTGTAAAGGGCACTGAGGAGCAGGGCTGCTTATTCTCAAAACAGGGAATGTGGCTGCAATTAGGAGCCTGTGTTTATCAGCCAAGAGCTGACGTGCAGAGCTGCTGCTGCTGCTGAGTTATGAGGAGGAATGTTTTTGTCTTTGCCTCACATCTGATAGCCCATAGCAGAGGGCAGCTGCTCCCTGCAAAATGATGGTACATACCTGCCCTGGGTGGGTTCATTTAAAGCTGAGAATGCCTCTGCCTTGTCTGTGAAACCTGTTTCTTTCTTCCTCTGTCCTTGTGTTGCTGGGACAGGGACAACTCCTCCACAAGTCCATGGGTTCCCATCATAATTTCATAAGAGAAAATAGGGAGAAGTATTTTATGCATCTCCTTTTGTATGTCTGCGGTAGAGAACTTTAATCAGTCACCACTATCGAGCTGGGAGAACAAAACTTGATTTTCATAAATCTCTCTGGAGAGGTGAGTTGGGAGTATCAGCATCACAATTTCTAATGATGGGTTGGGGAAGTGCAGGTTATGACTTGATCCCTACTAAAAGGTAATGTGCTGAAAAACAAAGTAGGAGATTCCTTCCATGGGGCTTTCCGTGCTGCCTGTAGGACCCCTTTTGTGTGCTGTTGGATCCAGGGGGCCAGAGGGAGGACTCACCTCTCACACACAGATGAACAGCTGCTCATTGCACACAAGGAACCTGAGCTGTGCTTGCTCCCTGTGTGCTTTTCTCACCCGTCCCCTGTCTCTGGAGCCTGAGATCCTTCCTCTCCCTGTTGTGAATAATTAAACATGCTCCTATAGATGAGCCCTGCCAGAAGGCAGCCTTTTGACTTCAATTACCCTGACCTTTGGACTAAGGGTGCCAGCTGTGGGCTTCTATCTAAGCAGCCTTCAGCCCTTCCAACCTCTTCCTCCTCCTTATCCTCCTCACATACACCTGTTTCATGTCAACCTGGCTTCTGAGTGCTCTCAGCCTCCTCCTGTGCTTGCAGGCAGAGTACAGCACCAGCACTGATGACTACTGTACTGTTTAATTCCAGCTTGCTTATCTAAGCTGCATGAGAACATTGTAAGTGCTTAATAACCATGTACAAGCAGCCTTTTTTTGTTTTGTTTTGTTTTGGTTTTTTTTTGGTTTTTTGTTTCAGCAGCTTCTGTTTCCTTCAGTCACTCTTAAATCTGCTTTGGCTTTGTTCCATTTCACCTCCGTGGCATATGAGCAGCCAGGTAATTTTTTTTCTGCACCTCTGCAGTAATGATTTATGACCTTTGAAGGAGCCAGGGGAGTGGTGATCCAAGTCCTCCTGCAACTGCAGTGCTGCTGGCTGGCATCACTGCTCCTGTCTCCTGCTGTCACCTTGGAGCCTGAGCCACAGCACAAGGTGGTACTGGTCCCCTGAGGTGGGTGCCTCCCATTTGGGCTGGGCCGATCTCAGTGCTGGCATGCTGCTAGAGGTGATGTCACTTGGATGTAATCTGGTAAAGAAATGTTGGTCAGTTATGAGCAATAAAAACTGGTATTTCATTTTATTCCGGAGATCACAGAGGCTGTGCTGCTTCTGACCTCCTCGGGTTTCAGCCTGGGCAATTTCCCCTGCAGTTTTGGTGTTCCGGCTCAGTAAACACTTCTAGTAAAGACTCCATTTTTCTGCACAAGCAGGAAAAGTAGGGGAACAGCGTCACATACCCAACAATAATTAACTTTCTTGCCTTACCATCCTACAGAACAGGAAAAAACACAGTGACTTTGCACTGTGTAATTAAGGGGCAGTATAAGATAGTTATTTTACTGTTTCCTTCTAAGGAAAAGCAGAGCTAAAGTGTCACTCGCTGTTAAAAGTGCCAGCACATGTTAGGGTGCATTATGTGAAAGCCACAACTGTTTCTTTGAGATAACAGATGTGCTGAAGACCCACATATGTGGGAATCCTTCAAAATAGTGTTACAGGTGGACGGTAGGAGGAGGGGTTTGGGGACAGCTTGAGATGCCTCAGGCACTTTGCAAAGTTTCCACCACAGGACAGGACTCAGAGCAAAAGGATATTTTCTGTGCCAGGTTTTTAACTCAGCTCCCTGTTTGCCAGCTGCTGGGGAAGACTTCAGGGATTCGCACAGTGGTGATAATAACAAATGGTACAAGCAGGAAGCAGTGCCAGCAGTGTATTTATGTAGTGGTCAAAGAGGGGTTGCATAGCAATTTTCGTGCCACCTGAATATGATGTTGGTCTTTCCCAACCAAAGGGAGCTGAAGCAATGGGTAATTCCTTAGCAGTAGCTGGTTTTTTCCATGTCAGCTGGGAAAATGTTTCCCCTCTCCAGTGAGGATGGTTTGTTTTCCCTCTTGGTGTTAAGCACATCGAATCCTCTGATCTGTCAAGCATTTGCTCTCTCCTACCTAAGCCTGTCTATTTGAAAGTAGCTTTCTCAACTCTTAATGTTCCTTGTTTCTATTTTAAAGAGGACATAGCAGTCACTACCTTCATAAGGGGAGCAACGCTCAGCTAAGCCCACTTCTCTTCCCCATGCATGTTTTGAACCCAATGCCAAGGTTCCCCCAAGGGTCAGGCACAGTGCCTGTTGTCCTCACAGTCTTGTCCAAGATACCTGATTCCAGGCAAGCAGAGGTTTTCCATTAATTTCTGTTGGCTTTACACTTGCATCAAGCCCTAACACAGCTGCTTCTTTCCCCAAGATGTTTGTGCCTGCCTGCTGAACTCCAAGTTAATTTCCAGCTACTCTGGCTCATAGTGAATATCTGCAAGGAGAGAGGGAGAGCTTTGCTGTCTTCTCTACTAGCGGTGCTATGCCAGGACCAGCCTTAAGGGCTGCTAGAGGATGGAAAACTCAGGTTGCTTGACTTCCAGCACACAGTGGGCTGTGTATATGTGGTCCTCTGAAGGGGATAGTTTGGGACAGTGTGTTTCCAGTGAGGTCTGACCTTGGCAGCCTGGCCAGTAAATCCTTTGCTTTATCAACAAATGTGATTCCTCCTGTGCAAAGAAAAAACAAATACCAGCTTGATGTCAACAGGGAAATGGCCCCCACTGATACTGCCTTAGGCAGAGCCTTTCACCAGCCCAGCCAGGCTGTTGGCCTGAACAGTTTGTTAATTACTTTGAGCTTCCCCTCAACACATGTCGTTTTTCTCATCCAAGTGATTACAGGATTCAGACAGAATCAGCAATTAAATTCTCCAGCCCTGCAAGGCTGTTAGCAGCAATGTTGAGTTCCGTGTTGTTCAAAACTACTGCTAAACTATGGCAAGTGCATGCTGAGTTTCCTGCAAGTTAAAGAGTAACAGCAGCTGCAATAGTCTAGTCAATAAAAAGATAAGATAAAACTACCCCAGGCTTGATTTCCAAACCAAAAGCAAGACTAGCTCACTTGTTATACAGTCTTCTATCCTCCTTACCTGCCCCTGCAACACACCCAGGCTCAAGCTGTGGTTTAACCCCAGATGAGAACTAAGTACCAGGTAGGTGCTTACTCACACCTCTCATGGTGGGATGGGAAGGAGAATCAGGGGAAAAAATGACAAAAGCATGGGTTGAGATAAGAACAGTTTAATAATAAGGATAACATAATAATACTTGTAATGAAAAGGGAAGCTACAAAATGAGGGAGAAAACGCAAGAGAAACAAGTGATGCACAATGTAAATGCTCACCACTTGGCTGATTGATGCCCAGCTTGTTCCTGAGCAGTGACTGGCTCCTTCCAGGTAACCACCAGTTTATATACTGGGGGATGATGTCCTATGACATGAAATATCCCTTTGGCCAGTTCAGATCAGCTTTACTAGCCATGCTCCTTCCCAGCTTCTTGTGTAGCTCCTTACTGGCAGAGCATAGGGAACTGAAAAGTCCTTGATTTGAAGTAAAAACTGCTGAGAAAGAAGTAGAGCATTGGTATGTTATCAGCATTATTCTCATACTAAATCCAATACACAGCACTGCACTGGCTGATAAGAAAATTAACTCTGTCCCAGTCAAAACTAGGACACCGTTGATCACCACACAGTGGTGGTGTTCTACCATGTCTTGCAGCAATGTCTGTCATGTCTTCCATCCTTTTCAAGGATGCGAGGTGCCCCTGTGAGCTTTGTGGTTTCTCTGCCTCTGCAGCTCTGTAACTTCAGCAACACTTTTCTCCATAAAACCTTTCACAGGCAAAACCCAAAGACTGCAGCTCTCAGGAGAGTGGTAGTAGCCACAGGCTGGATGCGGTTTGGAGGGAGCTGCTGTGCTGAACCATGCCTGGTTGCTTTTTCTATCTGCGCATTCTACCAGTCAGGGAAGGGGAGAGGCAGGAGCAGCAGGGGAAACCCCAAATTTCTTACACCAGAAGAGCCAAATGGGTGAAAACGAGAGGCCTTCAAGGGGAGACTGAAAATGCATCTGCCCACATCCCAGGGAATGGAGTGAGAAGAAACCCTGTGGCTGCCTTCCTGCTGGCAAGGGGTCCCTTGCCCAAGGGAGACAGTGAGACAGAGAAACATCCTACAAGGAGAGGCCAGAGGGGGACACTGGAGCCACTCATGCCCGGAGGGTAGAGGACAGCTGGAAGCTGCAGGCAACAGGGAAGCACCCAACTTCACAGCTCACACTGACTTCCTAGGCTCTCATGATCCAAAAGTCACAATAAAAATGCACTAAAATTGATGGGTTTTCTCCATGGCCTGCATGAAATAAGGTCTCTGCAGGTGTATATGTATATATATACATGTTTATCTACTCCCATACTCTTGTTCCCTGTTGTGGAGAGTGCCAGTTTCTGTGACTCACAGATGTCCCCAGCAGCTGCAGCTGTTGACAGAAAAGGACAGGAGCCAGCCTGCTGGCTCTCCCACCCAAAGCAAGGCTGAGCTCCCTGTACCCTTCTCAGCCTCTACAAGCTTTGCTCTGCTGCTCAAGGCACCCTGGCTCCATCTCTCTTATGAGTGGACAAGTGGTTGAGCAATTTCCTGAAAAACAGGAAATTTTTGCAGCGAGAGTCCTCAGAAATACTGACTTCAAGTCATCCAGGGGGTACAACATACACCAGAGATTTCGATGTTTTCCAGAGATGGTGACCTCGGGTCACCCGCGTGGCTGCAGATTCATGCCTGTCCCACACAGCTGTCAGGGAGAAGGTGCTTGTCCCGGCGGGCTCTGCACGAGGAGCTGCATCCCCCGAGGTTGCCGTCTTGCTCCATCGTGAGGCAATAACTCTTCCCCGCAGCGCCCGTAGCCGCGGGCGCAGGGACTGCACGGCTCCGGCTCCTTTCCCTGCACGTGGCTTTACCCGCAGGGCCATGGCACCGGGCGGCAGCAGGTAACAAACCCTGCCCTGGGTCTGGCTGTCGCAGCGGTCAGAATGGAGATGGAGTGATGCAAGCTCCAGCATGCCCGCTGGTATTTATATAACATCATTTTGCTTTAATCCGGCTTTTTAAGTAAACTGTCAAAGCTCTTTCTGTTCACTTGTTCATTAGGAACCTTTTTTTTTTTTTTTTTTTTCCCCCTCACTGCAAGTTTCATCTTTCAAAGCTTGGCTAGTTTTGAGTGATGCCGAAAAACCTCATTTACAGTGGCTTTTTGTTCTGTGCTGGTATTGTTCAGGCAGAAGTGGTTGTTTTCTTTTTGTCCTGGCATAGCTCAGAAGTGACTGCATAGTCTGAGCTCAAACTTTCTAAAAATACTTATCCTTGAGGAAAGATCCAGCATGGCACCGTTCAGACCCAGAGATTAACTCCTTGGAAAGGTGCAGTGGTCTGAAAAAGAAGACAGTGGCAGTGTCCTGCCAGCTCTGGTCACCATAAGCCTTGGAGCTTCAACACGTGGCAGGCAGAGAAGATCTGCAGAGGGCTGTGCATCTCTGAAGCACCAGGGATTTCCAAACAGTGCCTGCAGAACCAGCCCAAGGGAAATACTTTCTGAGGAGAGGCTATAGGGTCACTCAGAAGTCATAAAGAGAAGCACTTCTTGCTGCTTGGAGAAGCAAGGCCGAACAATGAGCCTGCTCCACACCAGAGATTGGTCTTCATAATCACATCCTCCTGTTGGAGCGTGAGATGGCTCTGGGGGAAGGGAGGATTACAGGCACTAAGCAGAACAGAGATCAGACATATGCCAAATTGCAGGAAAGCATGTGGGAGCTCCTTTTTGTCCTGCCACTGGCTGATTGCAGGAAGCTTCCCAGGTGACAGCTTTAGCAGCTGCTGGGACAGGAGACCTTATTGTTCGGCACTCATGTTTACGGCTGTGCCAGTTTTTGGCAGGAAGCTACAAGAAAAAAAACCCGCATTCTTCCTTCTTGCTTGCCAGGTCTGCTCTCAAGGGGTTGATCCTTCAGCCTAGCTATTTCAGCTTAGCTTACCACCTGAGGAGATCCAGCTTCCCCTTCCCAGCCAGGCCAGGTCCCATGGGCTTCATCCTAAAGTCCTGGCACGGAAACTTTTCATAGAGCTCAGGCAAGATTAAAGGTTGCTGTTGTCACACCTACCACTGCATGCTAAACTGTGGCTGCCCAGCATTCCAACCCCCTTGTACCTGTCTGAACACCGTTTAAGTTCTCGTTCCCCTTTCCCTGGCCTTGGGATCAAGTTCTGTTCTCAGTTTTTTGTCAACTCTGAGGAGGAAGCACATTTGAGGTTTTCTTAATCTGTCTGGCATTGCACACAAAGGCAGAAGTTGGCAATATCCTGATGAAAGGATGCAGAAACATGAGGGACCCATCACTGCTGGTCTCACGGGAGCCTGCGGCACAGAAACTGGCAGCATGTGGCCATGTCTGCAAGCAAACTCCTTAGGCTGCTGACATCTCCCTGTTCTGCTGCTCCCCCACAATGCTGTGGCTCCCTGTGACATTGTGTCCAGCCTGTGGTGGCCAGCAGCACATGACTGACCCAAGGGCACTGTTCCCAGCCTCATTTGTCCAGCTTGCAGCTGGGGTCAAGTGGCTAAGTTCTGCCACTGTTACATCCCAAGCCCTGTTTCCCTCCCTCCTTTTTCCCTCCCTCCCTGGGGTTTTATACTGAGGCCAGGAATGATGGTCACGTCCCCTGCAAGGAATCAACAAGCTGTGGCATTTCCACTGAGGGTGGAATCTGGGGCTGCTGTCAGCAGATCCCTCTGCCATGGAGCTGATGAGGCAAGGAGGGTGGTGTGTCACCAGCTCTGCTAAGGGGTGCCAAGCTGGGGTTTTTCATGGACCAGATGCGCCCATTGTCATAATCTCATCTGAAGAGTGCCTGGCTGCAGTTCAGCCCCTGTCACGCTTGCCTGTGCCTGTAATCTCCCGGGGGTTTGCGAAAGCGCCAGCAGCCCACAGTGGGGGAGCTGCAGGGAAGGCACAGCACTCGGGTGATTCAGCTGGGGAGCCTGTGTCCTAGCTGAGTCAGGCCTTATTCCAGCATCTCTCTGTCCTGCTGCTGGGGGCTGTCTGCAAATTGCAAGAGCCTCACAAACTGGGTCCCCCCAGCACTTCCTCCCCTTTGTCCCCCCCAGCCCAGCATCCCAGCCAAAGCTGGCTCCAGCCATGCCGCTTCCTCTTCAGGGGACTGCTGCGCACAAACAGCTGCATCATGTCAGCCAGGCAGGCTGCACTGTCCTGATAAATGACCCAGTTCCTGAGAGCAGGGACAGAATTGCCAATGTACAGCTCCCTAGGCTGAGGGGAGGGCAGCAGATAGCCCAGCCATGCTGGGACCTCACTGTCCTCATCTCATCTGTCTCCCACCAACACTGTGTCTCTTGGTGTCTTCTCTTGCGACACACACAACAGCACAGGTAGCATGCAGGGTGTCTAAATCCATAAACCCTGCTTTGCAGAGAGGGTGAACAGCAGCACCATTGGCACTTTGGACAGCCATGGCCAGTGCCTTGGAAAGAGTCTGCAGAGGCTGAGCACCTGCAGATGGTGCCCTCATAAAGATGAAGGAGGAGCAGCGTCCAGCCGTCACCCACAGGCACCTATCAGCAGCCCATGAGCTTGGGCTGGGGACAGTAGAAGATGAAATGCTGCCCTACAGGGTGTTCTCGTACCGCATTTCTGCACCAGTCTGTGCTGGCTGTCCTTTCTCACATCAGGGCAGGGGGATGGGACAGGAAGGCCCTCATTATCCAGGGCTTACTAATTAGAGGGAATGTTATCTCCAGCCCAGATGTTAGGTCTGACCTCTCTCTAACCTTCTTCTAGAAATCACAACAGACACAACTCTGTTTGTTTTAAAATAAGAAAATAACCCTTTGGGGTGAAGCAGGAAAACGTGGCCTTGGGGGTACATCTGGGGAGGGAGGAGGGCACAGAACCAGATAAGCCTTGGTGAGGTTCTCCAGGCTGCCAAGCTGGGCGGGACTGGCCACCGTGCCCTGGGCAGAGGACAAAGTCCCATGGCTCATGGTGGCTGTGCACATATTTTGGGCCTTCTAACCTATATCCAGCAGGGGTGTTGGTGCAGACACAGCTTCTTGCCCCAACACAACCCAGGGGATCCCAGCTGGGTCATGTAGATCCAGATGTGAAGCTGATAGGGAAAATCAGCTTAGTTTATATTTAACCTCTCTGCCTTGCTTTTGGGATTTACAAAAGGGTCTCAAAAGGAGATGTTGATCCCTGGAACAAATTCTGCCTTTCAAACCTGACCTGAATATATTTTCCTCATGCCACTTAAGCAGCCCCTTAATTGTTTCAGAGTAAAGGGAGCTGAGTTGTCACTCTTGGACACGAAACAAAGAAGCTTGACTCCAAGGTAGAAGAAAGATCAGAAGGCTCTATTTACAAACTCATTCAGTCCTTTTATAACATGCTGCACTGAGAGGCATATTCTTGGTCCATAGGACTGACACCTCTCTGGTTCCACTGGTCAAGCTTAGAGAAACACAAAGGCACAACTACACAGAATTGTTTTGAAAAAACCAAGAGCAATTGTTTATGAAAATTGTCCTGAGAAAGAGCCTCCCAAGAATTCTTCCCTTGGGAATGTTCAGCAGCTGCCATCAGGCTAAAATTTCTCAGATTTAGAAAAATCAGGACCACACTGAGTGACATAAACAGCTGGTGATTCTTGCCCTTGACTTCTAGTAAAACCTTGTTTTATTGCATTTCTGTAATAATTTTCTATATCTGGGGAACAAACTTTGCCTGACTCTGACCTGGGTCAGACCTTTGAGCACCTCACCCTATGCTAACCCAGATTTACATCTCCAATGTAGCAAACTACATTGCTTCACTTCCTCTTCTTTGTAAGACTACAGCTCCAGTCTGGAGACTAACACCAAGGAGGTCTTTACCCAACACCCTTTTTCCTTCTGTATCAAGTATCCAAGCACCCTGGGCTGCAGCACCAAAGCTCCTTATGACAGAGGCTTGACGTAGTTTTTGCAGTAAAATGAGGAGTGGATGTGGCCAGCTGAGAACCAGCACCTCAGGGCTTTCTCCTGCTGCTGCTGCCTCTGTAGCTTGGAGCAGTCACTGGCCCAGCCTCAGCTATACCCTGCCCAGTCCACCAACACCACAGTACCAAGACTTATGAAGACACCAGAGGGATTGCTCATTAAGCCACAACCCCAGTATTTCAAAAGGCACTGCTGATTCGCAGTTACGCAATGTTTTGCCTACCATATCCCCAAGACAAAGCAGGTAAAAGTTTTGAGGTGTCCCTTTTCACTTGACTCCTTCAAAAACACCTGTTGGTCCCCTGAGTAATGGGTGTTCTTTTTCATGCTCTGAAAGGTTGTGCCTCATGCTTGTGACATCATAGCAGTGATGTGCTGCCCTCTGGCAACATCACCAGAGCAGAAAATTCTTTCTGTTGTCTTCCAGACCTGGCTACTGCCTAGTACACCCTGTCTCCCTGAGCTTCAGGGTTACTGAAGCAGAGTAATAGCTGAGAAGTGAGTAATCAAGAAGCTACCTGACCAGATTTAAACCTGACTCTAAACATCTTCTCCAACAATAATGAGGAGGATCTGTGCCTGCTAAGTACAGAGCTGCTGCAGGAGGACCATGCTCAGACATCCCTGGGACTCTGTATGGATGACATTCACACAGCACACCTGCTGGAAATCTCTGCTTGAAAAAAACACCACAGCCCCAGGGCCTTGAGTGATTTTGCACCCATTTTTATGACCTAAACTTCTGAGTCAATATTTACTCGAGAGGTGGATGCACAGCTGCCCTGTCACGCTGTGTACACACATGGACAAATGCTGCGCATGCACACCCCAACACCCACACTCAAAGACTCAAGCTTCTACAAGCAGGCAGAGTCACCTGCTCTCCCTCCTCAGGCTGCTTCAGGACAGTCCTTCACATTTGCAAGAGGGACACTCACAAACTGGAGCAACTCCAGGGCAGAAGTATGAAGCTGCTCAAGCGAACTGGACCATCTGACACATGGGCAGGGTCTGAGGGAGCTGAGTTGGTTTGCAAAGGGACAAGAAAACTCGTGAGTGGGACTATCTAACCACTGACTTCTACTACCCAAATGGGGGTTATGTGGAAAGTAAAGCCACGTTGCCAGATGTGCTCAGTGGAAGGATAAGAGGGAAAAGATGGTGGATTTGCCATCCTCTGAGATTTTCAAATCCCAGTTGGATACAGCCCTAAGCACCCTGATCTAACTTTAAGGCTGGTCCTGCTCCAAGCAGATGGTTGACCTGGAGACCTCCAAAATTACCTCTTATGCTAAATGGTTCTGTGGTTTTGGTAATGGTACATATTTGATAGTAGACATTCTTTAATTCAGATACTGATTACAACCGTGCATGTGGGATGCTATAAGAACAACTGTGACCAGCTACACAACTGAATTAAATTCATTCACAATATCCCTGAAAAGGAGGCTTTCTGGCCTCTACTGAACTTCAGTTCCCTCATAGTGTCTGAGCAGCTTGTGGGTCTAGCTGCTCATGACTGTGCATTTTCAGAACCTCTGTAGCAGGCACATAGTCAAATGTACTAAGGAAATTATCAAACTGGAAACATCTATCTTTCTTTTGATTCAGGGTTGTTTCCAGCTGAATCAGCTGTATGTCTTCCGAGACTGGCAGTGGGAGTGTCAAGATCAGAGGAAGGAGGGGAACAACCCTCCTTCATGGACTGCTCAGACTTGGGTTGGCTTCACACAGTCGTCAACCCCCAACCCTGACCCTTGAGATGCTGAGGACAACATGATGTTCCACCTTTGCAGGTTAATCTAACTCATGTTGCTCATCCCAGGGCAAAGTGTGCACAGCTCCTCTTTCTTGAAAAAGAGGAAACAGATAAAGGGTGGCTGTATGGTAGGCTTAGGAGACGGCATCTCCTAATATCACTTCCATCTGTAGACCACTCTCACAGCTCCTGCCCCTCTCTTAAAGTATGTGGTGTGAGATCTATAACAACTCAGTAGGTGGTAGGGAAGGTCATTACATCTGGCACTTCTGCAAACTGGGGTGTCTGAGAACTGGTAAGTCCATGTAGGAGGATCTAGCCCAGGCATTTCCGCATGTCAAAACCAGCCCCAATTACGAGAAGTGTATCGTAGAGGAAGCTCTTAGTGCCTGTTTCCTCTCATAATACAGAGATAACTGCCTCCTGCAGTGCTAAAATGCCTGGTTTTGGTGAAGGCTGCTAAGGCCCGGCTTTGTCAGTGTGTGCTTTGCCCTCTGGAAAACCAGCCTTCCACAGCTCCCAAGTGGCATGGCTAACCCTTGCCTTCTGTTCCTTCCCAAATCACACCAGTATTCAGAGGGAGGTGGATACTGTAACTTTTTTTTTTCTTTTTCCCCTCCTGTTGGGAGAAATTGAGTCACATCGTAGTGATGCCTATGGGCTGGTAGAATGCAAAAAAAGTAAAGCTACAGCCTGAATCCCCACTCACCATACCCTCCTGCCCATCTCAGGCAACATATGCATGTGGCTTAACTTTTCATGTCCTTGGTTTAATGAACTCATGTCAGGAATTTCATGCGCCTAGCAACCTTACCTGATGACAGTGACATTTTTAGCATGTTTGTGTTCAGTTTTATTTGCAAACTGCTTCCAGCATAGTTCAGATGGGTAGACTGGACAGGGCTGAAATGTCTAAGAACCCAACACACGTACTGGAAGCTCAGCCAGAGTTACTGGGGGGCTCTGAAGCACATTTCTGATCTGCAACTGAGTTTGTGCACCAGACTGTCCAGCTGCAGCCTTTCACACACTCGTTTGTGTCCAACAAACAACGCTTTGGGGGCCATAGGGAGGGTTGTTTGTTTTTTCTTTCTTTTTTTCTTCCGGTTCTCAGTACTGTCACAACCAGATGAGAATATATTTCCCACATCATCGTCAACCCAGCAGTCCCTGCTACCCACGACATTACAAAAGCAGACGTCTCTGCTTCACCACAGCTCCAGCTAATAGGAGGTATGGGGAGAAGGGGAGGGGAGCCGAGGTGTTTTGTAGTTTGAAATTTGAACAGCTGGATTCAGCGTGGGTTCCCAGGGTTTTTCCCGGGAAGGAGGTCAGAGGCTTGGGCAGGCAGACAGCCTGGGAGCTAACATCAGGAGTGCCCCTGGAGGCTCCACCTCCGCAGCTCTGCCCCGACTGGAGCGGTCCTTGCCCTTATAAGGCTGCGGTTGTCACAAGGAAAAAGAGCCATAAATAGTTGTATGTTTGTTACCTGCTTCGCTCTTCCCGACTCAGGCTTTTCCTGCCTGCAGCTGCCAGTGCTCCCCTGCCCACTCCAGCTCCAGAAAGGCAGTGTTTCCCATGTGCAAGTCCAGGTCATGGATGTGCAAGTCCAGGTCATGAGGTCCAGTTTCTCCCGGTGCCCTGCACTGTAGCAATGTGGCAGGATTGTAAAATGCTGCTGCTACCTTCTCCAAGCGTCTCCTTCAGAAGCCGCTCAGAGCAGGCCACAAGGACAGCTATTTCAAGTCCATGCACACACACGTGCCTCAGCGGAGGAAAGACAGGAAGGGCCTCCTGTGGGATATGTTCCAGCAGGGTTTATTTCAGCATGCCGAAGGGACCAGGAACAGCAGACCCCGACCACGTGCTGCTCTCGGGTTAAGTAAGGGGTCAGTGGCCCTGAGGGCACAGGGACGGCACAAAGGGCAGGGCAAGCTATAGAGGGATAAGAGCGATGAACAATTGAGGAGGGCAGGGTTAAGGGACCAATGGGGGAAACAATCTAGGGTAGAGTGGCAGTAGTTTTGCAAGGCACCACGAAGGAAGTCTTCTCTTTCAGCCTAGGCAGGAAACTCTATGGTAAATCTTCCCAGGGCAAAGCCTAGAAAATTCCCTGAGGGGTTTTTTAGGGTTTCCGCACTGGACAACTCCTTGCCTTGGCCTTTGCAGAAAGCCTCCTGCCTGGGACTGTTTAATTGCTTTAGAAAGTGCTGCAGGAGAGGGGTTGTGGTCCACCCATCTGTGTGTCCTTCTTCAGCAGCTCATGGGCCAAAAGTTTCACTGGTTTGAAGGGTGTCACTTTCATTCTTCTATTTTGGCTATATGAACAGGGTAAGGTGTTGGGAGAGAATGCAAAATATTAGATCAGGGCAAAATAAGACACTTAGCAAAAATGGCAAGCCCTACGTTTCTGTTTACTTCTTTTCCAGCATATGAGATCCATACCTAAATACAGTGAAGACCTTGATGTCTCCTGGAAGGGAGATCATGATGAGTAAGACACTGTGGGCTGAGCAGCAGCAAAGTCTTAGACCAGCAATCAGGAGACCTGGTGTATCTGTCAGACAATTACTTGCCTGTTTCCTGATGTGGTTAAGTTTTACCCCTTTCCCCCTTCTAAATTTTTCTCTAAGTAATGAAGCAATTCATTGTCAGTGCATATTTTAAACACTGACTCTCTTGGTTACTTAGACCCAGCACACACTTCCCAAAAGTTTTCTGTGGCCCCATCTACAGCAGCTTAAACATTTTCCATCATACATGCAATAGCTCTGTGCTGCCATGGGATCCTCAGTTCCCTGATTGTCTGGTCAGTCAGGGTAGTACCTGTACAGACTTCCTGCCTGGGACCTGCTGCAGGCATTGAGGCCACTCTCAGCCTTTCTTCACTTCTGATCAAGCTCTCACACTGAGTTTTCCTGGTCTGTCTGACCTTGAAAGCTCTGGGGAAAGCAGTAGCTTATCATGGCTTCAGAATCACTCTGTACTACTGCAACACAGAGAGCAAGGGAGAGTGGTTTGATGTGCAGCAATAAAGGTCAGAATTCCTATCTTCCCGTGGCTATCTGCGGCCTCTTCCAGAGAGGAGAGGCAAGTTCCCAGTAAGAACTGCCGTGCTTGGAGAGCTGCCACAAAGAGTTACGAGTTTTCCCCTAGACAGTCTTTTCCAGGTCTGCTGGCAGGATGGGGTACGCATTGGGACTGTAGCTTGAACTACTATTTCCCCAGTCCCACATAAATGTTAGTCCCTTGCTTTCTGAGCAGCTCCTTGGACAAAAAGGCAACTTTGAATATCTGGTACCTTCTGTGCTGTAAAGGTGTTGGCCAAACAGCACTATCAGAGGCAACTAGAGAAGTGTGACACTGACCAGAGACTGAATCATAACGTGCCTCTCCCAATCACATTCCTTGCTCGAACTTTCTCCTGAAATTAAACAGAAAACAAGATTAGAGAGCAGCAGAGTGAGAGGTTTCATGCTAACACAGGGTGGAAAATGTTTGGTGTTAGGATGGCAGTCATCCTTATAGTACTTATAGTACAGTTTTCCATCATTGAGATTGCCTCTCTTTGAGGCAGAAGGACAGCTCTGAGCCCCTGGAGTTCTCTCCTTCCTTTGGCAGGAGGCAGAAGAAGGAGGAGGTGAGTCTCAGTGCCTAGGTGGCTGGCGCTGCCCTGGGGACAGTTCGGTGCCAATGGGTGAGGTCACCGCCTTCAGGGAGGAGGGCAGGGGCCGCTCCCATCCCAGCTGTTCTGTGTCCCAAGTCTAAGCACATGTTGAGCAGCCAGCCATGACACCGGCAGGCAAGGAGATGTCTGGAGAAACTGCTGCAATTCTCACTTTCCTTTCTTTCCTCCTCCTGCAGGGGTGAGGGTAGCAATCATTTTAGGGCACACAAATCGCGATCACATACCTTCACATCCCCTGGCATTTACACCCAGAGTCAGTTTTAGAGGGGACTTTACATTGAATTTATAAGACCTTGGTCTCCTGTATCCTGAAGAAGCACCAAAAAAAAAAAAAAAAAAAAAAAAAAAAAAAAAGGCACATATTTAAGTGCTGCTAATTATAATGGTATTTTTCCTCCTGCTTTTACTTATTTTCCTGCTTGGGTTTGGTGTGGGTTTTCTTTTTTCCTTGCTAATTAGAAGACAAATTTTAGAAATTAGTCTTGTCCACTCTGGAAACCTAAGGAAACCTCAGGAAAATGAAAGTAAGCCTGGGGAAAGGTAATTGTTTATAACTGAGGGGTTTTGTTAACTCCTGTGCCTAATTAACACACTACAAAGGGGAGCCTTTGTTGAAACTTCCACACCCTGCTTTCTCAATTAAGGTACAAGAGAGGTCATCATAAAAAGAGCTTGGAGACAGCTGGTATGTTCCCTAGCAAAGCTAAGCCTGATTTAGCCTTCCTTAAACAAACAAACAAACAAACAAAAAAGCCTCAAAAACCAAAACCCAACAATACCAAACATATGCATACCCTCTTTCTTTTTCTGCATATGATTCTTTTTCTTCATGTAATGCAAAGCTCTTCCTCATTAGTTCTTAGTAGAAACAAAAATACCTTAAATTATGATTCTCATTGCTGATGCATTTCTAGCCCACAGGAAAAATGGGCTGGGGTGATTATTTTCAGGGTTATGATGGCTGTTTGAAGAAACTTTGCAGAAAAGCTGAATCATCGGGTGAGCATCTTGTTTTCATCTTTTTTATTTTGCTATCCCACATCTAAGGGGTGGCTTATGAAAATTCAAAAGGCTTTTATACATGTACATTCCTCTATAAAGAGTCAAAGAATTACAGGCCTCTGCAGTGTCTCGCAATTAGCCGCAAACTTAGGTACTGGGGTGTGTTTCAAGTTCAGTGTTAGATGCAGCTGTAATCAGGAGAGTGGTAGAGCTGCAAGAGGCCTCAGGATGCCTTAACTTTACGTACAAACAATAGGTTGAATGAGTTCCCCCATTAGGTAGAAGAGAGCAGTGCTACCTTATTTTGTGCTATAGGTCTATCTCATGCTCGGGTTTATAACTCAAAGTCCAAATAATACTCATAATATTCTCTTCCACAGGAAATCTTTTAACCTCCTTTTTTGTTTCTGTGGGGGTTTTTTTCATTTCTTTTTTTTTTTTTTCCTTTTTTTTGCCCTTCCCTGGGAATGCAAGAAGGCAGCAGTGCTTGCAAGACTTCTTACATCTTAGCCTAACACAAGTTACTACCTCATATGAAGGAACTCCAGAAGTCCCTGAGCACCTCTGTCCTGTGGGTTTGATTCCTCTAACACTTTCCTCTCTCTTGGTAGTTGAGAAATTGCAGGAGCAGGTGCTTGCCTGGGCAGCTCAGAAGCCTGCTACACAGCAAGTTATTGATTTTTGACCAGAACCGGTGTGTTATCACACAGAATACCCAGTGAGTTGCTTTCTTTGTTCCAGAGTAATCCCAGGAAACGATTATCTGATAAATGGGAGAGAAGGGTGACTGTGTTAAATGGAGCTCATCTTCACCTCATCTGAAAGGAGTTCGAACCTATCTGGGTTGGCAATTTCTCACATCCTTCAAAGCTAATGCCTCAGGAAGTCCTGGTGAATTTTCTGCTTTCTGTGAGTGAACTGTCAGTTCACTCTTCTGGTCCATCCCCCAACCCAAACACGGGGCTTAGAATAAGGGTAATGCACAGATCTTTGTGCCCAGCTTCCTGCCCTGGTCCATACTTTCCCAAAGGCAGAGCCGACCAGCAAAGCTGTACAGAACAGTCCTACTGCTGATGGTAGGAAGCTGGAGGAGCTGGGAGAATTGAGGACGCTCTCAAGGGAGCAGGAAAAAACTCCTAAATGTGGGAGGGAATCTTGGCAAAAATGAAAGGGGAGTTGTTGAGCAAAGCATGCACTGGCTCCAGATGCACAGAGCTTGCAATACGTTATGCTGAGAATCTGTGGGTGTGTTTATAAGACCTGCCACTGACTTGCAAGCACAAAGGATGTAGTCTCCTCTTATTAGAAAAATGTAGGCTTCAGCCTTGCAGAAGAGGGAGAATGAATGCTCAAGTAACTTCACATTGGATCTTCTTTCTGGTTGTAGCCTTACAGAATGATCCCAAAGTTTGGTTTTGACTGGACCGACTTTGGTTTCTGGCAGACAGAAGTGGTGTCTTTAATTGGGGCAGGCCATAAACGAGTTAGTTCTCCTGCAGTTCCCACAAACAACAAAGCTTCAGTGGGAATCTGGATGACTTTCTACAGCACTGGAAAAATCCCTTGCCCTTAACATTTCTTGGGCATACTAGAGAAATTCAAGCTAGTTTCACTTTGTCTTCAGCCAGCTTCCTGAAATGCGGGCCACTTCATTTGAGCAAATATTTGGCCTTGATTACTGTAGGAGGCTGAGCCCGAAAACAAACAGTGGACATGGGATAAACTGAGATGCACCATTAGTGGAGAAGAATCTCACATAGTAACTTTAGGAAAGGCAGGAAGCTGAAAGTAAGGGTGCTTTCTTGTTTTTTTGTAAGGAGGGTGTTAAAAAAAGGGGGGACTAAATTCATCCTGGTGGAGGAAAAGGGAAGTGAACATTCAGCTAGATGCCTTTTGTTTAGAGATCCGTTAAAGGTGACTCATGCTGAAAAGCAATTAAAAAAATGAATAAATTTTGTGAAGTAGTTAAATGCTGTCACTCTTAAGTGTTCTCCGAATCAAGGCCTCTTTTTGTTATAGCACAATCACTCTGCTACTGAATTCCCGGTTCTGTGAAAACATGGCCCAGCCTGAGACCTACAGAAAGGAAATATTAGCAAAGGTGCAGAAAGCTCTCCACAGCCCTACCTTATCAGAGTGAATTAAACAGTGTTTAGATGGATTTGTCCGTCTCTTTAAAGTGTATTTTCCTTACCAGTACCTCACCCAAGCCTGGCTTGTCATAAGTATGACAGGTGCAGGGTGACAGAGGGGCAGAGGAAGGATGCTATTCTTTCAACTTACGCTTTGCTAAGAGGAATGCCCCCAAGCCCTTCTGACCTCAGGAATCTGAAGCATTTCTTACCCCCTCTGAGAAAGAGAGAAGAAAAAGGAGGTATTTGAGATGTTAATAAAGGCTTCTTAGCAATTGTTGAACCAGGGAGCTGTGAGGCCATGGCAGACAAGCTTAAAATTTTGTACTTGCTGAATTATCACTGAAGGAGCTAAGGTGTAGCAGATAGTGTGAAAATGGTTGTTTTCTTCAGAAAAAGCAAAAACAAAAACAAAAAAAAACAACAGTTGCTGTGCTTTTTAAAAGGCAGGTTACAGAATGTTTTATGCCGGGTAGGCCCAAGGCAAGAAACTCAGATTCCAAATCTGAGTTTTGGGATAAAGATTCTTTTGTTGAACAGCTTGTATTCGCGTTGGCTTTTTTGTATACTGGTGTTGGATGCAAGCTTTTCTGAATTTAAAGCTGAATAGAACATAGTGAGCAGCAAGAGGACAGGGCTAGAGGAAACACAGTTTGGAATAGGATATAATGAACTAAAAATGTCTGTTGCTTAACACTGTGGTTCCATTTAAGTGGCAGAGGTGCCTCTTGGATATAAAGAGCTCTGGGCCATTATTCTTAGTATGTCAGATCAGGAATGTAGCCATGCCAAATGGAGTTGTAATCTTATCTCAGGGACTGGAAGGACTCATAAGCTCCAAGAATACTTTTCCTTTGCCTCAGATAGAAGTTTTCATCCAGGATATCTTCATCTGAGGATATTTCATTACTTCAGCCAGAGCACAGCCATTCGATAACCTGCTTCCCCAATAGAGTCCTTTCTATGGATGGTAGATTTGCATTCACATTTTATTGAAGGAAGGGACTCTGGCATGTGATAAATATACTTACTGCAGTAATGGAGAAGTGTGCTTCTGAATGGTATCCCAAATGACCAGAGATGCTGTATGCAAATGTTTTGTTTTTCAGCAGTAGATGAAAATTTCATTAGTGTCTTGAGAAAGTAAAAACATGTTCCTCTTTTACTAAAGTTTAAGCAAGAACTACAATGAGAGAGCAGGAGTTTAGCAGGTTGCTCATAGGGAACTGTGTGGGTGGAGGGTTGGGGAGAGGTGAAAAATAGAATAACTGTTTCAAATGCTAGAGTATGCCAGGTACAGCTCCTCCCTTCCTCCCCTGTCTTGGAGTGTACATATACTTCCTTCTTAAATTTTGTCAGTTGAAAAGACAAAGTCAATTGAAAAGACTCCCATCACAGTGCCTCAGTTTAATCCCCTCAGTTGTGCTGATGCGTCTCTCTGAGGGCCTATAAACTAGATCAGTGAACTGATCTTTTTTTCTTGACCTTCTTTTTTTGGCTGTTCTTCAGTGATCCAATGTACAGTATAACTTTTTAAACATCTTAAATGATGCTGGCTTGCAAACAATCACTGCTGGAGCAGTGGTACGATATGTCACAGCACTAAAACTAAATGTCTAGTGGTAGAATAGACAACACCTTAAACCAGTTTGCTGATGAAGAGGGTATGATGGAATTGCTTGACATATGAAAGTGAGCCAATTAAGCCTTACCTTTTCTACAGCCATGCCAGAAGCTGGGTAGTTCTGCTAAGAGTAACATCAGCCTGTACAAAAAGGGCTACTCTCTGAATATCTGCTCCTGACTGCTTCTGAGACAGGTTACCTGGGACACATTTCACTTACTTGTTCTCTCACACACACACCCCTCCCACCCCTCAGGGGAAATATCACTTGCTTTCACTCCTTCCATATCTCTTAAGATGGCTTTCAACCGTTCACACTCTCACAGTTTGGATGTGGCATTTGGTTTGGGGGCAGAACAACGAAAAATTGTTTTAAAGGGAAAAGGAAGTTATGTGCTAATACATGGTGCTTAAATTGCAGACAAATTTCAGGTTGCTCACAGCACAAAGTCCACAGACATACATGACTTTCTTCTACAGACCCGCCTCCAAAGAGCTACTTCCTTTTGCTACAATACCTGAAAATGCTTCAAGCTCTCATCTGCATTTGAAGCTGCTGCTTTGTATGGGTGTATCTATTAAAGCCACTTCAGAACTGCTTCTCTAAAGAAATTCTAATTATGAATCTGCACTGAAGTAACTAAGGTTTCAAGTTTTGCAAAAGCAGAGCTAAGGCTTCTTAGGAACAGCAGACTGTGACATTCTCCAGATCTGTACATGTGCGGTTTCTGTCTAAAGCCACTGTGGTTAGAGTTTAGCAATGTGACTCCTCTGATGGAGTAAACACCTTTTTGTCTCTGTCACTCTTCTTGTTTCACTCTCTCCAGCTTGTCGGTAAAAAACTAGTTTTGGAAGAAGTCTTTTTCTGCCCCCAAAACATTGAAAATTATTCACCAAAATTAATATGGCCACTTTTATCTATTTGTCAGATACAAAAATCAAATGTCTCTATATTTATTGCTGACCAATGAAGTGCAGGCTTCTCCCAGGGCTTGCTGTTTGCCAACAAATTTAAGCAAAGTTTGTTTGCAACAAACTCAAAACCAAACTGGTCTTGGATTAGACAAGTGTAGGGAAAACCACTATAATTCAGCAGTGGCCCTTTGTCTGGTGTGTAAAGACTGGCAGATGGAAGTATCTCTGGATGCTTCCTGCTTGATAGATTTGTTTCCCTCTAGAAATACTACAGTGCCATTAATTTAGTACCATGAAACTGGTAAATCTGTTTGCTGTTGAGATATTTTCCAGAATTCAGTGACCATCGCAGGTTTGTTCTTGCAAATGATGCTGGCTTGCAAACATTGGTGGAAAATGTGAGGGAAGTTGATCAGAAAGATCCACATAAACATCCTGTGAATTTGGAGAAAATGTATAAAATCAGTCTGATAGCTCTTTTAGTAATACTTGTTTTTCTCTGAGGTGTGTCCCCTTTCCTGGGTAACTTCCTGTCAACAAAAACCAGTTGCACATTTTCCAAGGTAATCAAGCTACAGAAAACAGACATTTAAAATCTCACTTGCCTCAAGTATGGCACATCCACAAATCTGACCATGAGGGAAACACAGAGTTTTCTACAGAGGTGGGATACACTCTTTGTGAAGGGGAACAACGGTGTAAACCTGCACCAATCTTTGTTCTGAACTCAGTTTTGAGGCCTTACTGCTGAAGCCATCACGAAAGTTTTGATATCAATTAAACAGGAGCGGAACCAAGTTCTTAGATTTATATTAAAAAAAAAAAATAAAAGGCACTAAACCTTAATAAGGCAGTCCAGTCTGACCTTAGCCTTAAATGTGAGCATCAGGAAGAGCAGAGCACATATGCAACTGTGAGAGTCAGAGAGGAATAATAAAAAAAAATTAAATTACCAATATTATACACTCTTCAAAAATGACTTTGTGACAGCCTCTTTATGTCTGCATTTCATGCTTCCAGGCATTATCTTTTATTTCCAACATTACTACTGCTGTCAGTTCATGTTGCCTTTTGCACTTGCTTTCCTAGCTAAGATCTGCTACTTTTCCTCCTTTAAAAGCTCTGTTTAGACTTGATACTGAATACTTTCCTTTGCTTACCTTTCCTTTCTCTGCCACTTGGCTGATGATGCAGCTTCTCATGTTCTTAAGAAGCTTTTGACATGTTTGGTTACCTCCACTATTTTCATTCTGCTTAATTTTTGTGGGAGAACTTAAAACCCGCTTGTTCAGCCAGTAAATATCCGTTCCATATGTTGATCACTTTTTTCATGGCTCAGTATGAGCCACTGGATTGTTTGACCGTAAAATCATGGAATGATTTGGGTTGGAAGGGACATTAAAGATCAGGCAGTTTCAACTCTCCTGACTTGGGCAGGGACACCTTCCACTAGACCAGGTTACTCAGAATTCCATCCACTCTGTCCTTGAACAATTCCAGGGATGGGGCATCTACAACTTCTCCGGGCAATCTCTGCCAGTGCCTCATCACCCTCACAGTAAATCCAAAGGTTTCTAGTTATGTAGGTAGCTGTCTGTCACAATTCCAGCTTCCTTTCATTTTCTGCCTTGAAGTACCATACATTCCCTTCTCACTGCCAAATTAAATTCGCTTTTATATTTTGCATCTGTATTTACATTTCTCACCTCTGCCTCTGACAGTGACAGCTCTGTGTCCCTGATACTCACTGTACAACCTTCCAGTGATTTCTCCCACTGTCCTACATGTCTTGAGATAAAAATATCTAGGATTGTTTCCAAACTGCTGCAGTGAACCTTTCTAAGCCTTAAGTGTTTCACTCAGACAAGAAATGCTTAATTTAGATACTTCTTCACTAACTTCCCTCTTTATTAAAGCATCTTTAACTTCATTTGCCTCTTCTGCTTGTAGCTTTGATACTGCCAGCAGTAAACTTTCCCTTGCATTTTCCATCACTGGCATCTACATCTGCAAATGTACCCGCCTTGTACAAAGTAGCAAGTCATAAAGGGAAGGAGCCTTGTATTTCTATATGCTCATAAAATGTGCAGTAAACCTTATCTGCTTGTCTGGATCTGACATATGTATTTAGATATGCTGTACTCTTTTCAGAAGGACTTTGGTCTTGCATCCTGGCTATTGCTTTCTCCTTTAGCTCATCCTGAAGTTTCAGTAAATATAAGGAGGCAGAATTACACCACCTTTGTCTTTTCACACCTCAGTGTTTCAGCGTGCCTTTTAAAGTACATTTTGGGCCTCTGTGAGCATGTGCACTGGCTGTTCCAAACACCTCAGCAGCATCAGGGGCTGCTTATGCCTATGCTTCTGCCTGCCTCAGTTTTGTCTGTTAAGAGTCCAGCAAAAGAAAACAAAGCTGGGCGCAGGGTCTGGAGCAAAAGGTCTTACGAGAGGCTGCAGAACCTCTGCTTGTTGAGCCTGGAGAAAAGGAGGGTCAAGGGAGACCTTATCACTCTCTACAACTACTTGAAAAGGGTTTTAGCCAGGCGGGTGTTGGTCTCTCCTTCCAGGCAACTAGCGACAGTGTGAGAGAGCATGGCCTCAAGCTGAGCCGGGTTGGACATTATTAGGAATTTCTTCAAAGAAAGTGATTACACATTGGAATGGGCTGCCCAGTCACCGTCCCTGGAGGTGGTTAAGGAAAGTCTGGATGTGGCACTCAGTGCCATGGTCTGATTGACATGGTGGTCTTCAGTCATAGGTTGGACTCAGTGATCTCAGAGATCTTTTTCAACCTAACTGATTCTGTGAAACACAATTCTGACTGGCATCTTCCCGTCGCAGGTAATTTAACGCAAGGCTGAGTGGGAGCCTCTTGACGGGAACACACCTCCCCCCCAACCCCCATCTCCGAGGACATCTGGCACGGCCTCCGGCGGCGGGGGCCCCCGCGCTGCCCCGCATTCCGTGCTCCCGGCCCCGGCCGCACCCGCTGCCCTCGGGAGCACCAAAGGCCGGCGCGGGCCGCCAGTACCCGCTCGGCGCGGGGCATTGTGGGACTGGCGCGGCGTGGGGCGTTGTCAGGGCGGCTCGGCCGGGCTCGACCCGGGCGGATCGGAGCGGGAGAACCCTGCTCGACCTCGCAGCCGGCGGGCTGAAGCCCTCGGCCCCCCCGAAGACCCTCAGCCGCCGCCGCTCCCCGCCCGAGNAGGTGAAGCCGGTCGGGCGGGGCGGTGGGCGCGGGTGGCTCCGGTTTGTCCCCTCTGGCGCCTCGCTTCCCTCCCTCCCTCCCTCGCCGGGTTTGGCGCCTCTTTGTCCGGCCGGGCGAGAAGGCTCCGCTGTCCTGCCGCTTTGCCGCTCCGTCCCTGTGGGACTTGCCGTGCTGGGGTGCTCCCCGTGTGCCCGCTGTGCTCCGGGGCCGTGTGTGCCCGCGGAGTTGCCGCTCTGCTCCTTGCACGCCCCGTGAACCGGCCTCCCGCAGGTGGGGTGGGTGGTTGGCGCTCTTTTCCACCGGACCCAGCTCCTTCCCCTCCCTTCTTCCCTCTGGTGCCCGGCCCGCAGGGGCCGCCGGGCAGCTGTCAGGGCTGCAGCCTGAGTCACAGGCTGACAACCCTCCTGCAGACACCGCCATGGGCTTGGCTTCCGCCCGCCCGCCCGGCTCCACTTCCTCGTTCGGTTTGGGCCAGGAGAGAGGGAGGGAGGGAGGAGGGAGTGACAGGGCAAGATGAAGCTTGCACTGAGAGCTCTTGCAGATAGCTTGTGCTTTCAGGCATCACCTCCAACCGAGTAGTAAAAGTTACCCGGCTTTGAGTGGTATCTTTAGCAACTTGTCCTTGGTGGGGAAAGTAACAAGTTTCGTAGCCCCTGAGTGTGGTGCCTGCCCAGGGAGTTTAATGAGAATTGCTCCTAATTTGCCTAAACACAGTGTGAAATGAGTTTTATAAGAATAACACCCTTCTGGTAATAAAGGGGGATTTTTCGGAAGTAGACTTCATTGGTCAACAAACTCTGCATGTAATCACTCTTTAACTCCACTTTTCTTTCCTCCATACACTTCCTTTTCTTCTTTTTTCCTCTTGAAGCACTGTTTGTGCTCTTGATCGTTTTTCTTCGTATCTTATGTTATGATGTCCCGAGCCTCCTGAGCCACACTCCATCAGAGTGAACTAAGAACCTAAACATTTTTACAACTGGGCAGGTCTTCCAAACCAGAGTAATCTCTCAAATAATGCATAAAAAATTATGCTTCAAACTTGTGAAGGTACTATAGTAGTCTGCAGGCCAAGGTCCATTTATAATTTGTGTGCTGTAAGGAAATACAAGGTAATTTACATGGAGGCTGTTGAACCATGGATTGAAAGATTAAATTACGCATTCTTGAGTCTTGTATACATCTGTTCATAAGGCTAGGTATGGTAAAGTTTTAACTCCAAAGTAACAGCCCTCTAATCAGTTGCTGCCTGTGTAAAATGCTTTTGAAATTAGTCACTAGGTCACAATGTGACTAAGTTTGCTTATCGATGGCATTCCAGCAAAAATGGCAAATCATGATGCAGATATGTATCAACTCATAGACGCACTGTCTGCATCTGTAGCGCTCTTACGAGGTTTCAGTGAGATAAACAAATATTTTTATTGACTAGAAAGTTGTAGTGAGGAAAAAACAGTTGATAAATATAAGTGGCACAGAAGGGTTTGGAAGTTGTTAATCACAATTTCCCAAACTGTATAAACACAGGACTTTATGCTAATCTGACCTTGTGAAAATAACTACAAGGAAATCATGCAACAGTTCTGTGATGCTTTGTATCAGGTGGAACTGCTGTAACTGACATGTTCCACTTCTTGATAGCTTTGTTTATTGCACTTATTCATAGTGTATGCATTGTCTTTGTGGAGATGGACAGGCAAAATTTTCTATAATCTCAAGTAGAAGCAAAATTGCTAGTAGTAGATAGAAATGGGAATTTGAACTTCTTTACTGACCTGAAATGTCAAAGGGAGTGCGACTGGCACCAAGCTGGTGAGTGATGTGGTTCTTTTTGGAATCTGGTGTCATCTCTTGGATGCTTGACTTGTATAGCCAAGGTCTGATTTTGGAAGATCTCTGGAGAAGAGTCTGCAACCTCTGGAGAAGTGTTTGCGCTGCTGAGTTGCCTGTGTCTGTTTCTGTATAAACAGGAAGACTTAATACTCAGGTTCTGTCTCCCCCAAAAGAATGACCAGAGAGACTGAAGTCCTATTGGCCTTTGCATAGATTGTTAGGATGTTTCTTCCATGGTCCTGGGTTGGTGTGTGTTTGTTGGTGTTTTTTTGGTGGGTTTCTTGGGCTTTTTTTTTGATTTTTTTTGTTTGTTTTTTTTTTCTTTCAAATTAATATTGTAAGAAGAAAGTTGCCAGATGATAATTTAATCTCAAGAGATAAATAATAGGATTTTTTCCATTATTTCCTCTGGGTAGATTTTGATGTGTTTCAGAATGTTTTAAGAAGACAAAGCTTGTGAGAGCTACACCATAATCTTTTTAATGAATCTAATGAAAAGTAATGATAATAATAATAACAACAATGGAAAAAAAAGCCCAACCTCATCCAGTAAAATTGTAGGAAGGAGATGAGAAAAATCTCTCGCTTAGGAAGCTGAAATAATCTTTGTTCTCCAGCACATTATTTAGGTATTATGCAAAATGTTGGACAGTGTTCAAGCTGTGTAGCTGGTGGTAGCTCTAATACTCACCTTCAAGTCGAAAACTGCCTTGCAGTTGGATGCCACAGGTACTTACTTAAGTGTCTTTGCAATATTAGTAATATTGGCCTTGAAAATGTATCTGCTACAAATGGGAGACTTGCTTTTACCACTTCAACAAACTATCTTGAAAACCTGAACCATTGTTATCTTGGAAAGTCTTTAAAAATAATCTCCCGAATGTTTTCATTTAATAATTCACAAGTTAATTGTATGTCAGGCTATTCACATGCTGATATGAGGGAGTGCATGTGTATCAGCTACTCCTAACTTTGTGAAAAAACACTTCAGTTGTACTGGAAGATTAGTCTGTCTATACCCAAATTTCAGATTTGGTTCTGTTAATTTCCAGAACACAGGAGACAGGACACATATCAGAGGTATTGTGATCTCTGAGCTGATTCTGCTCAGTCTTCCCCTTCCATCCCATCCCTAAGCCTGTGTCTTGCCCAGGCTGATGTAGTTTATGGATTAATGTGACTGTAATAGGGTGAAATTATAAGTGGACCCATGGGAGGTTCAGGAACTCATCTAGTTAATGCAAGGTTTACTGAAAGGGGAAGTCAAAGCTAAGGTTGTGTTATCCCCCAGAGTACATCTACTTTTTTGTGTAGTAGCTTAGGGTTATTGGGTAACATGCTGAAACTAACTGATGACTAGAGTGCATTTTAGAGGCTCAGAATTAGTGTGCACATCTACTAAAAGGTGTCCAAAATCTTAATCCTCAGTGTATGATTTAATGTATTTTTGTTGGTTTAACTTAATCATGCACTTGGTGCCCTCTAACATACATTTTTTGTCTTTGATTTCTTGTATAAATATCTTGTTACCTCTTTGCTTTCTTAGTTTATAATTGAGGCAGAGCTGTTTGCATATTAAGTAGAGAAATTGTGTGCCTGACATTAAGTCTTCTGTGGGTTGGAACAAAACTGTAATAGCAGAGGATTGCCTGCAGCAGTATTGTTTTTGCTGGCAGTTGCTCTAACTTAATGGTGAGTTGGTGACCTTGTACCTTAAATTTCTTTTCAATTTAACCACACCATGCTTCTAATTGAGTTTTCTAATGTAGAAAGAGATGGAAACTAGCAACCTGATTTTAATAGAATGTGCTGAGGCGAAAACACAAATGCAATTTCTGCCCTGGAAGGTAATGCAAATGGGTGTTGTCCAACTAAATGAAATGCATCAGTTTACAAGTTCATCTTAATTATGGTTTATCTGCTTTGCTTTTTTCTTCAGTGGCTGTGAGAACTTGTTCAGAGTACTTGAAGTAATAATCTCAACACCAATTTGTCTTGTAGTCCTAGGCCACTGTAGTGGCTTAACAGCTTCTGACCTCACTCCAGCCCAGTTGTGTTCAGCATAATGGGTTAGTCTGCATTTTCAATTAATGGTCCTTTGGCCTGTTACTGTTCATCACAACATGTTGCCTTTCTGAGCATCCTAAAGAATCTGGAGAAACAGTAGTGTCTACAGTTTTCTGGTAATGAGGCTGTGATTAATTTCATTGTGTGATACTACTGGAGCTAGTACTGCTAATGTCCTTTTTAACCGTAGTGAAAGGGAAACTGGAAAATTGATCTGGCATACTATGTCTACTGTAAATCATTTCTTGTAGAAGTATTACAAATGTATTGCTGCTGGTTGCAGAGAAGTATAATGAAATGTAATGCTGTATGTTGTGTCTTGACTCCATGACCTGTTTATGAAATTTCTGCCTGTAGAGTTTTGTACATAGGGTTTGGATTCTGCTTGTCTTCATGACTGGAAATTTAAATTTCTCCTAATGCATCTATGCTGACTTTACTGAGAGCAGTAAATAAAACCACATGGACGAGTGGCTTCAGTAAACTCCAGCTAATAATTAATATGTTAAGAGAAACTTAACTGAGACATCTGTATCATATAGTGTCCTTAACTGATGAATACTTCCATTCATCAGGAGCTACCATTTTAATGAGTCTTGGCAGGAAAGCCATTGTGATATATGCCTCTGCACAGAACTTAAGTTCTGATTTGTGTGAAAGCAAAGTGGGCATTCAAACTTGTAAGAAAAAAGGTTTAGAGAAATTTTGCAGCTCTATTTTGTCAGATGTGTGCAGTCTGAGGGTTTTTTTCTTGCTGGGCAGCTTCCTGTTTAAAATCTAAGACTTAAAGCATGATCTTGTAATAAATTATTTCGCTTTTTATTGTTTGTAGTGATGAGACTACGTTCACCTGTGTTTTTCTTTTAAGCTCAAGATTTGACCAGTTCATTTGAATTTAGGCTCTTTTAATCAACCTTGGATGTGCAGTAGATTTGATTTTGCTTGAAGTTGGTTATGGCCAACAACCAACCCAGTTAATTTTAGTAACAGAGTTGTTTTAAATGTTCAAGCAAAAAAAAGGAAACCAGCCGAATTTCAATTAAAAATTTAGTTGCTTCTTTTTTTTTTTTTTTCCAAATGTGATTGACTTAACTGAACTGTAATATCAGTTTGTAGGTCTGTTGTTAGTGAATAAGCTCTTTTTGACAGGGGCTGTTACATGTAGGTCTGTCTACCATTTAGTGCAAGACATTCCAATCTTTCTGTGCCAGAATTGATAAAATCAATTAGTTTGAAATGTGTGAATAAAGTAATTTTCATTGATGTGCTATCAGTTTAAGAAAAAGAAACCTTATCTTAGTATTTAGACATATTTGAACAGATATAGGGTGTTTAGATGACAGAACTTTGCAAGAAATACTGAATGTAAATCTGAAATCAAACCAATGAACTGGATTAGAAGGTTCCTGGCTAAACACTTGAAACTAGTTGGTTTATAAGGTAAATTGATTTTTGCACCTTTTTTTTAATGCAGATGAAGAAAAATACTCTAAGGCTTCTGTTTTGGCTATATTAGTCATAGTTTAAAATGTAGAGGAAGGTATTGACATTTTGCTTTGAGTTTTTTGGGTGATTGTGAGGATGGATAGCTGTGTGCTTAGCAGTGGAACATGTCAGAAGTGGAGGTTTTGAGATGAAGATAACTGGAAACAGCAATTTAATCAATAAATTCCTCATTGCAGGAAATATCTAGAAAACAACTTTAGTTTTTGCTTGTAAATGCATATGAAGTAGTCCAAGAAATATTTCTTTTGTATTAGTGGAATTTTATTTTTTTAGCAAATTACTACTTAGATATATTTTGTTCTTCATAGTTGTGGTTCAGACATCGCTTTTTTCCATTGTTCAGAGATAGAAATGGTTTTTATCCCTTTCTGACATCAAGTAGAATATATTCAGACATCTCAGAATTGTTTAAATAAATGGAAGTATGGCTGCAGATATACAGTAGACTACCTAAAATAGTTAAAAAATTGGATACTTGAAACTGCTGTGTTTCAAGTGGATGTGTCTGCATACTGACCAAGTAAATTTTCTTTCTTAGGGGAGCATAAATAACCAAATAAGATTTCTCTACAAGCATAAAAACTCCTTAAACTGTGACTTTAGATTTGTGACTTAACCCAGACAATAAAAGCTAAGCGAACTGGTTTATGTTGCAGTATTAATCTTTATAGCAGACACTAAAGTCTGTGACATTTCATTACACAGTAAATTATTGTGAATTGGTTTAATGGCCCTTTCCAAGTTTAATGCAGTGTATGATGGGAAAAGTAAAATGAGAACACACAAATGTGATGAGAAAGATGTATTAGTCATAAAAGAAGGATTACCAATTTATTAGGCAAATTAATAACTATCTAGTAACTTCTAAAAACTATCTACATTGTCCATGTAGCACTGACATATACATGTGCACAATCAGTTTATCTTCTTCTTCCACATGGTGGGAGGTAATCTTTTGTGTGGCAAATCCTAATTCTTTTCCTAATGGGCAAAGCTATAAAAATAAATTTTAGTTCTTTAGTGCTTGAAAAACTTGATGTAGACTTAACTGATAAATATCACCATGTTGTTTTATTGCTAATTCTGTCAGAAAAAAGTGCAGCTGCAGTAGTGGTTCAGCTTTTGCTCATGTAGATAAGGAGAAGAATATTAGAGAGTTGTGGGATTGTTTAGGTTGGAAGGGACCTTAGAGATCATTTCGTTCCCATCCCCTGCCATGAGGGATGCCTTTCACTAGACCAGATTGCTCAGGGAGCCATCCAACCTGGCCTTGAACACTTCCAGGGATGAGGCATCCACAACTTCTCTGGGCAGCCTGTTCCAGTGCCTCATCATCCCAGCACTGCCGTGTATATGGTTGTGGACAGTGTTGTTAACTATGGTGGAAACACATGAAACAGTTTGGCTACTCTGTGGTTGGTGTTTCCTTATGTTGTTTTTTATCCTTTTAGGGCAGAAAGAAATACTTCATTGGAAACTTCCAAATTATATTTGTTTCCTCATATGGGAATCATGGAATGTCATATCAGTCACCTGTCAGAAGGAGATAATTTTCTTTTTTTTTTTTTTTCAAAAAAGTATTTTCTTGTATTGCCAGTATAGAAAAAATTTATGTGCCATATAGCTGTGATTGTAATAGTCTAGACTAAGTTTCTGTTTCATGTGCCCTTGCTTTTACTCATTTGAGATTGAAAGATGAGTCCTTTCTTCTCCTCTAACATGAATATCAGTGTTTCAGGAGATCCAGACAGGAGGGCACAGTTGAGTGGATTCTAAAATTAGCAATGCATAATGCTGTTCCTTTTTAAAGACTGATATATTTGCCAGTGAGAGAAGAAAGCATAGGTCAGGGAGGGAGCAAGCTAACCAGAGGACAAACTTGAGGCAGAGATGTACAGACCAGACCAGTGTTCCTCGTGTGCTCTGTTGCACCAAGAGCTTTCTGTAGGAAAGTGCTTATAATGGATGGCTAAGAAACTGTGCCAAACCTTGAATGCAATAGGAGAATGTCGCAATCTGGATTTTCAGACTATCTTGAACATGATATTTATGAGCGTAAGTATTTATAAAACAAATATTATAAAAATAAATTTTAAAAAGGATAAATATTTTCAACCTAGCCTTGTTACACATCCTGGGATGTAAAGGCTATGTAGCTTTTTCTTCTTTGTGCAGGAGTTAATATGTTCTCATGTCCAGAAAAAGTAATTCTTCTCCAGACCTCTACCTCAGAGATCACTGTCATAAACAGAGACATAGGTCCTCTTATTGAACTATTATGTATTGTTGGAAGGGATGAGAATCAAACTTGGACTCTGTAGAGGGGGTAGACTTATTTGTGCCAGGGTTTTTTTGCCTGCCATCCCCATAGGTGCTGTTAATGTGCAGCAGAATGATTTGAAACTAGAATAAAAATATGAGATGTAGCAGAAGGCTGTTTGCTCACAGTCCTGTCTAGAGAAACCTCTGCTGGAAAATAAAAAAATAATACTTCAAAAATGATTTACTGGACATATTTACACTGATTCTTGGTTCTTTTCATTATGAGCTGGAAGATGATTAGTAGTATTGATGCTGAGATCAAAGCAATTTGTCAATTAATGTTAGCAAGAGTAATTGTTCCTGTAAGATGACTTTATCTTGGCCACATACATGCTAAATATTCGCATCTAGGAGAGTGAACCAGAACCGTATTTTCCATCTCTGTATTTAGTTCTAATTGTTTTATTCCTTGTTCCCTCTTGCAATGAATTAAAACCTGGCATTGACAAAGATGACAGGGAGTGCTAATTGACGTATGTAGAGCTATCTTACACCGTGCCTCAGAGTTCTTGGCAGATACCTTTTAGCCTTAAATCAGAATGTTTGGGAAGGGATGAAAAGTGACCCTGAGGTAACAAAGGTTAAAACTCTCTCATGCAATGTCTGTAGGGAACTCTGCATCCCTGATCAGAACTTAGGCAGGCCATTATGCCTCCTGAAAACAAGTCTTCCAGCAAAACAGCATGAACAGCAGGGATGGGCTGCAATTTTCTGAACTACAGCCGTCTCCTTAAGTGGGATTACTTTGCTGAGTGATCACGAAGAATGTGTTCTCCCCCTGGAATGTTTTCCTTGCGGGAACACTGTCTCTGTAAAAGGAATTCTCTCTGCTCCTGAGAAGGCATGTACTGTACTCCACTAATGAGAAACAACAGTTGCAGAAAGTGTATTATGCAGGATTGTAAACTTTGAATATTTATTCAAAGTGAATGGAGTTGGGTGGCAGCCAGTGTAGCTTTGTCATGCTAAAGACTGGACTTGAAATCAACAGAAGGCTACCCTCCCCCTCCCTAAATCAGTGTTTGGTGTGTTTAAACAATGTGTACAGGCTTCATAGAACTGATTAACTGTATTGGTGCTATCGACATGGTAGTGTGTCTTTTTCTCCCTGAACTCCTAAGGTGCAATTAAAATAGAGGCAAGCATACCCTCCCTAGCATTAACTTAGGGAAGCTATGAGTGGCTTTATTTGTCTATAATCTACAGTGGTTAATTACTGCATGCAGTGTGGTTGCCCAAGATCTGTGCTTCTGTAGCCCGTGGTGAAGCCTGCGCTGTCCTGTTTTCCATCTTTGGTACCCAAAATTAGCCTCTTCAGATGGACGTTAATATTTGTTAAATGTACGTGTGCAGTGCTTGTAGGACTGTTCTCACAGTCCTACTGTATTTGAACCCAGTGAAGAGAAAAGGTGACTATTAAGTGGCCTGTAAGTGTCTTGCCTGTATGTGCCTTTGTGGCCTTTGCACTTTACCGTGGGAAGTCCCAGCTGCCAGAGCAAATCCCTTCTGTCAGCTGTTACAGTAGAATATATGCAAGTGCTGCTTCATACATAGCAGAGTGGTGAAGAAGGCTGGACATGGAGAAACCGAGAAACATTTATTCCATGTTCACTGTTCTGAGGATGTGTGTTGGTTACCTTTAAGCCACTTGGAAGATGCAGAATTTCCTTCAATTTCTTCCGTCTAACCTGTAGTCTGGCCAATAGGTCACTTCTGTGCAATAGAAGCATCACTTATGCATTAGATACTTAAGATTCCTCCTTCTGGGTTCTTAGAGCCCCACATACAGAGAAGGCACTTTAGTGCTCTGCCTTGAGTTTAATTTACAGTAATAAACAGGGTAGCTGGCAAGTCTGGGCAGCACTACACTCAAACTGAATATGCAACAATAATTGCCAGCAAACTGCATTCCAGTTGTGAAATAAATCTTTCAACAATGTATTCTGTGCGTCAGACTGTGACTAGAGAGGAAAACAGTGAACTACAGTAAGCCTAATAGCAGTCATTATGAGTCCCAAATAAAGTTGAAATAGAAGAAATGAGTCTGCATGGCAACATTCTGAATGCAAAGGATAAGTGCAGCTTGGTGCCTTCAGCTTGGGGGGCTGTTTGTGGGGGGGTGTTAATTGCGAACTCAGGTACTTGCCTGGTGTTGTATTCTCTCGTGAGGTTCTGGTTCTTGCATTCAGCCTGAAGCATCAAACACTGGTGTGTCTCAATATTCCGAACTTGAGAAACAAGCAGATATAACCTGTCCATCAGTTCAGCTTCCTGCCAGCTCTTCCCTTTACTTTCCTCTGCACCTCCTCCTTGTGATTCATTTCTCACCCTTAGTGATTTAAACTCCAGTTTTTATGTAGGTGTTGCTTACAAATTGGAGCAGTTTGGGCTAAGAAACTTTACAGTTTTCTTTTCCATAAACATACTGGCACTTGGAGCTGTGAAGTGTCACCCTAACCTGAACAAATGAGATCTGAACAGTTTCTTAGTGAATACAAGGGAATTATAGGATGTTTTTTATTGGTAGGTTAGGGGATTTGTATTGTCAGTTCATGGTCACTGTAGCTAGTCTGGCCCCTAAAGTCTTTTTTAGATTAATTTAGTATAGCTTTCTAGCTGTTCTTAAATCTGATTTAATGAACTGTATTCAGCTGGCTGAGAAAGCAAAATAGTTGAGTTGAAGGAATAATGCAAGTATTAGTTGTTCAGATCATACACTTAGAAAGGATTTCCATTATATGAATGTTACTGGCCAAACTTAGTTTGAATCATTAGCAGCTTCTCAAAGTCAGATTATTTTTTTAAATGCTGTGTATTAACAAATAATCAAATTTCTTCACTGAGTGCAACTTAGTTGTACCTGAAATAGGGTCATAAGTGACCAGTAGTGCTGTAATTTTCTAGTGCAAAAAACTTGTCTTACCTATAGAAATGGTGTACATTCCTTTTGTTCTATGAAAGGGCCTTTGTCTTGTATTGCACCCTCTGACAACCTGCTGAAGTTTGGAAAGTGGTGGGAAAGTTGTATTCGTGAACTGCTTTTAAAAAGTGAACGCTTTAAAGAAAGGGAAATTAACTTGTAGCCTAAATATGTTTGCTATTTATTGTTCATTCTTTTTTTCAGCCTTTAGGGTAGTTCCTCTTGCACTGCAAATAGAAAGGCCACTAGGCAAACAGTGTGGGAGGATTGGTTAATATGAAATCACAGAAAATTTGTAACAGTGTCTTACTGGTGGATATGAAACAGAAGAAAACTTCAACTAATTATCCACTTATATCTCTTTTCATGCAGGCTCAGTCTTACAACAAAGTTCTGAAGTGGTGATCTGAATTGCTAAGGATTTGGTGCATGTACATGGCTATTTTGCATCCTCTGTAGCACAGTATTTCACAAGCTTTTCATAATTCATTAAAATAGGGAAATGAAACTGTGTGTGAATAAAACTGTCTATTTCAGCGTAGTAATGCATCTTTGCTAGGAATGTGGCTGAAGCCAAGGAAGAACAGTGTGAGGAATCCCTACATTAATGATGGTGTAGGTAACTCAAACTGGAGGTGTTTCCTTGCCCAACCAGTGCTCTAATACTTGTGTGTTGCTTTAACTCTTGCCATTAGTGCTTTTGTGAATTCTGTTTCTACTTCAGCTGTTATCTCCATAGTTTAGTAAAGCCCAAGCTTAGCTTATTGAGCACTGGCTCATTCCCAGGACCAATTCTCTGGCTACTGACAGAGTAAATGTCGGGGGGAATGGGGGATGTAATACAAATAGTTACTGAAAATTAAAGTGCAAGTAGGTTCTGTGCTTTTAGCAGTTGTAAAACACTTGTAATTGAAAGAAAGGGACCCTATAGCAGAGGTAGGTTTTAGACCTTTCCAAACCAGATAAAGTGTTAGTTCCCAGGTTTATGGGAAGCACTTGATGCTTTGAGTGTGTGAAGTGTCTTATAATTCAAGGCTTAAGGCTGTGAAATTGCAGGAGACTAAGGCAAACTTCTGTCGGTATAACTGTATTCCAGTGAGGGTTTGGAGTAATTCTGCCTAATTCAAAGGGAGTGCATGTCATCTTAAGTTAAATCCAGTGTTTGACTTGTTCCTCTCAAAAGAATGTCTGCTGGGAAATATGTATGTTAACAGGGCCGTTGGTATTATTTTTTACAGATTGCACTAAGTGCTGATGTCTTGGTCCCATCCTATTCATGACTGTAGAGATTGTTTTGTCTCTGTCTGTGACTGTATGGCATCTTTGTGGCAATTATGTAGTTAGTTAGAGGGCAAAGAATGTCTTTTGGACCCTGAAATAATGGAAAACAAGCAGTTTGACCAGCCTCTTCCCCAGACTGCTCTGAACCACAATAAGGGAACATACTGGGTTAACGGAGAAGTGACTGTAGTATGTTATTTTTGGAAACAATACTAGGAAGGAGGCATTTAAATGCAAGAAAAGCGTGTGTCTTCCTTCTGTATTCCCTGGTTGTCTTGCCTATAGACTGGCAGCAAAAAGAATACTGTTAACGGTATTCTCATCTGGCAGTTGCACAATAGCTATGTAAAGATAAATGTCCTTGTCCTACATAATTATCTACACCCCAAATGCAAACTACCAGGCAAACAAATTGCTTCCTAATTTGTTCTTAAAACAGCAATGATTTGCATTCATTGTGAGTTGCTGTAAGGCTCTAAGAGCTTACTGGCCTTGCTTCTTTCCTTGTCCACTTAAAGAGATTTTTAGAAATGCCCAGTGAAATGCAGCATAAGCTAGGGAGATAAGTTTAGGAGTCCATGAGATGGAACTTGCTGAATTTGATTCCTCTGGTACTGTTCCTGCGGAGAAGACAAATTAATGGTTGGTTTGTGGTATTGCTAGTTTAGACGCCCTGTGGGTTTGAAGTCACCCTCGAGAATAGCTCTAATGCCATGCTATTTTAGCTCGAGCCTCTAGTCTTTTACCTCTAGGATGTGAGGATTCTGTTCTGGAACATAGGAGAGCTAGTTTAAGATGATAAGAAGGCTGCTGTTACTGCCATGCAATTGGGGAATTTTCAAGTCTGTTTCAAGTTTGAGGTACAGACCTTTTTCGAATCTTGTCGCTACTGTTTGGTAGTACTTAAAATATTAAATATATATAAAATTAATTATAACAATAATACAATTACTTAAATATATATTTAGATATACAATATATTATACTATATTAATATATATTTAATATATTAAATATATCTTGGTGTTTGGTGAGATTTTAGAATAGCTGTGTTAGGCTATTTCTCCTCTTACTGTGAAAGTTGTTTTCAGCCCTGAAAATAAAAAAGTATAGAGCTCTAGAATGATCTCTTACAGGCTGAAGAATGCACTTTTGTAGTATGTGAGATAATTTGGGGTTCTCTTCCTACAAGGAGTTTGATTAACCTCTCTGTAACTATCTTCTTTCCTTTGTTCTCTTCAGATCTAGGACTGACTGGGGATACCCTTTGAAAGACTTCTTGTGCTCTTATCTATTTCTTAGCCAAAAATAATTAGTCTTTTTCCTAGAGCGTGTCTTAAGGTGTACTGAATACATGCATGTACTCTAGCAGCGAGGAAGTGAGGACTATGTAATGTAGGACACTTCAGATGGCTGGTTACTTTGAATTCCTCAGGAAATGATGAAACTGAATTTAGCTGAAGCATAGTGCCTCTGTGTCCTGCCTGATTATAGCCAAAAAAGGCAACTGGTTACATTCTGGGAGTTGCATAGGCAGGAAGCTGTGTAATGGAGGGTAGAACACAGCTGTTGCCTTGCCAAACCTGATACAACTCTGAACAAAATTGAATATTTATTTTTCTTTTTTTCTTTTTCCCACTCTGTCCTTCCACTCCCTTTTTTTAACCCTTTGATTACAACCTACAGCTTATGCTGTGCAGTGTCATAAAATCCTAATATCTTCTGTTGAATTGTTGATCTTCTCTATTTGCTATATACTCTGTCAGGCTTGCTGTTATAGGATGGTCTTGGAGCTCTCCTGACAGCACAAGTTTTTTTATGGCAGCCTCCAGATTGCTGCATCTTATCTCTACAACAAATCTCTTTGTCATGTATCCATTAAAATCTAGTTTTCAGGAATAATATGAAAAGCCAGGGTGGAGTTGCTCTGAGAATCACCATTGTGGTTGAGGTGGAAATGTCAGTGACCCTGTGGGGAAGGAAAGATGAGGTCAAGTGTAGAAGAGCTGCTTGGCATATCCTGTAAGGTTTAAGACAAAGATTTTAAAGTCGAGCTAAAGGAAGTGATTATTTATAGAGTAATTTTCTCTTTGTGTGCTAAAGAATTTTTGACTGTGAATATACAGCTGTCCGTACAGTCACTGGCACAAAGTTACATACCACTTGCGGTCATATATTTGTTGAAAGGAATTTCCCTACACCCTTAAAAATGACTGGTGTGGGCATTTGCACCCATCATTATTATGGCTGATGTTTTTCTGGCTTCATTCACTGTTTGCTAATGCTGGGACTCTACATCTATTGTTGCTCTCATGCATGTTTTGGGAATTGAGCTGCTTCTGTCCTGCTTTCAATACTTTTTTGTCTGCAGTGTGTGTAGTCAGACTTCACTTACTTCATTTGCCTGCTAGTTTGTAAATATGAATTCTGTAGAAAATAGCTCCTGATAGCCTTCTAGGACATGAGTACTCATATTTTCATTTCCTGTTCTTTAGGTGGTAAAGAGCTCTAGTTTCTATTCAAGCTATGAAAAACATATGTTGAGGACACTGGTATCTTTGTGAGGAAGAATTCAAGAAGTAATGTTTATGGGATCTTGTAAAGAGGCTGCTGTTACATGGTTAATGAGCCTTGACACAGGCAGTCCTTTTCTGATTGAAAGGACTTCTGAATGGCACTAATAAAATTGCTGCCTTATAAACTGGAAAACCCCTGGCGGTAGTGTTCTGGTTTTGATGAAACACTAAATCTAGGGTGCCATTTTTCAAGTATTTAGCCTAAGTCTCCCTTTTGTAGGGATGAAACTCTGTCCTCTATCTGACCACTGCCTCATAGAATGATGTTAGTAGAAGATATTTAGCTGTAAAATTTCCTGATTTGTTCTGTTGCTATCTTGGAGATATTTTGCTACTGAACATTATTTAGAAAGAAAAAAGGTATAAACTGGTGGGCTGGGTACTACTACTAAGCTGGTGATGGAAAGTATCTAATATCAGTCTTAACTGGTGTCCACAAATTACTGCTATCTTTTAGATGCAAAGTGCATCTCACATTCTAGGCTGGTAGTTGACATTTCTGAGAAGTTGTGGGTTTTGATTTATAGCTTATCAGAATAAGGAGATACAAGGTAAAAGTGTTGATTGCACATTTATGATTTTATTTCTGAGCCAATATCTCTACCAAGTGGAGCAGTGAAGGGTTAATCTTGACCTGAATGTTACTGACATAGTGTCTGATGCTATGAGGATTGGCACAAATTGTTTGGTGCTTGCCACATTAATGTGCTTCCTCTTTTCTGCCAAATAATGGCTCCCAAATGCTTAACAGCCAGTGTTTGTTGTAGGTTTTGGGGTTTTCTGGAAAAACTGCTTGCTAGTTTGGTTTTTTCCATGCTTTTGTCAAGCAGAACCTTGACCTTATTGGAAGTCTGATAACTTCAGCAGTGCTTACTAACAGGAAATTAAAGGAGGGAGAGGCCTGCTCTGATGACCAGGGATTCAGAGCACTTAGCGTGTGCCTGTCTGCCTCTAGGAATTTGCGAGGCAATTTGAGGTTTTCAAAATATTTCTTTTTTGTTTCCCCCTTTTCTTCACAGGTCCCCAGTTGTAAACCACGATGTCACAAAGAGACGCAGATAAGTACCTTTATGTGGACAAAAACATCATTAATAACCCCCTGACTCAGGCTGACTGGGCAGCTAAGAAGCTGGTATGGGTTCCCTCAGAGAAGAATGGGTTTGAGGCAGCTAGCCTGAAGGAAGAAGTAGGAGATGAAGCCATCGTGGAACTGGCAGAGAATGGGAAGAAAGTGAAAGTAAATAAGGATGACATCCAGAAGATGAACCCCCCCAAATTCTCTAAAGTAGAAGATATGGCAGAGCTGACGTGCCTGAATGAGGCTTCTGTGCTTCACAACTTGAAGGAGAGATACTACTCAGGACTGATCTATGTAAGTAATCCTGTCTGTTCTGGTAGGAGTTTCTGATTACACAGTGTGTGAATTGACTGTAATTGCTTCGCTCCTAAATGTGTATGTTAGCCTTTCGTTGCCCCTATACACAACTCATTATGTGACTTACCTTCTCTCTACTCAAAATTTTTTCCCTAAACTTTGCCAATCCCCCTCTGGTTAATGTTGAAGCTTTCAAGGGATGCTATGGTAAATCTTGCTTTAATGTTTTAATGTCTTTATTTGCAGGATATTTTGAATTATTTTTAACTTTCTCTTAGCAAGAGCAGTTGGATAGTGGTAAACAGGGAGTCTGTCTGATCTGAACCGAACCAAATAATAGTTATAAAAACACAGTCCTAATCCACCCAGCATCTGAAATGTGTTTTCCATGTCTGGAGCTTCAGTGGGAAAGAATGCTAGTGCCAAGCTTTTTGTGTGGATCTCAGAGCATGTTACTAGAAAAGGAACATATATACCTGCATGTACTTACAGATAGGAAATGTGCCCTTTTTTTCCATCTCCAAATGGACAAGAGCAGAGTTTCCTGCTTTTTATTGCTATGTAAATAACAGATACCATTTATGGGACCAAGGGTCATACCCAATGAAACAGGCAGCAACCACTTCACTGAATACTAAAGGCAATAAATAGGGAAAGGTAGGGAAGGAGACTTTGGAACCTTGACCTGGTTCTTCAGTTCCCTTCTGATTTTCCTCTTGGCATTGCCTATGTTTAGCAAGCAGATATTGGTCATGTTAACTTCTGCTTTATTAATACTCTGCAGTTATAGAATGAGTTATTAAATTCAGTGGTAATGTAAAATTTGTGTGCAGTGACTGGTTAAAACAGGACTAGGGAGAAACTCATGACTTACTAGTGTTTCTAGACTAATGAAGCACTATTAGTGCATCATCTTCTAGAGTGGCATGAAGGTATACAGGTGACTCTTGGAGAAATTATCAGAGAATATCTGAAGGATACAAGGCTGATAAAAATGTAGTCTGACTTCCACAGTCTGATATCAAAATTTGAGAGCTAGTGTGATTGGAGGTTTATGTAGTTTATTAATCTTGTAGTTAACGACTCCTTCTACTATTGGTCAAAATCTATTCTCAGATTGAAAAATCTTGGTATGAAATAGGATATGCAGAATCCATGTGTAACATTTTTAGCATAGGAAACACTGCTAGGTTATATAATAATTGTTGAAAATGATTCAGCAATGTCTCAAGGTCTGTTGCATGCTGTGCAATGGGCTGTTTCACATATCTTGCAAGATAGCATCTGAAATTTCAGACACGTTCTGTGACTAATAAATTGAGTTCTTCTAATTGGATTGTAAGAATATTGTAAGATTTTTTAAAAAAAAATCTCCAAACCCTTCACCCAAGCAAACCTTACACAGTATTTCTCTCTTACAGAATCTTAGTCTTGCCAAAACGGTTTCTGTGCACTTGTGAGATGGACTGCTCTCACCTGTCAGCAGTTCTCAGCAAGTCAGGAGATTAATGGGAAGACTTAAAATACTTTCATTGGAGTGGCTGTTAGTTGATTATTAATCTGCCTGAAGAAAGGGAATACACGCAATGCATCTCCAGCATAAATGTCTCTGGAATGATTACAAGCATAGTTTAGTTCTGTTCTTCCCCTTTCTTTCTTATTTGGCAGCACGGCTGTGTATTTTTTTTTTTCCTTTTTACTTTTTTTATCTTTATTTTTCTTTCTTTCCATGCTCTAATATGAAGGGGGAAAATCTTACTGCTGGTGCAGGCAAATTTTGAGTGAGGAGTGTCAAACAATTCAAGAACTAAAAGCTTGACTGCAAACACCAATTTGCTGTTTCCACATGTGGATTGGTTATGCACTGAGGTGACTTGCTAATAGACTGGCTTTAATATTAACCCTTTCTATTTGGAATCCTTTATGAAAAGATCATTTTCAGCTTTTGTGAATCATTTTTGCTTACCTGAATGGCTTTGTTTGTATTCAGTGGGAAACTCAAAACTCAATAACTGTTCCAGTTATTTTATTGAAGTTAACTGTTACTGGAAAATAAATTTTCTGGTGCTGTCAGCTTTGTGCCATACTGCAGATGGTCCTTTCAAGTCCTCAGAGCTAGTTTAGCAGTTAGGAAAATAAAACTAGTTCCAGTTTGGTGTGTGTGCTACTTGAAATAGTTAGTGAAGGATAATGCCAGAATTCTATTTTGAGATAGTAATGTCTGAGACAAAGTACAGATTTCCAAGCCAGCTATACTTATAATAGATGAGCCTTTCAGTTGGAACCTTGGGTTCAGTTCAGCGATATATGCTTATAAGTCTGTATTTGTACTTCAGTAAGATGAAGATAACTCATCTTCTCTGTGGTAGGGCTGGCAGCTTCTGCTTATTAATACAACTCAACTTGCTTCCTATATGAAACTGTCAGTGGGCTCAACCAGCAGTTGTGACATGGTGGCCTTACTCAGTTGCTTATCCCAGCCATGATTAGTTGCCCCTCTTTATTAGGCAAAAATACCCCTTCACACACCTGAGGTTGTTCTACTGCATGGAAACTTCCCTTAGGTATTTCTCCTGGCAAGCAGAATGCTGGAAGAAGGTGGTAGCTTCTTCTTGCCTACTTGCTTCATGGCTTCATCACTCCAAGTGAAATTAACGTGTTCCTTTTTCTAAACTGCTGCTCTCATCCCTAGGGTGGCTTTAGACATGCACTCTACTTACTTGAAAAGCAACCATTCTAATTTGTCAGCAATCACAGCCATGAGGAGTCACACACATACAGCTAAGAAAATTCTAGGTTCTTTGTGGACTTGTGTGCACTGTGAACCTGCTGCTCTTGTTTTGATTCAGTTCTGTCTCTTTGTCCTACTCTCTTCCACTGGTGTAGTCAAAGATCAGGAAGGCATCACCCAGACTTTCAGCTTTTATTTTGTGCTGTGTAAGTGCTGTCAGACTTGGAGATGTAAAGCTGAGGCAAAAGGAACTGACATGGTTGGCTTCATTGCTGTAAACTCCTTAAACCGCTCCCTTCAAGCACTACCTGAAACCTAACCTGACTAGAATGTCTCATGGAAGATTAGCTTCCTGGAACTTTAGAAGTACTATGCCAAAAGGTTTTTAGCCAACTTTCATAGTTTTCCACTTTGGAAATACATTTAGTATTTTCTGTAAGCCATTCAAATATTCCTCAAACATTTTTTAAAAAGAATGGGAAAAAAAAAGAGGGGGGGGGTGGGAAGGGTAGGTTTAGAAACATATCTTGACTGTTTATACTGGGATGTGGAAAAGAAACCTTAAATATCTATGAAAAACTTGCTTCCTGGAGGACATCTGTCTGAATATATATCTGAATCTGCTGCATGTAAGAGTGGACTTGTTACTTAGTGTTAAGACAGCATGTCGAAAGTTTGGCTATAAGGCCACAAAGTGAGTAGTAGATGCTATTTTCACCCCTCTGATCACTGCAGTCTAATCCTACCTTTATCTAGATAAGGAGCTGAATCTGATTAAGTACTTTCTGTGCTCCTTGTGGAACTCTTTGCCACTCCAAAGCACTCTTTCTTTATTGAGCAAACAATAGAAGAGATCTTGGCAATAGAAATAAAAAGTGCCAAATACACTGTCTTCTGGTAGCACTACAAGTTGCTGTAGAAAGCTGCTTATCTCCAGATGTTTCAAACAGCTGCTTCTAAAGGGAACTAGGATAGCTCTAAACCCCCAGAGCAGGGCTTGGAATGCTATTCTTAGAATATCTAGGAAATATCTAAGAAGCCTCTGCTCTTCTTATTCCCTTTGCAAGTAAAAAGTTTGTTGAGCTTTTTTTTTTTTTAAATGTACTCAGATCTCAGAGTTTGGGTTTGGAAGCGTTTTAACAGTTGTACTCCATTAGAACTGTGCAGTTTAAGCCAGTGGAAACCAATTGAGAAATTGAAGTTTGCTGTTATAGATAACGAATTAACCATTTGATATGAATTAGAGGTATACTTTGGTGTATATTGCTGACTTGTTTAGCATGCACTACTTTAGAATTGTTTTCTATTTTGACTGGTTCAGAACAATACTGAACGTTCTAAACATACATACTGAACATACCACATATACATTGCTGACCTTACAATTTGAATCCAGTTCTAGTCATACTCACTACATTATAAATCATGAAAGTGTTCAGGCTTGGAGGGTCTTCAGGAAGCCATCTAATCCAGCTTCCCATTCAGAACAGGATAGCACTGCCTTAGGCACATAGTCCAGTGGTCTTGAAAACCTCTCAGGAGTATGCTGGTCTTATTTCTCTTTTAGTAACTATTTTGGCTTGAGGTTTTATTTTGTTTAATGATCATTGACTTGATAAATCCATATCAAGCATGAAGCAGAACGTAGAATGTATATGTTTTGGAGCTAAGCACCTACATTATATAATGAAATAGCATTTGACTTAGAATATAGGAACTTTGAAACGAAGAAAAGCCTGTCCTAGTGGACTGTTAATTAGCTGGGGAGCAGGCAGTGATATCAGCGTGACTAATAGGTCAGTTGATGCTCAGTGCACACTTTGGAAAAGTTGAGTACAGGTCAAGGTGATAGGACTTCAGCTGTTCTCAGATTGTAATATTGCTTAGTGGGAAGCATCCCCCATGGCATCGCTGGAAGAAGTACTTAAAAAAGTACTGTTTGGTTTGTTTTTCCAAGTAATGTGAGTTAAAATATGCAACTATACAACATTATTAATTTGTCTTTATTTGCATTTTCTTTCTAGACCTACTCAGGCCTGTTCTGTGTGGTAATCAATCCTTACAAGAACCTGCCCATATACTCAGAAGAAATTGTGGAGATGTACAAAGGCAAAAAGAGACATGAAATGCCCCCTCATATCTATGCCATCACAGACACAGCCTACAGGAGTATGATGCAAGGTGAGTTCTGCCTGAGATAATGACTCTTGTTGAAATCACAAATCAAGATTGCAGTCAAAACACTGTAGAACAACCACTCACTGCTATCAAAAGGCATTATTGTCCTTGCTTACAGACACTACTTGATACCAACTTTGGTGTTCAGGTGAATAGCTTTCTCCTGCTCTAGTGGTTTGAAGAACCTTACAAAAAGTCTGGTGAGAGCTAAGTTTGACATAAAGAACAGGCTGGTGTGAATGCATGGGGTTCAGAGAAGCAGGAAAGGAGAACTGAGGTAGCAAATTTTCCATCTCAGTGATGAGCCTATGAATTGAGATAGCTGTAGGTGGGCAGGTATGTGTATTGTTTGATAGAGCTTTTAACAAAAGCCAGCCTTGAATTCAATTGCACAATCTTGTTGGGCGGAACAAGCTTAGTGCAACCTATATTTTGAAATGTGATGGTCAGTGATAGCTTTGTCAAGACTTGTTTGGTTATATTCTTACTTTTTTAATAAAGCTCACTATCAGGAAATATTAAGTACATCTGTTGCCTTTTCATGGGATAAAAGCAAGCAAGTGGATAGACCTATTTTACTCCACATTACAGAACTGAGTATCAGAGAATTGTGGATATTATCTGCTACCTGTTTATCACTTGAGGTTTTCTAAATATGTAGCTGTGAATGCCCTGTGCATATCCCTGGTTCTGAGAGGAGGTCTTTCACACAGTCAGTGGTGGGGTGTGTGATCCTTGGAGACGTTCAGGTGTGGAGGTATTTTGTGCTGTTCTTCCTGTTTGTACCTGTGTTTTAAAAGGAGACATACTTTGTAAGGTTTAAAGGCTATAATGGACAGTTTGATTTGACATCCCTGTATGAATGTTACTGCTCCTTTATTTTTTGATGCCTAGAAATCATTAAGTTGTTTGTTCCTCCTAGGTCTTGTCACTAGCCCCACATTTTTGAACAAAGTCTAGATATAATAAGTTCATGCCTTAAAATTCTCATTCGTTTTAGCTTGAGTTCTGCTTTTCACCTGCCTTTGCTAACACTTGCACCTCCAAGCATAGGAAGGCTATAATGATACAGGTTCCAGAGTGGAAAGAGAGAAAAAAAATCTCCATCCACCAACCTGGCTTCCAACAAATTTGGTGTGGAGAAAGATGATAAAGGTTGCTAAAGCATGGTGCCATGCAGAGCAGAGCACAGGGGTGAGCTAATGTGATAGACCGGTTAATCTGTATTTATAAAAGCCTGGGATGGAGAGGGGTGAGCACACAGACATGCTGAAGTGGACTGGTGGCAGGGTGTTGGTGGCAATTTGCTGAAGATATGGCAGGTCTTGAAGAAATACAGCCATACTGCTGGTGTGTTACTCTGAAATGAATGCTGTATCCAGAAGATAAAGACCTGTGAACCTGGACCTCCAAAGGATCTCACTTCCCTTAGAGGAAGACTAGGTGTGCCATTATGGTCTAGAACAGATGCTCCACCTATATTGTACATAGCAGAATGCTGTCTATAAACCTCATTACACTTTTGCTTCTTTTATTACTTCCTTCCCTCCATTGCCTGCTCCTTGTTAGCTCAAGCACTAATTTTTATTTTTGTTAAACAAGCTGTTGACTTCAGTGTACTGAAGTTACTGTTCCCTAGAAAGAAATCTTGTCTACATAGAATCAGAAACAGTTTCTTTGACAGTGTTGTGAAGAGACTGAAGAAGTCCATTTCCCTTATAGACAACAGTTAAACCGCTTAAAAATGCATGTGCCTGCATGTTGTCCTTCATCCCTGCCTGGTATATCATTATGTGACAGAAGATACCCAAACACCTGCAATTCTGCATCAGGGTACAGGTGACCTTCCTTGGTCTGATGGTGGTTCAGAGCTAGTGATTAATCTATGTGGGTATTTCCTGTTGAAAAGATGTGATGTCTGTGTCAGACCACTGCTTGGATGCTGTCTAAAACTTAGAAATCTCAGACTTGACTTGCTTTGTTGTACAAAGCTGAAGAATGGCAAGCCTGCCTCTGTTTTCCAAGCATGGGGAAGTTGCTGTGAGGGCTGCTAGAGTGTTTACCTTTCCCAGAACAATTCTAGCTATGCTGTATTCTCAGCAGTATTGACAGTCTAGAGGCTTACTCAGCTCTTCTTTGCCTAGTTTAAGATACCTTGTTGTTGACTTTTTGAATGCCTGATGAATTCCCAGTTAGCTTTTGAACTAGCCTGCCTTGATCTGATTAACTAGGTTTGGAAAGATTTTTCTGTGTAGCTTCACAGGTACCTGTGTGTGCTACAAGACCTCTAGAGATTGTTTTAGGGTTATTTATTGCCTTATTTCCTTGTTTCAAAGGGTATCAGTAGCATTCCAGTGTCTGCTACTGGGAGTGAGGCTGAGTAGTAGGTTGTTGCCGTGTCTCTAGTCCTGGCTAGCCTCGAGGGGTATGGAAAGCAGCATTCCTATGCCACTTTCTGAGTTTTGCTCAGCGGTGGGGGAGGTTTGGTGCAGCAGCCACTGGTATGGCAGGAATCTGTACAGGGAATAGAAGATGAAAGGGTCGGGTGCTCCACATGAGCCAGAGGCATCTAGGATTAGGCTGCCTTCCCTAGGTTACTTTCAGAGCCCTGAAGACTGGGAATCCATCGTGACCTGGAGAAGGATAGCAAGCTGACTTGCCTCTGACTTCTGTCAGCACAGGATATAGTTATCTCTTAAGCTGACAGTGTGGAAAAGCTTTACATGTTAATTGATTTGGACTCAGATTTTTTTTTTTGTTGTTTGGTTTTCAATCAACTTATGGTATTCGGATAATCGGGACTTTCAAAGAGATGGTTCCTCAGGAAGGGAGAGGAAGATGAGAGTTTTGTTCCAACCTCTGCTAATCCACAAACTATTTGACCCTTTTCAGGCATCTGTGCTGATGCGCTGTGGGTGAGCTTGGCCTTCTTTTTGTATCTTCTGGTTACTCCATTGACAGAAGTGTCAGGGCACTTACATATCCCAAGAGACTATATTGCTTTTTGTTAATTTTCACCAGAAGTACTTTCTTGAAGAAGTAAAATGGTGAAGGACGTGTTCAGAGCGGATTGTTAGTTACTGGGTTTTTTCCCCCTCCTTTCTTCAGGCCCAAGGCTATGACTCTCAGAAATGAGATGAAAACATTATTTTGCTACATGTTACCTGGAGAGACTTCCTGTGAGATGAAAACATTATTTTGCTACATGTTACCTGGAGAGACTTCCTGTGCGTCCAGAACAGAACTCTGAAGAAAGTGTAACATTTTGCTTTTAGAGAAAACAACCATTTGTCTTAATGTTTCTGTTCCCTGGGTAACCTGGGTGCCAGAAGCCTCAGATCTGCTTTCAGAAGAATTGTTCTTCTGGTGCTAATGATTGAAACAGTGCCTGCAAGCGGTGTGGTGTCTTGAGCAAACAAATCATTCTAATGCAGCAAGTGTATACTGAAGAGGTACATTCTTTACCTCTTCACAGTCTCCAGGGCCTCAATTTAGAAAAACGTATTTTAAAGCTGTTAAACAGCACCTGTTTGTCCATTTGAAACACACATAGAGAATTTTCTGTGTCAGATAGCGATACAAGATAGAAATTACATTGGTATCTGGAGCATGGTATCTGTTTTAATGCCCTGAAAAGTATCTGAAACTTCTATAATAGGTTAGGTCAGTACGGTTATTCTGGTCTACAAAGCTTAGACCTGTTCAACTAAGGTAGGAGATGGAATAGACAGCACATATTTAATGAATGTATTCCATCTCTTTTCTTATCCAGTTTTCTCCGCATTATTGGATGGCTCCTAATGTTTCACGTAACAGAACTCTGAAAGTCATTGAGCAGTGATTAAACCCTCCTTGACCTTGATGGATTAGCCTGCAGAGAAACCTGTGCAGCCAGAACTGATGTTCACTTGGGAGTTAGGTAGTCTCTGAGTTTAGTGTTTAAAAGAAAATGTTCTTAAGCACAGTAATTTTTAGTGACCTTGTTACACTGAGGGAGGAGACTCAGTGTTAAGTGTTGTAAGACAAATCACTTGCTTTGTAGATCCTTACATGCGCCTTTGGACCACTTGTGATTTTCACAAGACAGTCCTCTGGATCTGCTTCTGTAGAATATAGACCTTCAAAAGTTTTGTTTGTAATTCTTAAATGTTTGCATATTTCTCTAAGTTTCCTAGCTAGCAGAACACTTCTGTTTTAACTTGCTTGCTGCCAAGTCATTTCTCAGCTTGCTTCTTAGCATTGGGCCACTATGCTGCACTGTATAATGCACTACCCCAAAGTGCATCTTTCTTTTCTATATAATATTCTGTCAGTGCTTCTCAGTTGAGGCCTACTCAGATTATGTAGAGGCACACATCTCAAATTGTATGTAAAGGTCAAGTCCTATTTCCACTAAAATCCAAAAGAATATAGCCTGTGGTTTCACAAGTATGTTTTGCAGATTTGTCCAAATTTCTTATGCATAAGGCAACATGAAATTTGGATGCTAGTTATGGAGGATATTTGTTTTGATGCATATGTCAAGAAAATAAGTACATTGTTTCTAATTTCCTTAAGAAATGTTTTACATGCTTTGAATTACTTGAGATTTATAAATTCAGTTCTAAAAAAATCTGTGTCTTGAGATGCGGTTTTCATGAGAGCAGGGAGCTAAAAAAGAGTCTGGTTGCCCACTTGTTTTTTAGTAGTTACCACATCATTTTTGCTTCATTCCTCTAAACCAGAGCAGGAGTTCTCTGGCAGTCACTTATGTAATGGTTCAGCCCCTATTGTCAGTCTCCCTGCAGTTCACTGTTTTAGTATCGTGGGCTGCCTGAGCATTTTGCAGGCTCTATACTAGTTTTTCTTTTCTGTCAGAACTTCATAAATATTTGCATAACCAAAAATTACAGCTTACAACTTGTTTTCTGCTATCTCCAGATTCAGTTAAGGAGTGTTAGAGAGAGGGAGACATGGGCTCTAGTCCAAAAATGTTTTGGGGGAATAAATATTTGGATTTGACCCTGTAGGATATATTTCATTTTGAAAAATGAAATTTACTTTTCTCCTTGTGACTGCTTTCAAACTTCAGCTAATGCAGAGCTGTATCTTGGCACTGCAATATTCTTGCCAACTCAAGTGATTTTTTTTCTCATGGTTTCTTTTTTTCAGCATCTTGAAGTCCTAATGTCAAGAGCTGTCTTGGATATGCTGTATCTCCTTCATTTGATTTCTCTTTTCTCTTTCTTTTTGTACTTGATGATAGTTGTTAGCATTTTGAAACTTCTCTAATACGTTCTTTAAATGACTGTGTAAAAACAGGTTCTCAGGATCTGTTCTGGTGTTCCCCTGGAGTGTTTTTGATCCCATTCAAGCCAGCATGTAGGTTAAAGCACCACAGTGAATGTACTTGATTAGGTCTGATGCCAGTGGGGTTGTTCCTTGTAGCGCAGTGTGTCAGGTCCCTGGGGCTCCTCCTATGTTCAGAGCCCTGAGGAAAGGACATGGGATGTAAAATTATGTTGATGTTGGAAGAGAAGTTTGAGCGGAGCTGAAACTACTGCGTGGTTGAAGCACTTAGATGCATTTAAGAGTAATTGTTGCTTTACATCAGCTCTGTTGCCTGGCCAGCAGGCATTCAGCGGGTGCTGGGGAGCCGTGCAGTAACGGGAACGTGGAGGGCTGGGCTGCTCCGGCCTGCCAGACACTCGTGGTTAGGAGGTGGGTGGTACCATGAGCTCTGCTTAAGCTTTTAGCCTTAATGAGTCAGCTATAGGCAGGGGACTGCAAGCCAAGCCTTTGCCTTTCAGCTCCACTTCCTCTTAGCTGCAGAGGTGATGTCACCATTGTGTGAATGCTATATTACTTCTCCTTTTATGGAGATGAACAGGCTTGAAACAAGAGTCACTCATGCAGAGGAAGTGAGTGATAAAGGCCTGGTAGGATGTTCTGTAACTGAGACGTGGAGCTTAAATTGCACATTCTCTTCGAGCCTCCTAGCCTTTTTCTTCTCCCATCCCAAAACATTTTGAAACAAAATTCAAGACTTTGGAGCTGTATTAATTTATCAATTATAAATATATTTGATCACAGCAGTTCAGCATTCATTCACACTTGTTGTTTTGCAGTAGTATCTTTGGTTGAGTACTTTCTATGTACAAAGATGTCTCTTTTATGAAAACAAATTTTGGTTTAATTAACTTTTTAATGTATGCTGAAGCAGTCAGCAGTCTAAAATGCAGTCTTTTATTCTTGGACTAAAGAAAGTCAAGAATAAGTTACATATTATGGGGTTTATTACATAGTAAAATTAATCTACTGATCTTATTATACCATACTGCTGTACAGTTTAAATTTGAAGGATATTTTACTTCCTGAATTTCTCTCTTTTGAGGCTGCTGTGTCTTGTGATCACTTGAATACTGTGGTGATGAGAGCTGAAGAAGAGCCTAGATAAAAACCTTTCTTTGTCAGCTAGTTTGAAATACAGAACTGTTGCTGTAATTAACTAATGAGTTATTCTGGATTGTTTTTAATAAGTGACTCTGTTTAGGATCAAAAAGCAGGTGCAGATTTCTTTTAATCAGGTGTTTCTTGACTGTGTTATTATAGGCAACTGAGATTATGGTACCCAGCACATTCTCTTTTGCTGAGTAGGTTGCTTGCACAACTGACAATGAAGTAAAGGCAAGTGCTGACTGAAGTAGTGCAGTACGCCCATGTTTAATGATCCTTTGGAAAAAAAAAAAGGGAGTGGAGGTGGCCTCTTGGCTGGACAACTGAATTCTGATTTGTGATGGCACAAGTCAGTATCATATGGAGAATGAATATTGGCATTTGGAACTGTTCTTAATTTGAAGAGTATCTAAGGGTTATGCTTTGTATGTGTTAGCTCTTTCCCCCTTTGGTGGGCTCCAGTTTCCTGTTGTGCAACACATTATTTGAGTTGTCTGTCTATACACAATTAGAAGAATTCCAGCTATCCCAATGACTGCAGCTTTGCAATCCTGGGAAAGAATTTCCCCTGGATTGCAAACAGGAATGTTGCCTTTTATGGCAGTGTCTGTGCACTCCCGGAGACTTGCCTGCACTCGCAGGTACATTCCTGCTGACTTAAAGCAAAGGTGACTAAGGCAGCTGCAGTGGGCCACCAGGAAAGTATGTTGGGGGAGGAAAGCTTCATGCCAAGAGGATTTTGAACACTGTCTGTGACTCTTCCTGCCTGACCACCTTTCGACTCCTTGCTCTGTTTTAAGGTGGGGAAAAATCCTGTGCTTGCCCCTTGGGGATCCCTTAGGATCAATCCAGGGTGCTGTGGCTACCTTGCCTTACTGGAACAAGGCTGGAAAGAACTTCTCAATCAAGTATGAGAAAATTTGGCATGATTGAGAAGTGTTCAGTGCCAAAGAGCTGCTTGATATTATCTGATGTTGATCATCTCTCTTTGCATTGGGCAGTCAGTTTATCTGTCTGCTTACTGGTATTCTTTTGCTGGATCATCTCTAGGATGGCAATGGGAAGGCAGGTGCTATTCAACTGCCTGGGGCTCCACTGCCTGTTTGAGAAGCCCCAGCTCATAATTCCAAGATCAGAGCTGGTTACCAGCAATAAAGAGCACCTTATTTAGAGTTACCTTTTTAATTTTATTTTTTTCTTTCTCTCAGATCTACTTCTTAGAAGAGCCTCTGTAGTATGCTGAATGCAAGCATAACCTTTTCTGGACTAGTGAACTGTTTGTTTTTATTCAAGCTTTTGAAAGTCAGATGTTATTCAGAGGCACAGTCTTGTCCTTTCACATAGCTGCTTTGTGGTGCAGAATTGTACTCAGGTGTTGTACTACTGAAGAATACATTTCCTTAGGCAATCCATAAATGAGTCATTAGTTATTCCCCTGATCCACCCTCAAAGTGCCCAGTCATGCAGAGGGCTGGCATGTGCCTGCTGAGCCCTTGACCCACTGGGAACCTTAAATGTGTGAGGCCTGTGGAGCTGGCTAACATCTACTCTTGGCCTGGCCCTCAGCAAAAGGAACGTGTATCTCAAAGACAATGAATAAATTCAGCATTTGAAAAATTGAATATTTAAGTAAAGCTGCAGTATCTAGTTTTGAAGGCTTAAGAATTTGCCAGGCCAAAACTGTTTGAGTGGTGATTTTCTTTTACTTGCTTTCTTCCAGGCTTGGGGCTGGTTAGCTCTTTCTGGGAATAGTATTAGCAGGGTAATGACAAGTAATAAGCAGATTGTTTTCCTCTCATTTTTTGTGCTCATCTACATACAATCAGTTTCCAGTAAAGATGCTTAGGAGCAGGAGTTGCATATATATAGCATTAGTGAACCTAATGCTTCCATTATTAGCTTCTGAATATTTTAAGATGGAATCTCAAACCTGTTAGGTTTGCCAGCTTTCTTTATTCTGCAAAAATATGTGCAAAGGCTAGATATACTACTCTCTTTTTAAACTGGGTGTATGGGAGATTTTTCTTGATGAATGTAGCATTCATGATGTTACCACTGAAAGGCTAAATGCACTTGCAGCAGAAGTGTTAAAGGGTATAAAAAGAGGTTTCAGGTACTTGAAATCTATCAGACTAGAAAGCCTTCTCTAACTACAGCTCAATCTCTTTATCTTGCACGAAACAACTTGAATGATGACTTAATTATATCATCTAAGTACTGTCTGGTGGGAAGAACACTGAGTGTGCTTGGTTTCTCTAAGCTATGGGGAAAAGGAATAGAAAGAACCAGTAGCTAAAATGTGGAGACAGTCATAAACATACTGTTGGATGTCACCAATTACTGAAAAAAAATGATTGGAGAGATCCAGTGAATTGCATACTCTCATGAATGTTTGAGGTTTGCGTTCTCTTGCTTTAGAGGGTCGATGTTAGTCTAGTGCAATGAATGGTAAAAGGAAAGTGGCACTGCCTGAATAAAATCTAACTGCTGCTGTCTTACTGAACTTCTCAGACTGAATAATCTGGGAGTCCTCTGGTCTTGATTTAAAACAAGCGAACAACTAACATCAAACCAAAAAACCCCCACCCTGATGGGGATCTTGAATTTAGTGGCAGAGTGTGTTCTGAGAGCCCTGGTGGCACTTGTGGGCTGTCAGTCAATGACTTGCTGTGCCCAGCTGTTCCATGTTTCACTGTCCCTATGATGACTACAAGCTACTGAGGCTGTTCTGGTGTAGGCACAGGCACTCTCCAGTCTTTCTAGTGCCCCCAGCACATTCCTGGTGGTGTGAAGGAATGGGGTGGAACATGGGTTGGGGGAAGGTGGGCACAGGGTAGAGGGCAGAAATGAAAGTGAAACGTGGTGGAGCATGTGCAGGAGCTGTGGGATGAAGGCATGGTGGAAGGACTGGTAAGGACTGTGCCTAACAAAGTGCAATCATAGGTGAATGCTGACAGGAGGTTAAAGATGTGGGAGAAGATAGTGGTGAGCGGGCTGGGTGAATTAAGTTCTGTAACTGGAAAGATATCCACAACTGGGAATTGAGCACAGGCATTAGGATGTCTGTTGGTATGTCAACATGGAAAAGAAAAGGTTTCTGTTGTTACCAGCTGCTGTGTTAATACGATAGGGGATGGTGCCACAAACAATCGTCTATATAGGATGTAGGCTGCTGCTCAGTGTTTTAGTTTTTGGGTCCAGTCTATACAAAATTAATAACAAATCTTTTGTCACTGAACCTCCAGTGTTTGTTTTGGTCCAAAAGCCTCTGTTTGATGTGAATCTTAGGCACTTTGGGATTTGTAACAGTTGCTGTCCCACTTTGCCCCACCTCTTCTATTTTCTGTGCTCTGCTGACAACTTTTCTAAGTCATTGTGGGCCCACTGTAATAAGGGCTGAAGAACAAGTAGATGGACATCACACTGCAGCTGTGTGGTAAAGAAACATTCAATAGGAGACTCCTGCAGTGTTTGTAGAAAAATTGTAATGCAAATAATACTCTTTCTGGATGAACAAAACTAAATTACTGTGGTGCCGTTATACTTTGGCATATGGTAGGAGGCATGTGTCTTGCCAGAGAAGGGGTTACGTGGCTGTGTTTCTGAAGAGACTTGTCAGTGTTTACTAGTTCTTGGTGTCTTTGGTATTGATTTCATTCTGTCAGAGAAATTTACTTTTTGGAGTTCTAGTCTGATTACTCTTTCAAAATTTTTTCTAGATCGAGAGGATCAGTCCATCCTTTGCACGTGAGTATTTCCAATTGTCAGTTTGTCTGCATGTCAAAGTTTGTGTTTTTACATTCTTGGTGGAAGGACTCTCATAATTTTAAGTCCTGGTAGTGGAATTACAGAATCAGGAATAATGGAGAGTCAAAGAAAGTCCCACAACAGTTCCTTTAATATATAATTACTTCTGCAAAATAATTTTTGTAGTAAATGGAGGAAGAGTGGCTTTGAAACAGCCCCTGTGCTCAACTACTAAAGAAATACAGCTTTGTCAATGGAAAAGGCTTGGAGTGATCCTTCAGATTTGATGCAGCTGTTATGTTTAAGTACATGTGTACTGATGAGGCTGATAGAATAACAGATACTCTTGATGCAGCAGTTTGTCTTCTAGACACAGTAAAATTGATTGACCCTCAGCCTTGCTGAGGGAATTGGCATATTTCTTGTTGCAGTCAGGAGGGTTCCATTTGAAAGATTTACTTCATAACCTTTCACCCCAACCTCTACAGCAGCCTCCAAGCTATTCCTCAGCCACTCAAAAGTCTTTGTATCCTAGTGACTAGAAAGCATAGTTCTTTATTGCCTTCCATATTGCAGTCCAGCTGCTGCCCAGCTTTTTTTCCCTTGGTTTTGAGGGAGGTGCTGCAATGGCCAGAATGCAGTTAAGGATGTTGGTAGCCGTTTTGGGATTAGAAATATGGTAATGTTCCCTTACATTTTGTTTGTGTATAACTTGCAGAATTTTCTTTACAGAGGTGAATCAGGAGCTGGTAAAACAGAGAACACCAAGAAGGTCATTCAGTATCTGGCTCACGTTGCTTCCTCGCACAAGTCCAAAAAAGACCAGGTAGGACCTAGGTTTAATGATGATTTATTGCTCTGCTGACTTTGGACACTAAATATATACTGGCTGATGTTGGTAAAAGACATATTGCTCAGTAGAAGCGTAGATGTTAACATCTATCAGGGTATTGAGGAGGTCAGTGAACTATGAAACAGTGAGTCTGTCAAAAATTGCAAGTCAGGGAACACTGTTCAAAGTCATAACTCCTTTGAATTCAGTGGATCTACAGTGAGCATAAACTCATGCACAACTTTTGTTGAGCGTGAGCAAGTGCGTGAGCAAGTGCATGAGCAAGAGCTGCTATAAATGCATCACCTGTACTGATCTTTTCACATGGATGTATTGCTTGTAACCAGTCTAGGCAGTTTAAAACTGATACTTCTGTGGAGGAGTTGTCTCTGTTCTTTTGTACCATTATAGATTAGGTCTGGCCATTACATGTATTGTCTCAAAACTGGAGAATACAATGATAGGCTAGTGGACATCAGCTGAAAACTTTGAAATTGTAGGAAAACATAAAAAGGGGGGAAAACAGCCAAGTGTTAGGAACACATGAGAGGAGGGTGGTGATGATGGTGGGAGGATTTTAAAGATGTCTCACTTATATTTTTTTCCCCCTCCCTCTCCCCCGGTGGACTATTGCCGAATTCTTCAGTTGTATCCTCGTAGGTGAGCTGCACGTTTACTGCACGTTCTGCACCAGGAATGCGTTTTCTGTCCCATTGTGTGATTTTTTTGAGCAGCTTTTCACTCCACACCAATATCACTTTCTGCAGCTAAAGCAAATCCATAGACAAGTCACAATTTTTATTTTTTTTGTGTGGTACACAGTAATCTTTTTGTAAGGATGTTCAGTTGGAGACTGTAGTGATATCAAGAAAATACTTGTGTTCTGTGCTCAATACTAGTTTGCCTTTAAGATTTTTCTTGCAGGATTTTCCCAGATACATACCATTTTAGAAGTTTTCCTCCAGGACAATAGGACTGGACAAGTCTTCCTAGAATCTTAAACATACAGTGTGTCTGGTGTTCCTAGTAAGATTAATGTAGTTAAGTGTTTAGCCAGGGTGTTTTAGGTCTGTGGGTTTCTTAGCCAGATCTGAACACGTTGGAAATGTTCATTAATGAAAGCCAAGTGCCAGGTGTGTCCACTGCATCTCTACATAAGATTTTTCCTGTAGTAGCTTAATGTGTAGGCATGTCTAATGCATGTGGAGTATATAAATAAGAAGGCATTTTTTGCATGCAGGCACACTCTGTGTGTGCATGCAGATAATAGGAACTAACTTCTGGAATTCTAAAAAAAAAAAAAAGTTCTTGCTGCCAAAATTTCAGACATATGAAGGCTTTTTCCATGGTCTTTCAGTAGCTGTATTTAGTAACATTCTCCTTTTTTTTTAAGTGTGGAAAATAGAATCATGGGGTTGAGTTAAGTATTCTTCCACTGCTTGTCCGTGAGTAAAATTTGAACTGCCAAAGCCAGACAGGCAATCTGTTTAGGAGAATAAAACAGTCCTAAGTTGGACTGGTTGGTGATTTGCCCAAGTTTGATATTTAAATTTTTTCCCTAAGTTTTGGTTTTTTCAAAAAGTCCTGCTGGCTATGTTTTGTGGCTAAACTGACCTTACCAGAGCTGATTTAGAGCTGAAGCCTTTTTTAAGAAGCAATGAGTGCTCCCTGCAGCACTTCTTCATGGAGCAAACTTAGAATCAGAATATAAGAGTTTATGAAGATGAACATGTTTGGTTTTCTGAGGATCTCAGGTATACTGGTTATGGAAAATTTTTGTCTTTAGGCACAGAACTTAACAAAGGATATTATAGAAAGTAGTGGTACTTCCTTTGCCATGAACTTTTGGATGTAAACTGGTGTTTTTCCAAGTATCAGGGCAAAATCAGTTTTATAAAACTTATTCTTTAGCTCACTTGTTCTGGAGGTAGTGATGTATTCCACCATTCACAGTGCATTAGTATACTCAGCTAAATAAGCTTCTAGCTGCATGGTGTGTCTTCTAAGCACACTAAGGCTCCTTTTGGGGAACGTACTGAATCTAATTGTACAAACTTTTTTTTCATTTGTTGAAACTTCTATTTATCTATTTTCCCATGTTTAATCTCAGCTTCTCTACTGTCTTCTTAAATCATATAAGGATTTTTCAAGATGTGTTTGCAGCTAATTGGAAATTTGTGGGTGATAGTAGCTAATATTTAAATATTTGTAACAAAACTTTGGTTAGGGATGATCTTTCTCCTTCCCCCATCCAGCCACTGGTGTTGGGATTATTTGATAACCTCTCACTTGAATAGTAACAAATTGCAGTTAGAAGCCTATGGCTTCACTGCAGAATGGGGAAGAGGATTGATGAGAGGAAAGAGCATTCCAGCGTCAGTACATGTGGCAGAACACAAAGGGAAATGTGACTACCACACAGTTTCAAGGACTGGAACCTAGTTTCAAGGTTTTTTTCCTTGCCAGTGCCAGATGCTGGGTCGGTTGTGGGACAGTTGACGTCCCAGTTCAGGTTCCCGTACCAGGGCTAAGCCCCTTGTTACATATACTTGACAGTGAATGAAGGTGTTTGCAGCAGCTGCCCCTTCTGTGTATGTGCAGTTCCACCAGGGCTGGGGGTCTTGTTTGGCCTTACACTTTGCAAGCATGAAGTGAAGTGATTGTGGAAGTAAAAAATAAAGACTTGTAGTTCATTGTACAGTTTCTCATATATCTTCCTTTTTTTTATATTCCCTGTATTTTTAGAGACGCTGTGTAAGAACTAATCTGTCTTGGAGAAAAATGGGAACAATTTTCCTTTAGAAGTAACCTTAAATAGTTTCCCCATAAATCCCAGTTCTCACAAATCAAACTTCATTTCCATCTGTTATGCACAGGCAGTCTTGAGTACTTACTGATAACTGCTAAAAAGGGAAACATTAATCTAAACTGTAATTTTGTGTCTCCAGAAGCATTTTAGTTGATCTTGAAATATAGAGAACTCCATGCTTTTAGCGCAGAGGACAAGTAATTTTTCAAAAGAGCTAGGGATACGTGTAGAGCCTGCAAGGAAAGGTGTATATGCTGCAATGGTCTAGTACTGGACAGAGATAAAAGTCCTGAATTTCTTTTTCTACAATTCCAGCATTTTGTGTTCCTTGAGGGGGAGGAGTGTGTGAATATGGCAGCAGAATGCAAGCAATCATGCAGTTTGTGGGATACCACTAATTCTCTTTTTTGTGTGTTCCTCCTTACAAAGGAGATTTTTGCTTGTTTGTACTTTGTAAGATGTAGACTCTTAGAAAAGTGCAAGCTTTTTGTGTTTGGTTTTTATAAAGCATTAGACCTTTTCAGACTACTTCTTAACGTACTAGTAGCAGTGTTCAGAGCTGTCTTTAAGTAGCAAGATAGGATTTACATCACTCTTCCAACCTCTGTGGTAGTACACTTCTGGAATGAGGGCCTGATCTTGGATGGTGGTATGGTTTTCACTTTGTCCCTGGGAAGTCTGCAGGATGTAAAAGCCAAGTGACTTTGAAGGGCTTCTTGCTAAAAGAAAGACATACTGGGAGGAAGGGAATAAGGCTGATTTATGATTGTTTCCGTTTAACCCAGGTAACTAATGAGTCTCCTTTGAAGGTTTAAGGGATCATCTCCTAAGGTTTAATATGGCTTCTCTGCAACAGATGCCAAACTAGTGTGAATTGGAACTGCAGTGCTGGTTTGACCCAAGGTTAATGCAGTGAACCCTTACCTACTTTACTAATTTTGGATTTCTCTCCAGGGAGAACTGGAGAGACAGTTGCTCCAGGCTAATCCCATCCTGGAGGCCTTTGGAAATGCCAAGACAGTAAAGAATGACAACTCCTCAAGATTTGTGAGTATTATTTTGTCATGAAGTGTATTTTACACTTTCCAGAGTGTTCTGCTTTTGGGAGAATTGCTGTCAGGTATAGTGTAACTGAGTGACTTCTTTTAATCTGGGAAATTTATTTCATTCAGTGACTTATCCAGAACAGATCATTTAGGTCTCTAGAATGAAGAAATCAGACCCTGTGCCAGGATCACCTGTGCTGATTTCTGTTGTAATCATTACAGTCAGTTTTAACCTGGAGAGCAAATACTCATTATTTTGCTTGCTCTGGAGAGCAGTGGACAATATCTGAGAGGCAGGTGGGGAAGCTGGAGCAAAAGGAAAATGGTTGAAGCTAACACTGAAAGAGGTGTAACTGTCAAGGTAGCGTAACATAAAATTGAAGGGACCCTGGTTGTGGGAAATCTAGGTTGAAACATAGTGAGTGTGAGTTGTAGGCTGTCACAATGACAAAAGTGTCTTGATGTGCTTGGTGTCTTTTTTGTTCAGTTGTTGTTGTGATCAGCAGTCATTGCCTACTGGCTGACCTTATGCTTTGCCTAAAACCTGCCTGGCCTGTTTGGAGATTGCTTTCCTGGATTAAAAAGAGAAGGTTTACCTCTGTTGTTTACTGTTGTTACCAAACACAAAGAATACTAATTTTAATGCTATTGTCTTCCTCTTAGGGCAAATTTATCAGAATCAACTTTGATGTCAACGGCTATATTGTTGGAGCCAATATCGAGACCTGTATCCTTTCTGTAACCCCTTGAAAAGTTCAAGGCTCTGGAGGTGTCAGGAATGCTACCTAGCAGTCTCTTCACAACTGACTTAGGTTGAGAAAGCAGTTGGAAGCACCCTAAATTTCTGCTATCAAGATCACTGCTGTAGTCTCCTGTTTCCTTAATTGTATTTTGTGACCTTTGTGATCATGGTGCAGGTATTTTCTGAATGAATGAATGAATTCTGATCTTAAGAGATGAAATGCAAGCATAAACTGCAGCAGTATGAGTGGGTGTGGACTTTCATAAGTCATTCTCGCTTCTGTCCAAGGCAAGTGGGGATTGTGGGCCACTGTTTTTTTGTTTCTTACCAGTTAAGTCTCTCTTACCATGGTCATCACTCAGAGACTGGCAAAACTTGAGACCAGGAGCTCAATGGGTTGTTGACTGATAATGACTGCTAAACCAATACCCCTGTCAATTGGTATGAGAACATCAGGTAGGTTTTTTTCGCTACCACAAAATAGGAAGGGATTTGTATGTCCTGTCATGTGCCTTGACTCTCTGAAGATCTGCTGGAGAAGTCACGTGCAATTCGCCAGGCCAAAGAGGAGAGAACTTTCCACATCTTTTACTACCTGCTCTCTGGGGCAGGGGAGCATTTGAAGAGTAAGTATGATTGTGTTGTGAAGAGGCAATCCCATAACTACAACAACAGAGGGTTCAGAACACTTGTAGACAAGGAACCTGTTCACAGTTCCTTTTTCTCTGCCTTTTGGATATGGTCAGCTCTCCTCCACTTCTTTCATGCACTCATACATCCATCTGCCCTCCCCCTGCAGTTCTCAGTTCCTGAAAACTTGCTTCTCTGGTTCCTTCCTGCACTTGTCTCCCTGCCAGCAATGACTCTACGCCCTTCCTTATCTAAATCACTGTCCCATGTTTAGTCTAGTCTTGCATGATGTAAACCATTCTGGTGCAGGAATGGTCCTGCTGTGATGCACTCAGTTTGTAACTGAGTGGAGTAAATCTGCAAGCCTCTAAGCTGCTCTAGCAGTCTGGAATCCCAGCACACCTTGTTTTAATACCTCAGCCTGGTAATCTGGGTCTGTGTTGAGCAAGAGCTGCAAATGGATCTGCAGGAATGACACACAGAGAGGACATTCTCCTAGCTGCTACTGTTTCAAGAGTTTAATATATTAAACTTTTATCTGACTTGAAACAAATGAGGTATCTGAAATTAAAGGCAAATACATTTTCAAGTTAATCCTTGCTTTTTACAGATTTAGGACCTAATGATTGACACTGCTTTGGTGGAGTAGTTCAGAGGAAGAAACAGGGAAGAAATAACACAGAAAAATTCTGTGTTTATCTAAAATACATTAAATATTTAGCCTGAAGTAAAACTGGGCTTAGTCCTAGATTCATCCAGGAGCTGGCAGTGTATGGTAGTCAGAAATTTGATATTGGGGGTAGCTTGTTGTCTGTTAAAAAAAAAAAAAAAATCCATAGTAACTTCTTTCTCAATTCTTTCTTAAGATGATCTGCTGCTGGAGCCTTACAACAAATACCGCTTCCTTTCCAATGGGCATGTTACAATCCCAGGTCAGCAAGACAAAGACATGTTTCAGGAGACCATGGAGGCAATGAAGATCATGGGCATCCCAGATGAAGAGCAGATAGGTATGAATATGCAAGGAATAAAAGAGGGAATGGGCCATGTCTCAAGCTTTTTTGTTCTGATGTTCTTTTTGTTGTTGTTTTGGTTTGGTTTATTAGCTTTTCATTTAGGGATTTGGTTGGTTTTGTTCTGCCTGTGTTCATTCCTGCTCTCCCTGCCCCAAGTAAACAGTGTGCGAGTAACAAAATTTAGTGGCTTTGGAGTGACCCATCTCAGGATCTACCAGCACAGTTTCAAGTTATAGAGTTAACTTTAGAACAAGCACCTAATAAAAACATCATTCTGCTTGCTGTTTTTGTTCCCAATCTGAGGCTTGTATACCCAGTTTATGAAAAACACACCCAAGATACAAGAATCCTCTCATTGTTTTATGCAATGCATGGCTTCTCTGCTCTCCCTGTCCCTTAGAAGTGGCTATAAAGTATCTGATCCAACCACTGCTGGATTAGTCCTTTGAAAATGGGCTGGTCATAGTACCTTTCTTTCCAGCTTAACACTGAACTGCTGATCAGAAATTAATATTGTCTGATTCTGGGAGTGCAGTAGCATGACAGTGGAAACAGAATTGCACGCAGCCAGCCCAGAGTGCAGTGATACATATTCACCAGAGCTCTGTACTCTCTCATTCATTATCTGCCCCACTGGTTGAGAATCAGTATTCTGCAAAGTCTCACTTTTGAAATGTATATGCTTTCTAAAACTAGGACTGTTAATCTCTACACTGAAGCAAGCAAGCATCTGTTGTGGTTTGAGGTCACCACTTCCTCTGCTGGAGGCTGCAGGTCTTGTGGCTGTAGGGAACATTTATTTACCTGTGCCTTCTCCTCTTTACAGTTCAGCTGTTAAAATCCAGGCTGTTGTTATCAACAGTTCAATACATTTCTTGATATCCTGAATCATCTGAGACTGAAACTTCTGTATGGAGGTGAAGAGAAATTTGCCTAAACCAAATAAAAGAAATGGTAGCCTAATTCATCATCAGGGTGTCCTGCTATGCTCAATTTTTTGCATTGTTTTTAATATATGTTCTAGGGTATGTCTTTGCTGTCATGTAGACCAGTTATTGATTCCAGGCACTAGGGCAAAAATAGCTTTAATATTTTACATTTGCTGAGGAGCCTGTTTTGGTGCCGTTTTCCTAAGATCCAGCCTAACTCTCCTCTGACACAGCTTCATGCTGTTCCCTTGGATCCTGTCCTTCCTTGTGAGGAAGCTGTAGGCTGCTGTGAAGTCCCCCCTCAGTCTCTTCTCCAGGCTGAACAACCAAGTGACATCAGTTGTTCCTCCTATGGCTTTCTCTTGACCCATCACCATCTTCATAGCCATCCTTTGGACACTCCCTAGTAGATTTAAATCAGTCTGCTATTGTGGCACCCAAAACTGCACCCAGGACTTGAGGTGAGGCTTGCACCAGTGCTGAGCGGAGTGGGACAATCACAAACATGTATTTCTTTTCTGTTACTCCTAATGTAGCGTATATGGAGCCTTTGTCCACTCCCTTATCAAAAGGATGTTTTCTTAAAACAAATCTTTTTTGTGATAGTGTTGTGATTTAACTCCAGTTGGCAACTAAGCCCTACATGGCTGCTTACTCACTCCTGCTCAGTAGGATGGGAGAGAGAATTGAGATTGTAAAAATGAGAAAACTCATGGATCAAGATAAACACAGTTTAACAAGTATAGCAAAAGCTGCACATGCAAGTGAAGCAAAGCAAGATGAGATATTCATTCACCACTTCCCAGTGGCAGGCAGGTGTTCAGCCATCTCCAGGAAAGCAGGGCTTCATCACACAGTGACTTGGGAAGACAAACATTATCACACCCAACATCCTCCCCTTTCTTCTTCTCTCAGCTTTATATGCTGAGCCACGATGCCATGTGGTATGGAATATCCCTTGGGTCAGTTGGGGTCAGCTGTCTTGGCTCTGTCCTTTCCCATCTTGTGCACCCCCAGCCTCACTGCTGGGGTGAGACAGAAAAGGTCTTGACTCTGTGTAGACACTGCTCAGCAGTAACTAAAACATCCCTGTGTTACGAACACTTGTTTCCAGCACAAATCCAAAACACAGCCTCATAACAGCTACTGTGAAGAAAATTGATTCTACCCCACCCAAAATCAGGATAAACAAGTAGAAATTGGGGGACAAAAAATGCCTTTGTTACAAGATCTGCTTCAAGTGACTAGCAGTTTACTTTGCTCAAGGCAACTGGAAGCTATTATGCAATGAGCTTTGATTGATACATGGTGAAAATTGAATTGACACCATCTTCCCTGTCTTGGCATCTGATGGTTTGGCTTTTTTGGCATGCATCATTTGCAGAGTGTGAATATGTCATTAGCAATGGGGTGGGGTGCTTCAGCATATAATTAGTAATAGCTACAGTACAGGCACTTTCTCCCACATCCTGCTGCCTTATAATGTGTGTCTGTAAGGACTACAGATCTTGGTCAGGGAACTGACAGTGTTACAGGGTTAAAGAAACAGAATCTTTAATTGAGGTGTACTCTTAACTGTCTCTTTCCTTTGTTCAACAGTAACTGCTGAGGAAGATTGAATACCAAATTCGTTGCAAGAATTTTGACTCTCAAGCAGAGAATATATGTTTTATTGGAAATATAGATATTGTAGGTGGCAATTCACCCTCAGTCCTGTCTCTCACTGTTTTGTAGAGATGTTGAGAATGGGTAAATTTCTAGGCTCTGTAGCCTTGTGTAGGAATGACAAGGCGAGTCCTTCGTCCTGAAAGGGAGTCATTTAGAGGACTAGCCTGTGGTGTTTTTTTCCCAAATTTCAGAAGGATTTTTGGGATGCTGAGATGGGCATCTTAACAATGTTGGAAGAGATAACTGGGCCATATCAAGACTTTTGGTGATGTCTGATATTAGGCTGTTAATATTATTACTATTTTAAAAGGTCTGCTGAAGGTTATCTCGGGTGTTCTTCAACTTGGCAACATAGTCTTCAAGAAGGAACGTAATACAGACCAAGCCTCTATGCCAGACAATACAGGTAACCAATCTCCTCCCCCACCAAAGAAACGTGCAGCAAAAAAGCCTACAGTTCTTGCAAGTGGGAGAATGTATTGCAGTATGTATGGAATGCTGGAGTCCTATTTTTCCACAGGGTGAATTATTTGTCAGAGGAACTGGCATGCTCCATACAAACGCAGTGTTCTGCCAGGCGTGTGTTTGCAGCCACCCACACGCAGGAATGTGGCACTATTCTTGTGTCAGGGCTAGGCAGGAAGTACATGTGATGAACAGATGAAAAGGATTACTCTACTGGAATATGTGGAATGTGTGTTTTAAACAGGCTACAGTAATTGCTCCTTCAAACCTATATTATCAGATTTTAAGGAATGTGCTTTGCTGCCTTTGTAGGTAGTCTGGTAACTGTAAGAGTAAGGTGGTGGATAGATTTATGGTGGGTATAAAAGCATGTGTACATATTTTAATTGCATTGCCCATTGTTGAATGTGTAAATAGTGCCATGTTTCACGTGTTTGAAGACTATTTGTTGGAAGACTTAACTCTCAGACCATCATTGTAGATGTACTGTGGAGGTGCAAATGTTGCTAATTTATCACTAAGTGGGGTTTTTTTGCTATAATTTATAGTTTTTTGTTATAATTTAAATTATGATATAAATATCATTTTAAGGAGGAGAGTAGACTGTTTGGGTTTTGGATCTTGAATCTGAAATACAGAGTTGTCTCAAAGACTGATCAGTAGATGAAGACAGAACAATTAGCTTGATTAAGAAATTCATTATCTGATGTATTTTTAAATTGATTATAGACAATGACCTTTCTAAAGCTTCTGTGTTACAATTTAGTAACACAGAGAGAGAGACTATTACTTCAAATATACTCTAATGACTTCTGGAGAAACTTAGTAAACTGCAGAATGGGTTGCAAGAGGGTTTTTTTGGAGTTTTTTTTGTTAGGAAGGTATTTTGTCTCAGCAGCCTATCCTTCATTTATGGTTTTTTGTAAGCTGTTTCCTAGCTTTTCTAAAGATAGTTGTCAGAATGTTTTTCTTTTTCTCTTGCCTTCTGTGAGAAAAACAGAATAATATGAATCTTTTTGTTTCCTCTTACCATCTTTAGCTGCTCAGAAGGTGTCTCACCTTTTGGGTATCAATGTGACAGATTTCACTAGAGGTATCCTGACGCCTCGCATCAAAGTTGGAAGAGATTATGTCCAGAAAGCTCAGACCAAAGAGCAGGTAGGCATTCTCAAAAAATGAATGAGTACTTTGGTCTCTAATTTTACTGCTGCACAGCTAATGAATGTATCAGAGGTTTCTGTGGTGTTTACTAACCATCTTTATGATTGCAATGTATGGCAAACACATTTGAACGTTGTACCATAATATATTGCTTCTAGCATAGTATTTTGCTTTTCATGCAATCTGTATAAAGATAGAATTCACCTGGTCCCTTAGCACTGTTTCTCATCTGAAAAAAAAAAAGAAAGAGAACACAAGTTCCCTAATTTTGGTGACTGGCTGTCCCTGGGGAGTTAGTAGTTTCAGTGTGGTATGCAAGGGTCACATTTTCAAGTTGGTGCAATACAGAAAGCACTATTTTTGAGTAGGTCAGCTACTAGGATAGAAGAATTTGCTGCTCACCCTTGAAATTGATTGGAAATTTTGTAACACTCTTGTCTGGTTGTGCTGTAAATGAAACTTGACCTAGGAGCTCATGGCCTGCTTGAATGGAGCAAACACCTGTGCTTACTCATTGCCTGGCTTCTTTATGAACAGCATTATCCTCTGAATAAACAAACATGGCCCTGTAACATGGAAGGGATTGGTAAGGGATTGAAGTCTGGAAAAAGTCACAGGTTGCCTTTCCATGCTGCCTGTCCCTTTCACTGTTTAATTTCTTGCTACACATAGTATTTGTGTCAAGGACAGGGTAGTGGTGGAGGGATTTGGCTTCATAAATCCAAATTTACAAAAGCATTTAAATTTGAATTGAATTTAAATTAATTTCCATGGGCCTATGAAATACTCCATGGTACTACAGTCTTTGAAAGTGATTGGGCATAGTTTTTCTTTCTTTAGTAGCAACTCTTGTTTCCTCCAGCGGGCAGGATCCTGAAATTTGGTTTTGACACACTAATTTAGAGACAAATTCTTTGCTCTTGTATATGGAATATCACTATACCATCTACTTTTCATTTGGAGTAAACTGAAATAAGCCTTGTTCAGTGAATTTCCTGGTGGAGAGAAAAATGTCAGACTATAGTTGTGCTGCTAGATCCTGGAACAGTGCAATCTGTGCCTTTCTGTGGTTTGTAATGCAACATTTGATGTTTATCTGTTTGCTGTTTAGGCTGATTTTGCCATTGAAGCACTGGCCAAAGCCACTTACGAGCGGATGTTCCGGTGGCTGGTTATGCGCATCAACAAGGCTTTAGATAAGACCAAGAGACAGGGTGCATCCTTCATTGGAATCCTTGACATTGCTGGCTTTGAGATTTTTGAGGTAAGGAGATGTCAGGTCCTTGCACTCAGCACAGTTTAATATGGAGCAAAGACCGCAGAAGGAAATAGCTGTACCACTGGAAAATAACACGCTCTTGGAAAGGATGTGAAGTCCACAAAAAGGGGAATCAACATAAAATCTCATGCAAGATAAGTGTAGGAGAGGGAGAGCTGAAGGAAGGTTGAGGGAGAGGGGAAAAGTGAGCTCTTTCTCTAGGTGACAGTGAACTGTTAGGCCAAACTCTTATGAGATTGTATGAAATAATTTAGAATGTGGTTTGCATTATAATCTGAAGCAGCCACAGATTGCCATCAAAAAAAGAAGTGTCCTGGCATTATACCAGCAAGGCAGCTCCTGTCAACCTATGTTATGCCACACTGGGTCTAGCTCATGAACAGCTGCAGAATGAATTGGACCAATTAATTAATGAAATAGAAAACTGAGACACAGGAAAGTTGGGGTTGTTTTTTTCTTGTTTGTTTCTTGCGTTTTGGGGGGTATTTTTGTTTCTTTCCCCCTCTTATTGGTATACCTTTGGCTTCACGGTTGCTGGATCTCATGAAAAGAGAAGAAATAACATTGTTAGGAATTATTAAATATGGGGGAATTAGAACAGGAAATCTTTCTTTAGAAGCTGCATTATGTTTTGTGTAATCAAACATAAAAATTCACTGTGGGTTATTAACCTTGTCCTTACTGTTTGAAGAAATCTGGAAATTTTGAAGAAATTTCCCTCACTTTCCTTGCTCTGATTTTATATAAGGATTAAAAAGGGACTTTCCAGTCCACACACTTTCAGGAGTTTGTCTTCAGGCTTCTGTTGCTGCTTCTTCCTATGAAAAGGACTTGCTGGCACTGCATCTGTAAGAAAACCAGAGTCCTTTCTTGTCCTGTGTTAAGTAGCTGCAGTAACTCTTCTGCTGTTTAGAGCTAAGCATTCTTTTGCAAAGTCTGAGAACCAATGTGTATGAACTTCCCTGGGGATTGCAGCAGTGTGCAATGGCACGTAACAGAACAGTTCATATCCAAAGGGCTTATTGACAGTGGACTGTCTGCCCCATTCTATCTTAGATTCCTGAACCACAGATAGGGTCTTTTGTGCTAAGAGGATGCTAGGTGTGTCTTCACAAGCAATTGCTCAAACATCTTTCTACCTTTTTCTTCATTAGCTGAACTCCTTTGAGCAGCTGTGTATTAACTACACAAATGAAAAGTTGCAGCAGCTCTTTAACCACACCATGTTTATTCTGGAGCAAGAGGAGTACCAGAGGGAGGGCATAGAATGGAATTTCATTGACTTTGGCTTGGACCTGCAGCCCTGCATTGACCTCATAGAGAAGCCGGTAAGTTTGTTGTTTTACCATTGCAGGAAATGACTGCACTGATTTTATCATTGAGGACATCATCTCTGCCCTTAGATTGGAAACTGGCCCTCTAGTTTTTATAATCCTCTACTGACATTGTAATTTGATTAGGAGCAGGAGGGAACAGTTTTTTCTTTAACTGAAAGTGTGTCACCAATCATGAAAATAGTATCAATTCTGGTATGTAATTCTGTAGAAAACACTGTGTGAAAATGTATCTAATTGGCCACTTTTCCCTCTCACTATATTGTCCTCACTTGTGTAGGTCTGCATGGTGCTAGATGTATGTGCAGCTTAGTGCAAGTAGTGTGAACTTCCTTACTTAACTACAGGTGTGATGAGAAGCTGTGAATGCTCTTGCTTTCATTCTGCTGAAATGAAACTTGAGAATTTACAAATCTCATAGTCCATGTTCCAGTAGTAAGGATTAGTTTGTGAAACTTCCTGCTATGACCTTTTGGATTTAGACACCTGAATATATTTAGGGAACTGTATAATAACGTTTCTTCTATTAAAAATATCTTTTCCCAGAAAAGCAACCTAGACAAATGTCACAGGAGAGACTTTCTCATAAAAACGGTCAGAATTCAGATGCAGACATCGAAGAACTATTAACAATTTATATTTACAGTGGAAGTAGTTTAACTGATATCACACAAGAGGTGAATGTGATGTGGATCGGGCTTAAGTATTCTTTTTTTCTCCTCTAGCCATCTAAAGGTGTTAATTATTGTTGTAGTCATGTAGTTATTGATGTTTTGATGTTTTCCTTAAGGCTGGGCCTCCTGGTATACTGGCCCTGCTGGATGAAGAGTGCTGGTTCCCAAAAGCAACAGACAAAAGCTTTGTGGAAAAAGTTGTTCAAGAACAAGGCACCCACCCCAAATTTCAGAAGCCAAAACAGCTGAAAGACAAAGCTGACTTCTGTATCATACATTATGCTGGCAAGGTAAAGAAATAATAACTAAAATGTGAAGGTTGGAATGCTTAATTCATAACTACTGCTTCTTAGAAATGGCTACTTACCAAAATGGTTGTCTATGAGAAACCATCAAAAGATTTTGTGAAAGTGTTCCATTGCAGAGAGGTTTACAGGGCCTAAGGAGATTTGCTGGCAAGTTTATAGTTCAAGACATGTAAAACTGACAGCAATTTAAATTTGTTCTGTTTGATTTGGTGAGACTGGAGGTACTGCTCAGAACCCTGCACCAAGGCTTCATCACCAAAAATGCTGATGTAGCTGGTTTTTGTGTCACACTCTGGATGGTAGCATTGCAAATCCATTCCCTTTACTGACAGAATGGAACATGCAGCTTTTTGTGTAAGGGTTGGAAATTCGTAGGTGTGATTACTTAGATGGCAAATCCAAGAATGGTTAGGTAATCTGTTGTTGTGCAAACCTTGGTGATACTTTTCTAGACTGTGCCAGATGTTGTTGGATTTTTGGGCTGCAGAAAATCACCCCCCACCCCCCCTTCCCAAAAGCTTCTTGATAAGCTTCTTGATGTGTTTAGTTTATCTTCTCCAGGTGGATTACAAGGCAGATGAATGGCTGATGAAGAACATGGATCCTCTGAATGATAACATTGCCACTCTTCTCCACCAGTCATCGGATAAGTTTGTGTCTGAGCTATGGAAAGATGGTATGTAATTAAACTTCATTTCATTTGTTTGCTCTTTTTTTGTGTGAAAGAGCTTGAGCATCAATAGCCTGTGATGAGCTGTTTTGCCTTTTTCTCCTGAAGACTAAGCCATCAAGATGATCATTATCTGGAACATCTTTTGCTTAGATCATGGTATTTCATTAAAAGTTCACTGTAACTCAAGAGAAAGGTTCATTTGCATCAACTTCTGTTAAGTTTGCTGCATATATAGCAATTCTTTCTCCAAATGAGGAATACTGGGATAAAATATGAATGCACCATTATGAACCAGCAGCTTGCATAGCTGCAACACTCAAGATCTGAGGTGGAATCTGTTTTCAGTCCTGCAACTAAGTGTGCCTTTTCTGCAGTGTTGTTCAGTATTTTACTCTATCTTCTCTGGGTTTTATCTGTTTTTGAGTCTTACTGTTACTGTCACTTTCTGTGGTAGGTTTTCTTTGACGTCTCTGTCTGTTGCAGAGATGCAGAAGGTTCAGAGAGCCTATTTCTATCAACACTTTCCTATTCTTCATCTAGAACCAGGTGACTGAGAAACGCAGCTGTCGTGTCATGTGTGTGATGCATCCTAGAGCCATGCAAGAAATGCTTCCGTTAACTTCTTTGTCCCTTTGTCATACCTGCCTGTCTTTCTTGTTCATTTCCTCTGCTTTGTGCTAGTAACTCCTCATGGACTTTGAAGCAAAAGTAAAATTCACTTTAAAAGTGGATATAAAAATATAGACACATTCAGGTGCTAAAAGTTGCTCTTGCATAACTTGGGTAGGAACAAATCCATGTCAACTGTTTGAATGTAGAGCGAGCACAGCTGTATTTCTTGCAAGATATGGAAGGAAGATTTCTGAAACTGCATAGAAACTGAAATCCAGTTTAACACTGGTTTTAGTACTGGGATTGCCCTTCAGCAGCTGATCATTTAAAAGAAAGTTTTGTGAAGTGACTTGTCCTGGATGAAAAATGGCCACCAGCAACTTGTGCCTAACAAGGCCTTTGCTGTGTGAGACTACTTTTGGGCTTGAAAGGTCAACTGACCACAGCTTATCAGTTTTCCTTTATTGTTCGTAGCTGGATCTTCTGTTGCAAGTGGCTGTCCTTTTCACTCTCTTGAAATGGATTGCAGGGCTCAGGATTAAGAGAATTGGCACAGCCACAGTCTGGGATGCACTTCTGTGGATTTCCCTGTGATGTCTAGTAACAGCACTTTCTTTTCTTTCTCACAAGACAACCTTGACCCTATTCAAACAGCTGCTCTAGAAGTGAACAGTTTTTTAGCTAATATTAGCTGTAAATGAGAATATTCTTTCTAGTTTATTCTTTTGTAGGGGTGTCTTTTAGCAGCTGCTTTTTTTTTTTTTTTATTCAGAAGATAGTTGAGCACAAGCGGGTGTATTTTCTGAAGTGAAGAGTGGGAGCCTGAGTGTAGGTGTCAGCCAACCACTAAAGATGTTGAAAAGTACCTTGAAGCCCTTAATAAAAGTGTATTGGAGGTGTGGAAATTTAGTGATACAGTTGGTTTTTTGCTGGATGGGTGAACTTCTGTCTCCACATAGAAGAGCAATGGAAAAAAGTAAAACTTCAGTTTCTTCTTGCCCCTGCTGCTATCAGATCTAGCTGACTTCTGTTGAGGGGAAAAAAGAATCTGTGGTGTTCATCCATCAAGGTGACAGTTTCATCAATGCTTGGATGTCACTGTGGCATTGTGGAGAAACTTGGGGCAGGGAGTTCTGACTTTCTCTTAGTGCTGTTGTTCATGTCTGTGTCATAGAATACTTGTACTCCGAAAACAATGCAAGCAGTGGTATCCTGAGATTTTGGTTTTGTCATGCCTTTTACTGTGCTTGTTCAGTTTACGAGTAGATACGACTTTTCTGATCATCAGTTATGACAGACCTGGCTGTAATGCAAGAGTGAAGCTGGGCTTTTCCTCTGTCTGTGGCCCTTCTGGATCAGAGTTAACTAATAGTTGACTCTGATGGGCTAGCAGCTAGAACTCTTGTTGTTTTCTAAGCAAGTAGAAGTGTCTGAAACTCACTTCTAGATTGCTCTTCCAGTGCTGCCATCCAGGGCATCAGTAGAATATGTTTGGGATTAAGTTTGGCTCCATCACTCAGACTTCCTGTAGTGAGCTGATGCTTTCTTTTCCTTCCTGCTCCTATCCCTGCACAAATTTTGTACAGGAGTTGACATCTGTGTAGAGATGAAGCAAAAAGGATCCTTCAGCTCCTCTCATTTATCCTGTTCTACCCAGATGTTCTTTGTATGTCCCAACACTTCCTTTGTTTGTGGGAGAATTTTAATGCTCTTTCCTGTGCTCTCTCTAGTGGACCGTATTGTTGGGCTGGATCAGGTAGCTGGTATGTCAGATACAGCATTGCCAGGGGCCTTTAAAACCAGGAAGGGAATGTTCCGGACAGTGGGACAGCTCTACAAAGAACAGCTGGCTAAACTGATGGCTACACTGAGGAACACCAACCCCAACTTTGTCCGTTGCATCATCCCCAACCATGAGAAAAAGGTAAATTTATCTATAACAGCACAGCCCATGTGTTCTTACATGGGCTTTCTGGGGTGTGTGACTGGGTTGATGGTTTTGTCAGGTTTTACAAGAGACCTGGAAGAGGCCCTGTTTTCTCAGTGTATTTTTTACGGTCATCCTAAATAACTGTAAGCTTACTAAAATATTGGAGACTGATTTTTGTTCTTAATGTGGCCTAAAAGCTTTCCATTGCTTCTAACTAGAAAAGAGAGAACTGGCTGCTTTACAAAAAAGAGAGGGGGAGAGAGAAGGAGGTAAGCCCTTTTTGTAAAAGCTTTGTGATATTCATGAAATATACATTTTCCTCACTAGGCTGGAAAATTGGACCCCCACTTGGTCCTTGACCAGCTTCGCTGTAATGGAGTGCTGGAGGGAATCCGTATTTGTCGTCAAGGTTTCCCCAACAGAGTTGTATTCCAGGAATTCAGACAAAGGTAAGCCCTAGAAAAGGATCTGAAGCAGTCTTTAGCCTGGGAAAGTTAAGACATAAGTACAAAAACGGAAATCTTTTATTGCAACTAGATTGCCAATTTTCCAAAGACAACACATCTGTACCTTGGTATTCCCTGGCACAAAGCCTCCCAAAAGCATTTTTGATTTCTCCAGTAAGGATGTAGTTAAGGTGAGGCATAGAGGACCCTGTCCAAGGCTGCTGCTTCATACTTTGCTGTCTAGAGGTGCAGTGTTTTTTTAAAAACCGTTGAACTCATAATGGCATAGGAATGCACACTGATTTCTTTTGTTGTTTTCAAGTACACTTGTGTGACTAGCTGATGCTTTCTCATTTTCAGATACGAAATTTTAACTCCCAATGCAATTCCCAAAGGATTTATGGATGGAAAGCAAGCTTGCGTGCTGATGGTAAAACATCCCAGAAACTCTACTTGAATAGAATAAACTTTAATGGGTGTGGTTTAAAAGTTGGAGTTGTGCGTGCTAAATATAATTTGTACTCACAGACCAAAATTCCAAAGTCAAATGTTTTGTCTGAGAGAAGGGTGCAAAAAGCTTCTTCTTGGCTTCATGGATGGAGGCTTTTGTCTAGCATGAGATTCAATAATTCTAGGCAAAGAGGACCTTTCTGTTTCCACAGATACATACTTTGAGCTGCCAGCAGTATTCACAGAATCAAAATGCATGGAAGCATTAATGCTATCTTTAGCACATGTTTAAAGTATGAGCTTCAGTCAACTTTTTGTAATGGCCTGCTGCTGACAAATGCTTTTGACAAAGGCTCCAGTTAGTTTCTGTAGAATTGCCTGCTTCAAATGGAAAGCTTTGGCTCTAGCTTGATGATTAGGCTTGAATTGAACTCGGCTGTAAGGGATTCCCTTTTTTCTGTCTTACAGGAGTATAGCTGATTCTTCTTAGCTTAGCTAATAGGAGCATTGGCAGCAAATCCTTGGAAGGAAGGTCGGGCTGAGGTGTCTTTTTGACAAATATAGGACTGAGAAAAAGTAAATGGGAAGGATCAACAGATGTGTTTCTTCTAGGAAAGGAAGAGGGCTGTCAGGACGAGACATGCACTTCTCACAGTATCCTTGTATTTTGAGGACTTGTATACTTGTGATACTGTATTAAATTATGCTTTCTGTCATATTTTCTGCCTTTGATTACCTCCATTTGATGCTGTGCTTGGCTGAGCTCCATGTCCTCTAATTGGAATAGGCCAGGAATTTATTGGGAGTTAACAACTTTGGTTTGCCTGAGTGGCTCATTGTAGAGAAGGGCCGTCTTAGAGCCACGAGCCACAAATATCTTTTGTGATGTTTCACACGAAACAGTCTTTGCAGAACATGAATTCTTTTCTCTCTCTTTTTAGATCAAAGCATTGGAGCTGGATTCCAACCTTTACAGAATTGGACAGAGTAAAGTGTTTTTCAGAGCTGGAGTCCTTGCTCATCTTGAAGAAGAGAGAGACCTGAAGATCACAGATGTCATAATTGGATTCCAAGCATGTTGCAGAGGCTACCTGGCCAGAAAGTAAGTACAACAATTTTTCAAGTACATTATAAACATGTATTTCTCCCATTCAAGTGCAAGTTTATCTTCAAAAATAGGAAATTGTTATGTCTAGAAATTCTTTTTTGTCAGAAAGGTCATGATTTATTTATTGTATATGACAGTTGATGGTCTTTTAGGGTTTTCTCATCTCTGAAATGCCAGACTTCTGGCACCTGCAAGCACCTCTGTGCTGTATCCCAGAAACTACCTGAGCAGTAAAGTCTGTTTCTCTCTGTAAGAATGCCATGCAGCAGATGAAGTTTTTGACACAAGTGCTGTGAAGGTGCAAATGGAAAAGTCTTAGTACAGTACTGATGCAGGAGGTGTAGGGTTTCTTTTACGCTATCAGGTAGGGTTTGCAATTGGGTACAGTTCTATGATCAAAAGTAGTACTGTCTAGGTTTAGAAGACCAGGGAAAGCTGGAGTTTCCTTGGAATAGAGAATGTAAACCCCCCTCCCTCCAAATTATTATAAGTTTGCAATTAAAGGCCTTCAGGCAAATATTTGGGAATAGGAATAACAGTTCTTTTACTAGGAAATATTAAAAATACAAATGTAGTAGTACAAAAAGACAAGCAAACAAACAAAAATCCTGGAAAACCCTGGCAGAGTCAGGGACATGACCTGACACCCTGTTGGTCAGGGTGTTTGGAAGCAGTCCTCCTGGAGAAACAGATGTGGTTCTGTTGGAGTAGAGATGATCCTGTTGAAAAAATGTGTCTAGTGGTGGTGAGATGGATCTGATCCTCCTCTGGAATCCAGTGGAAAACAGGATGCCTGGTGTTCTGAGTCTGTTTTTATCTAGGTGGAAACCCTGGACCTCCCTCCACTGGGTGGAGCATCTCACAATGGGATGATGTAAATGTGTCCTGTCATTGGTGAGCCTTAATGGCCCATTAGCAGAAGATAACCCCCTGGAGGGAGGATGGGTGGTGAAAGAGATGATACACTGGCCCACCCAGTTTTAACAGCTGAGCCATTATCAGAAGGCATTTGCCCCCCTCCCCCCATAGTAACAAGAGAGAAAAACAAACAAACAAAACATTTCCCCAACTGCTTTCAGCAGATGAAAATAGAATACACA
>VYXD01009704.1:667761-699890 GCA_013397195.1 Hylia prasina | reverse complement strand
CCATTATCAGAAGGCATCTGCCCCCCTCCCCCCAGAGTAACAAGAGAAAAAAACAAACAAACAAAACATTTCCCCAACTGCTTTCAGCAGATGAAAATAGAATACACATTTTGGTTCCATAACCTAAGTCAGTTTGGTGGGAAAACACACCTCTGTTTCAGATCTCCCTTTTTGGAAGTGAAGATAGTAAAACTTTTCAGAGTAGAAGACATGAGGGAAATTTTGTTAAAATAGGAAATTGGATTAAGGAAAAAATATCCTCTCTTACCTGAGGAGAAAAAAAAAACCAAAAATCAGGAGAAAGTTCACTGGAAATTGCTGGTTTTTTGAGAGGGAACCTTCTAAAGAAAAAACACTTAGATACTACTTAGCAGTATCCAAGAAAGGGCTAGATGGTGTGAATTGTGTGCTGCTCTGGGTTCCTTCTTATCTCCACTTGCTTTGCAGAGCCTTTGCCAAGCGCCAGCAGCAGCTGACAGCCATGAAAGTGCTTCAGAGAAACTGTGCTGCCTATTTGAAACTGCGGAACTGGCAATGGTGGAGGTTATTCACCAAGGTAATAGTTTTCCCTTTGCAGTCCCTCTGCAGTGAGCAAAGACATCTTCAACTAGATCAGTTTGCTCAGAGCTCCATCCAGCCTGACCCTGAGTGTTTTCAGGGATCGGGCATCTGTCCACCATCTCTCTGGAAAACCTGTTCTATTGTTTCACCACCCTCATTGTAAGAAACTTGTTCCTTATATATAGTCTGAATCTTCTCTTTGTTAGCTTAAAACCATTACCCTTTTGTCACAAAAAGCCTTCCTAACAAGTTTGGCCCCCTCTATTTTGTGAACCTCCTTTTAGGTACTGACAGGTGCTCTGAGGTCTCCCTGAAGCCTTCTCTTCTCCAGGCTGAATAGCCCCAACTCTATCAGCCTGTCTTCATAGCAGAGGTGCTCCAGCCCTCTGATCATTTTTGTGACCCTCTGGACCTACTCAGGTCCATGTCTGTCTTGGGCTGAGGACCCCAGACCTGGATGCAGCACTCCAGGTGTGGCCTCACCAGAGCAGAGGGGCGGAATCAAATCCCTCTCTGGATTCAATCCAGCTAATTCCTTGATCACCAAACACTCCACCCATTAAATCAGTATCTCTTCAGTTTAGAGAGAAAGATCTTGTGGGGTACTATGCCAAAAGCCTTACAACAGTCCACCTATATGACATTGACTTACCTGTGAATTTCCCCATTGTATGGGTTCTTTTTTATTCTCTCACTATTAACCCTTGAGGGTCTGGAACCCTTTCCTGATGCATCCCATCCTGGAGGAGAATAAACGGACTGCCAGAAAGTGGGCTATTGGCAGACTAGCTGATATCTAGTCCTGTATGATTCCCCAGGGTTCACAACAAAGGAGTTGATCAGTCCTTCCTATAAGACACTTACCTGAAATGTTTTGTTCAATGCTTATCTCAAGTACAAGAGCATTTCTTCATGTTTTCCTTATTCCTTATACACATCTCATTCCCTTGGCTTCCCTTTCAGGTGAAGCCCCTTCTGCAAGTGAGCAGACAGGAGGAGGAGATGATGGCCAAGGAAGAAGAACTAATAAAGGTTAAGGAAAAGCAGCTGGCTGCAGAAAATAGACTGAGTGAGATGGAGACCTTCCAGGCCCAGGTGAGTTTTGCAAATCTGATGTGTAAAAATTGTTCTCTTTCCACCTGTCTAACTGCTTCAGGGCACCTCCTTTGCTTTCTTGGTCTCATGGACAAACTGCAGGATTCCAACTGGCTGGAGCATGACTTGGCTGCCTCTTGTTTACTTTCCTTTGCCCTTCTTGTAGCTCATTTCCTGCAGTAGGTCTTTTTGAACAGTGACTACCTATTGCCCTTTTACAGCCACTGTAGGAAAAAAAAAAGTCTTGTTTGGCTGTTACAGCAAGCTGGTTGAATTCAGTCTTGTCATTAATGGAATTCTTTTTGCTTGGAGCACAGAAGGTGAGAACAGGGTTGTTTTTTCCCATAGGGCTGATAATTTTGTTACTTTTTAAGGGGAAATAGACAATATCCATATTACAAATGGATATGGTCTTGAGAAATTTGTGACTAATTTGTGGTTGCAGCACCTGATTTGTTAAGGAGAACACACACTTAAAACTGTGTTTTAGCATTTAGCTTTTAGTTAACAGCAGGGGACTACTGCAATGTTTAAAACTGTAGCTCTGGAACAGAGGAGCGCAGAACTTCACTTAACACACATTGCTAAGTGCTTTGGTAAATTGGAGCTTGTCTTATTTCTGGCTTTGCATCCAATGTAGCTAATGGCAGAGAAGATGCAGCTGCAGGAACAGTTGCAAGCAGAAACCGAACTGTGCGCTGAAGCTGAGGAGATAAGAGCTCGCCTGACAGCCAAGAAACAAGAGCTGGAGGAGATTTGTCATGACCTGGAAGCAAGGGTGGAGGAAGAGGAAGAACGATGTCAACATCTTCAGGCTGAAAAGAAGAAAATGCAGCAGAACATCCAGGTAATGCCTTAGAAATGCTGTCTTTTGTCAGTAAAGCGGATAGTATGGGTTAGAGTGGTTCTTTTGCCTTAGCTTGGAGGGAAATTAAAGAGAGGAGATGGTGAAAGAGGCATAGGAGAATCCATCTGTGGAAACAGCAGTAAAATGCAGCAGTTCTGGTGCTGAGCCTGAGGCATTCAGTCAGTGGTCTGGAATGAGCTGTTCCATTCTTGAAAGTGATGACCACTTCTCAAATAATTTAGACAAGTCTTTGCTTTGCTTTAGGAATGGTAGTATTTGCAAAATAGCATTTTTTTTCCGCTAGAAATTTTGTTGATTGGCATGCATTGTGTTGCATTAAGTCATGGCAGAGATGTCAGTCTAGTACCTACTGGTAATACCTTGGAGGAAGGGTGAAGAAACCTTCCATTCTAGTATTGCAACTGTGCTGTTCCATGGATTGGTGAGCAGCACTGACAAATACCTTGCTTTTCTTTGGGCGTTGTGAAGGAACTAGAGGAGCAGCTTGAGGAAGAGGAAAGCGCAAGGCAGAAGCTGCAGCTAGAAAAAGTGACCACAGAGGCCAAACTGAAGAAACTGGAAGAAGATGTGCTAGTTCTGGAAGATCAGAATCTCAAATTGGCTAAGGTAAGACTCCTGTGTCTTCTTCCAAAAGCTAAAGATGCATTGGTGTTTCTCTTGGAGAAAATCAGTACAGGCTGACCTTTTCCCTGTTACAGGGACACCTACTAATTAATTCAGCCTTGTCTTTGAGAATTCTGACCTGAATTTTTGAAAGTAACTGCCTGCCTGTAATAAGACAGCTGTGGCTGTGCTGGTCCAAGCCGGATAGCTGCAAAACTTCCCATGGAGAGGGGTCGTGCTAGAGACAGCCTTCCAGGGGTCTCAGGCAGCCAGCTCTGGCAGCCAGGCACTTCAGCAAGGGACAGCCAGTGGCTGTAGTGGTTTCAGCTCTGTGCAGTGTTTCAGCTCTTAATGATATCAGCTCATAGTGATTCCAGCTCTTGCCTTGCGAGGTTGTCCTAGGCTGACAGAGAGACAGGAGGAGCCGTGTGGGAGTTCCACAGGGTAGCCTTTATTATCCAGCACCCTGCAAAGGGGAGGCCTGGGATGGCTGCTCTCCCTCCTTACGAGATTGTCATCTGGGTAATTTATAGGGAAGGCAGGAGGGGCACTAAGGCAGAGCCTTGTTCAAACGTGGCTGAGGACTGGCACCTTCAGGTCCTCTCTGCCAGGGGAAGGGTTAAGATGAGCTAATCACATGGCATTCAAGGGATATCTCTCCATGGCAAAGCCCTGGCAGGCCCCACCTCTACATGCCTGTAATCTCCACAGTCAGTATTCTATGACATTTAAATAACCTTGAGTAAATAATGATCCATAAGCAAACATTTTCTGATGCATTGTTATACCAAACAGTATCAAATTATTTTGTAAACAGACTTCCCTTTCAGTTTTGAAAGGGCTATCATATACAAATCTTTATTTTAAATTCAGCTTTAAATTTATTTGAATTCTGTTTGTGATCCTGAAAGTATTTCTTTCTAAGTTTTCTTGTAGCAGGAGTAGGCACTTACGACACTGACATTTCTAAGCAGTCAGATCTGGAAAAACACCCTGTAATTCCAGCAATGTTTTTGACTCTGCCTTCTCAATTCTGTAGGAAAAGAAACTCTTGGAAGACAGGATGTCTGAATTTACAACAAACCTGACAGAGGAAGAGGAAAAATCTAAGAGTTTAGCCAAACTGAAGAATAAGCATGAGGCCATGATCACAGACCTTGAAGGTGGTTTTGGTTTTTGTGTTTTTTTTTTTTTGAGATAGATCCTGTAAAGACCATGCCTGATGAGTTTTAGGTGATTTCTTGTTAAAATTTGTTGAACTTCAGTTTCATTTTTGAAAGATTTTTAGTCCTTCTGAGTTTGTGAAGGGTTAAAAATTAGTCTATAGTGTAAGCTATTGATCAGTTTGATAGAGCTGTGCTCTGTGTGGCTGAAGGTTATGTGACTTGTCAGCTGAGCCCTTCATCTAAATAAAAATCCTCTCCAAAGCAGCCAGGCCAATGGAGAAGAGAGGCTGGTTCTCTTTCTTTTCCTGCTGTGGAAGTGTCTCCACATTTCTACTTCCAGCAGGAAGGGTCAGGGTCAGTGCTTCTTCTTACAGCCTGTTTGCACAAGTTCTTCAGAGTTCTAGAAGGATATTCTGGAGACTGCCTGTCTAGTTGCAGTAAAGGGAGAGCAGACCTTGTGTTCAGCATCACTAAATGGGTGCTTATGCTTGTGTGGTGTGAGTCTGGCATTGTGTTTGCATTGTTACAGTGAAAGTGGGAAAAGGAGGTCTGGCTGTGAGGTGAGGGGAAGGGAAATTGCCCAGATATATTTTGAGGGCAAAATATAGAGCAGATGCCTGTATAGGTCCTGACAAAATAATGCAGTCCAGATACAGTTTGGACAGTTGTGTTATCAGGAAAGTATTGCTTAAATAGATCCATTTTTCTGTGCTCATACAATGTTCTGAGTGTGTGTCATCTGTGTTACTTAATGTGTCCCCATCTCCATTAGAACGCCTGCGACGCGAAGAAAAGCAGAGGCAAGAGTTGGAAAAAACTCGTCGAAAGCTTGAAGGGGACTCCACTGATCTGCATGACCAGATTGCTGAGCTGCAGGCTCAGATTGCAGAACTCAAAATGCAGCTGGCCAAGAAGGAAGAGGAGCTGCAGGCAGCCTTAGCTAGGTGAGAACCTGACCTGTGGGGTTCAGGGACCACCTGGTTGGGAAGTATTTCTTGTCTTGTGTCACTTGGAATAGGGTGAATAGGGATAAATGTAATCTGTGGATATTGTAGTTTTGCCTACGGACTATTTAAGATCCATGTCCTTGGCGTTAGACTTCTTTAGCTGCTGTTCATTGCCACATTCTCTGTACAGAAGTAGACTGGATGCAATAGGCACTGCCTGTGTTTAACTGGAGTAGTAATCCTTAAGATGGGATTAAAAAGTGGTGGCAGCACATTGTCCCTCTGGTAGTTGCTGTATTCATCCACTCGGTAAAGTGTCCAATTTCCAGTGTAAAATGGTGCTTTCTCTTCTGCTTTCTTCTGTTGTCAGTCTCTCTCTGTCCCCTTCTTTAAGGTGAGTAATTGTGCTGTCTCAAGTATTGGGAGATGGAGCTTAGAATTTGTAGATCATATATGGATCAACATCTGAATATAAAATTGTACAGATGACCAATACCAGCTTTTCTTGATCATTTTTGGTAGGACAGGTTGTCTTAATTTGTGTATGGTTTAAGTCTGGGTCTGACCAGAACCTTGTGTTGAACACAGAGTGGAAGAAGAGGCAGCTCAGAAGAACATGGCCCTGAAAAAGATCAGGGAACTCGAATCCCAGATCACTGAGCTGCAGGAAGACCTGGAGTCAGAGAGAGCATTCAGGAATAAAGCTGAAAAACAGAAGCGGGATCTGGGAGAAGAGCTGGAAGCGTTGAAAACAGAGCTAGAAGACACACTAGATTCTACAGCTGCTCAGCAGGAGCTAAGGTAACTCCAGCATGGGGCTGTGTTATCTTTATTTGGGTTTGGTTTTGGCTGTTTTTAATAATTCTGCTGTATTCAGTCTCTTACCATAGCAAGTCTGCCTTTATCGCTCGTTAGCAGCCTCAGTGACTACAGAAGGAGGTGGTGTGCAAGCCCTAATCAAGACTGCATTACCTCACCTGATGTCAGAAAGTTGATGTGCTCCCTAACCACAGTATTAGTGGTATCCCTGAAACATTGGTACTTTCAGGCTGTTACTTCTTAGGCAGAAATAATGCTGCCAGCTTGTGCTTAAGAAGGATGCAGTGTTAAGGGCTGCCTTTGAAAAGTATCTTTGTAGCCTAAGCAAACCTTGGCATTTTTCTGCATTAGAAATGCTGTTGGTGGATATACACGTCTGATTCACTCCTTGGCAACTAAATGGAAGTTGTGAATTTTACAGGTCAAAGAGAGAACAAGAAGTAACAGTTTTGAAGAAGACCCTTGAAGATGAGGCAAAGACTCACGAGGCTCAAATCCAAGAGATGAGGCAGAAACATTCACAAGCTATTGAAGAGCTGGCAGAGCAGCTAGAACAAACCAAACGGGTATGTGGAACAGAAAACACAAGGCCAAAGCAGTCAAACTCCATGAAATGACAATGCAGAAGAGCACAAAGTGTTCATGATACTCATACGTGTGTTCTTCTTCCCTTGCTAGATAATTTTTCTCTGTGAAGCCTATATAAAGCTGTTTTAAATAATGACATTCATTTTTTTCTCCTGTTAGGCATGTTACACTGCACAGCCAAAACATTCTTCTCACTGCTAGCACTTGTTAGCTTGTACAACCTTTTATTTGGAAATCTGACGGTGCAGGACTTTTTTCTGCATTGTTGTCTTCTCTGGTTGTTAGATTGTCTCCTGATAATCAGTGACAGGCTGTTCATCTTGTTTTCTTCTGAGTAAGCAGTCTGCAACTTGCTTGTTGAAAAAACATGTATTAGGTTGCTTGTTGAAAAAACAGGTACTCACTGCATCCTGCCATATGTAAAGTCTGAGGGGTTATGGTGCCTTTTCTTCTTCAGGTGAAAGCAAATCTTGAAAAAGCAAAACAAGCTCTGGAAAGTGAGAAGGTTGAACTGTCCAATGAGGTGAAGGCTCTTCTACAGGGAAAAGGCGATGCTGAGCACAAACGGAAAAAAGTGGATGCTCAGCTCCAGGAGCTGCAGGTGAAATTTACAGAAGGCGAAAGAGTGAAGACTGAACTGGCTGAGAGGGTTAACAAACTGCAGGTGAGTGGCATGGGTTTTCCTTAGCTTCAGCCCAGGGCTCAAGAGAAAAGGTTTTAGGGTGGTGACACCCCATGGCTAGTCCAAAAATTCTGTTCCTCCTGAGGATAATGTTCCTACAAACAGCAAATCCATCATTTGCTTTCCAAGTACCATGCAAACTTCTTAACTCATTGGCAGATCAGGATATTTGGATTGATGTTACTTATTTTGAGCAGTGCTGAGAAGGTGAAATAACCAGTTGCTGTTTGAGTTTTATAAGGCTGAAGGAGCCAGTGTCTGTGCCCCCTGAAGGCAGGCAGTGGTTTGCACAGCTCTGTGAGCACTCAGCTGCTGGAGCATCTGGAGTGGCACACAGAGACCAGTAGTTGTGTAACTCATGTGGAAGACAGTGTCTGGAAATTTTGTCACATGGTTGATGATTCAAGGATGATGTGGGCATTTATGGGTTTCTTCTCCTTTTTTCAAAGGAGCAGAAAATCCCTTAGAGTGACATGAAACATTGTCTTTGGCCTTCTCCTTTATGGAGGGTTGCCATTAAGTTGAACATTGCCAGCATATGCACAACCTTTTGGGGTGTGAAAATGTAATTTTGAGACTCTAGATGTAATCCTGAAGCAGAAAGTATGAAATAGAAGAGAGTTAGTTTAACAAAAATTTTCACAATTGCTTACCAGACTAAAATCTCATATAGGCCTTAACCCAAACCAACCAAAATAAGCAGGCTGTTGCAATAGAGATAATCTAAATAAAAATCTCTTTTCAGCTTCTCATATTTAATTCCTACAACTGTGGAAATGATGTGTTTATTCCTTGAAAGATTGTACTCATGCCCTCCTCTTGAGAGGTGCCTCCATTTTCAGGTTTCATAGCTGCTCAGCTCTTCCTGTCTTTGTTTTTGCTAATGCATACAGTAACTGATACTATGATCTCTCCTTCAGGTCGAGTTGGACAATGTCACAGGTCTTCTGAACCAGTCTGACAGTAAATCCATCAAATTAGCAAAGGATTTCTCTGCTCTGGAATCACAGCTTCAGGATACACAGGTGAGAGCTTTGGAAACCAAGGCACCTGTTAGAAATTTCTGTTAGAAATTGGTAAAGGGAGAAATGGATGACATTAAGTACTGATTATAGAACAATTCAAAGGATTGAGTCTGGATTTTCTTTTTTTTCCCTGAGGGGTTTATAGTGCATGGTATTAAGAGTATTTATTTCTACAGAAACAAGCTTGTTGTCTTCCTTCTGCTTCCTCAGCCTGTGGAACATATGTGACTTTTCCCTGTCTAGGGCTTAGAAGTCCTGCTCTATCACCTTTACAGCTTAGAGCACTTTAGTGATTCACCTGACTGGAATGAAGTTCTTGTTTGAGATCCTCAGAGTCAAGTGTTTGACAGGGTTTCTCTGTGTGTGTGTGTATGCATGCGTGTGTGATTTCAAGTAAATCTGTCAAATTAAGCAGAAAGTTTTATTTCCCAGTGGATGTTGGGGAAGTAATAGATTGAAATAATTTTGTATTTTTTTCAGGAAATACATCATCCTTAGTCTTACACTTTGGGAAAAACAAACATTTACAGTTAGCAGAATATGACTTGTAAAGTCCAGCATGGAGTGCTAAGAAGGTTGGAAGGGAAAGGAAGAGCACATCAATAATAAGTAGCCTTGAACAGTCACTGATGTTCTGTCTACTTAATACTCTTTAAAAAACAGACTCAAAGACAGGGCACAATACAAAAATTCTGCACTAGTTTGAAGATTGGTTCTGGCTCATCTTTACAGGTCCTTCAGCTCAAGCACTGGCAGCATAAGTCAGTCAATGCTGTTGTGCCCTAAGCTGGTAAATGACCAGTGCTGTACAATTCTGCTGAGACCAGTATTGTTTTTAACCATGCAAAAGCACTTGGGCCTGTCGTGTGTTCCTTTGGTATTGGAATATGAGAGAGACATGTAGCTATTGCTGGGAAAGGTCTGAATACTTTCAGTGCTACTTGGAGGACTTGAGAAAGGACTGTGGAAGAGCTTGTGTGGTAAGGCCTTGAGAAAGGCCTGTGTGTCAAGGAGTGTACTTTAATGATTAGAGTGTAGGAGAGAATAGGACCCTTCTGAATATTTTGTTTCTACACTCACTGGAAGGCAGTTGATTTAAATTCTGTCTTCAATTGTCTTATCTGTGAAATTAGTTGTATGCTTAAATTCAACTTCAGAAGCACTCCTGGAGAGAGTGGGTGAGGACTGTGAGCCTTTCAATCCAACAAGTGATGCTGAATTCCACTGGGGTGTTTGCTTTATAGGAGCTGCTGCAGGAGGAGACTCGCCTCAAACTGAGCCTCAGCACTAAGCTGAAGCAAATGGAGGATGAGAAGAATGCTTTCAAGGAGCAACTGGAAGAAGAGGAGGAGGCAAAGAGAAACCTGGAGAAACAGATCTCTGTTCTTCAGCAACAGGTACAGTCTGCATCCTTATAAACCAGTTTGAGAAGAAAGATAAGTACAGGTCTGTCTTGAGAGAAGTAAGATTTAAATGCAGAATTGACTTCTAGTAGCACAACTTTTCCTGGCAAGGGTGATTTTGATTTGAGTGAGAGGAGAAATGAGGAGGTCTCTGATGATAATCATATGAACCTTTCATAGATTTCTGTCCGGGAATTCCTTTGGGAATTCAGTCATACCGTGTTATTTGAACAGGGAGTAGTACCTTCAGAAATGAGCAGACACTTTTACTCGAAAGTCCTAAACTTCTGGTGCTGATAAACTGCTGACCATTTTCTGTGGCTTCGTCTGCAATCCTGGTCCTTTAGGCAGTAGATGCAAAGAAGAAGATGGATGATGGTCTGGGCTGCCTTGAGTTAGCAGAGGAAGCCAGGAAGAAGCTGCAGAAGGACTTGGAGGGCTTGAGCCAGCGATATGAAGAAAAGACAGCTGCATATGATAAGCTGGAAAAAACAAAGACCCGCCTGCAGCAAGAGCTAGATGACCTTGCTGTGGACTTGGACCATCAGCGGCAGATCGTCTCCAATCTAGAGAAGAAGCAGAAGAAGTTTGACCAGGTATGACTTCAGTCATAAGCATTCAGTAGGTACATCTTACTGATAAGTCTGCTTTAAGAATACCTAAGCAATACTGCTTGGTGAATGCATATTTATTTCTGAACTAAGGCAGAGCACACAGAGTGGAGAAAAAAGCTTCAGTAGTTTCTCATAATACTGATGCTGTGCTCTTGTAGCTGTTGGCAGAAGAGAAGACCATCTCTGCCAAATACGCGGAGGAACGGGACCGTGCTGAGGCAGAGGCCCGGGAGAAGGAGACCAAGGCCCTGTCCCTGGCCAGAGCCCTGGAAGAAGCCATAGAGCAGAAGGCTGAGCTGGAACGAGTCAATAAGCAGTTTCGCGCAGAGATGGAGGATCTCATGAGCTCAAAGGATGATGTTGGGAAAAGTGTAAGTATTCAGTTAAAGTGTCTGGGCAGGAAATGTCACACAGTCGATACTGTTACTTTTGTACTGCAAAAAGCTGATGCTAGTGGTAACACAGAGGAAAGTTGTAGAGAGTACTGGATACATTGTGAGTTTGCAAATGTTACATGTGTATTACATCAGTAAGTGGTACAGGTGGGCTGGAAAGAACACAAATGAGGCGGCGGCAAAGCTGAAAATTACCTGGTAACCTTGTGGCAGAGATGAAGGTGTGGTGTGAACCTGATGTGTAAAATACAGCAATTAACCAGGCAGTGGAAGACATTACTTCCAATATTACAAAAAAAAGAGAAATGTTATGTTAATGAAGGAAAAGAATAAATTCAGAGGCTAATAAGTATTTTCTTGAATTCTGTCAGACCCAGAGGTGTCCAATTCTGATAAGTCTTCATGAAGTTGGGACTGGGCTGACTGTTGCTTTCCTCTTTCTCCCCACAGCCACACACTCACACACAAAACCAGAACTAGCAGTAATTGTGGTTCAGATTGGCAGCATGCATCTGCCCTAATACAAGTGACAGGTGCAGTGTTCTTGTATCCTGTCTGATGTGAGTGGCTGTTCTTAGCCTTTATTTCCATTAGAGTAGATTAAATTTTCTGCACTCTCTGTAGAAACCTCACATGTGTTACTGTCTTGTAGGTCCATGAACTGGAGAAAGCTAAGCGAGCCCTGGAGCAGCAGGTGGAGGAGATGAAGACACAGCTGGAAGAGCTGGAGGATGAACTGCAGGCCACAGAGGATGCCAAACTGCGACTAGAAGTGAACCAACAGGCTATGAAGGCACAGTTTGACCGGGACCTCCAGGGGCGTGATGAACAGAATGAAGAGAAGAAGAAACAGCTGATCAGACAAGTAAGAACTGCTCTGTAAATCCTTGATGCATTCTGTACACAAAGGCACTTGTGTGTCCAAAGACGGTCAGACAGACAGTGCCAAGCCAAAGATTGTTGTTAATGTTAATATTCCAGGAAATGTTGCAAAGCTGTGAGAGACTTCCTCCCTTGTGTGTGTGAATGTTCCAATAGTCTGTCTATCACAGGAACCTGTGGGGCTTTATTAGTGAGGAGTGTCAGCCCCATCCCCCCACCAGGGAGAATGAAGATGCATCACATGCTTGCACTTACACAGCCATTGAAAGGGGAATGCAAAATGTGGGTGCTGGGAAATGAAGGAGCTGAAATGCTGATGCCTCTGCTGCTCCACACAGGTTCGGGAGATGGAGGCGGAACTGGAGGATGAACGAAAACAGCGCTCCATGGCTGTGGCTGCCAGGAAGAAGCTCGAGATGGACCTGAAGGATTTGGAAGGCCATATAGATACTGCTAACAAGAATCGTGAAGAAGCAATCAAGCAGCTGCGCAAACTGCAGGTGAAGCATTGCAGCTGTTTCAGCTGTCAGGGCAGAGTTTTTACCTGGGGAAACGGCATGCAAGATTTCACCTTGCCAGAACAGTGTCACAAGACTAGCAGAGTCTTGCAGCAGTTCACTTTGAATGATTTTTTGGCATTTCAAGCATCCTTCTAATCCCAATCTGCCTGTTGAACGCCCTGGAGACCAGCTGTAGGCAAAGTCCACTCTAGTGCTTGCTTCAGGGTCTGTGTTTTTGAAAAGGATTAGAGAGCTGCAAAGCTAGAGGACCTTAAATAATATTGAGGCCTATTCCTGCCCCAAGATGGCTCTGTTGTGCTTTTTAAATTCCTGACCTGTTCTTAGGAAAAACTAAATTGTCCCTAGACTGTTCATTCCATTGCTTCACTAGAAAGCTTCCTGTACCTTCCCTTCCCCTCTCCATTTATCTGACAAAAGCTTTTTTTTCTATAAATAAGCAATCCTGTTTGTTTCCATTGATATTTTTACATGTTACTTGTGAAATGCAAAAAGGATGATTCCTTTTGTTTTTACTGCAACCTTTGTGGTTTCTAAAGCGTAATGAATCCCTACTTCTGTTTTCCATTCATGTTTCCCATAAGGCAAACAAACCACATCTCTTAATATGAATGCTCTGAAATTAATCCCTTTCTGTTCTCCATTTTCAGGCACAAATGAAGGATTACATGCGGGAACTGGAGGACACACGTACTTCCAGAGAAGAGATCTTGGCACAGGCTAAAGAAAATGAGAAGAAGCTGAAAAGCATGGAGGCAGAGATGATCCAGTTGCAGGAGGTAATGGAATATGCATGAAAGTCAGGGGTTGATTTGTTTTCTTTGGCCAAGAGCTATATGCAGCAGTCTAAGCTGAAGTGTTTATTTCCTTTCTTTCGTACTTTTTGCTCAAATATGAAGTCCCATTCAAAAGGCAGAATTTGGCCCTTTCCTGACAGCTGTGATGGGGTGTGCAAAGCAAAGGAGGCTGTGGGGTGGACAGGGAACAGGCCATGTCATATAATTAGTTTTGGATTATGCTGGAGACCATACCAGCCATTACCAGTAACTCCTTTTTCCTATGCTGCATTAATTGGTAGCTTCCTATTGGATCACTGTCTGTCTCGTTTTCATTCCAGGAACTTGCAGCTGCTGAGCGTGCCAAGCGCCAAGCCCAGCAAGAGAGGGATGAGCTGGCTGATGAGATTGCCAACAACAGTGGTAAAGGGTGAGTAATGTTCCCCTTCTGAGGGAGGAGGAGCTGCTGTGAGAAAACACTTCTCAGCCTGTTGTTTTTATGTAGACTGCAAGACAAACTGTATTCCCTCTAGTTTCTAAAGACTGAGCTAATTTTGTATACAAGTGGTAAGTTTTCCCCAAGACATTGATGCCATCAGTGCTGCTTTAATGGTTTCATGACTCTGTGTCCTATAGAGCACTGGCTATGGAGGAGAAGAGGCGCCTGGAAGCACGGATAGCTCAGCTGGAGGAGGAGTTAGAAGAAGAACAGGGCAACACAGAGATAATCAATGACCGACTCAAGAAGGCGAATCTTCAGGTACCTGTTCAGGCTGCTGCAGCCTGTGGGGGTTCTCTGGTGTCTGTGGATTGTCAAACTGTGCTCTTTGTAATGCCAGCAGCTGCCTTGTGCACAGTGCAGGCCCTCAGGAGGCCATAGGTGTGAGCAAGATGAAACAGCTGAATGCTGAATGCCACAGTACAGAAAATAGCAGCCAAAATAGATGTTAACTCACTGGCTTTGGCCATTTAAAATCATTGGGTAGCTGTAACAATCTCCCAAGTTTATTTTAAACCAAACCAATCCCCTCCCAGTCCCTTTTTTCTGTATTAAGGGATATTAAGACAGATGATCTGGGGCATGCTGCTCCAACTTGACATGCTGAAGAGTGCCACAATGTGTTCGGAAAATTACTTTTCTGCTAGTTCTACGCTGTTTCAAATGGACTGAACATATAAAATTTGTTGGGCTGCTATAGTAACTATGATCTTGATCTGCCTGTTGTGTGCCATATTTTGTCTGCCCAACTTTTTTGAGAGTCAGCCATGTTGTTTTTTATCGCTCCAAGGTGGTAAGGAGCTGGGCTGATGGTTTTCCAAAGGACTCATTCATTCTGATAGATGAGAATATAGTTCTCTACTTGGCTGACTATCAGCCAGCCCCTGGCGTGGAAGTAGACAAGTTCATGCCCTTTTACCTCTGAAAATCAGTATTTTTAAGCTGCTGCTTTGTAGTGGAAGTAGACAGGCAGCAAATAAAAAAAAAAATTAGTAAAACACTTATATTGGATCAGACTGATAATTACTGTGTTAAGTTCCAGACCATGACTTTAGACGCAGAGGACAGTGAATGTGATTGGCAAGTTTAGTTAGCCCTAAGAGGATGTTGATGAACCTGTTACTCAAGGAATTACTTTAATAATCTGGGTAAACTAAGATACTTTGAGAAATGTCTTGCCTACAGACAGCTTCCTCTGCATCAGTTATTCCAAGTATTCAGCTCACCCTCGGGGTCCTTGTTCTTCTTGAGTCTGAGAAATAAATGAGCCTTTCAGGCAGGAGCACTGGCTGTGCTGAGTTCTCTCTCTCCCCTGCAGATCGATCAAGTGAACGCTGACCTGAACGCCGAGCGCAGCAACGCGCAGAAGAACGAGAACGCTCGCCAGCAGATGGAGCGCCAGAACAAGGAGCTCAAGCTCAAACTGCAGGAGATGGAGAGCGCCGTCAAGTCCAAGTACAAGGCTACCATCACGGCCTTGGAAGCAAAGATAGCACAGCTGGAAGAGCAGTTGGACATGGAGACCAAGTATGTACTAGGAGAAACTCTGTCTGCTTTACAACCTTCCACCCCTTCCAGCATTTTAAGCTCTTAAATCTGATTTGTCTGAGTGAGAGCTTTATCCTAGGTACACAGGGTAGTACAGAAGTAAGATCTTGAAACACCTTCCTTGTTTTTCACAGTAGACACTTAGAGCTTCTTCTGAGTTTAACTACTCCTAAAACTGTAGCTGTGGTACACTTGTTCCCCCTCTGTAGCTCTTGTCCATGTGATATCCTTTTGGTCATTTCTGGGGAATGTTGCTTCCCATCGCCTTTTCTTCCTAAGTCAAGGAGGACTTTTGCTATCTACCTCACTTCTAACTTGCCCAGGTCAGGTGATCTCGTTGGGGACAGTGGGAGATAAGCAGATATCTGAGCCCCCCTGTGTTTGTGTTCAGGGAGCGACAGGCTGCCAGCAAACAGGTGCGCCGTGCTGAGAAGAAGCTGAAAGACATCCTGCTACAGGTGGATGATGAGAGGCGTAATGCTGAGCAATTCAAAGATCAGGTGGGTACAGTGACCTGCAGTGTCTGAATATTTTGGGGGGCAGGCTTTCCCTTCTATGACCAAGGCATTCTGTCCTATGGATTTCACTTCTTCTCTGTCGCTGTAATAATTACAAGATGAGAAAGATGAAAATGTAATTGTTTTAAAGAAAAACTAGGACCTCTCGAGTCCTAGGCAATTCCCTTCAGAAAGGGAAGAGGGGGCTTTGGAAACTCTGCATTTTGCTACTCTAACTTCTCTGCTATGGGGAAATACTGCGTACTTACTATTTTTTGTCCCATACATGCTCAGGCGGACAAGGCAAACATGCGCTTGAAGCAGCTGAAGCGCCAGCTGGAGGAAGCAGAAGAGGAGGCCCAGCGAGCCAATGCATCCCGTAGGAAGCTCCAACGAGAGCTGGAGGATGCCACTGAAACAGCAGATGCAATGAATAGAGAAGTCAGCTCCCTGAAGAGCAAACTCAGGTAAGGAGGAGCAGTTTGTGCCACAGCTTGGCAGCCAGTGCAGCCAGCATGGGCTTTGTGCAGCTGCCCACAGCAAACAGCAGGGCTGGATGCTTCCTCACCTCCTCCCAGAGCCTGTCCTGCCTGTGAGTTCCATGGAATATCGCTGATGTGCCCTGTGTCCTTCCCTAGGCGTGGGGACCTGCCGTTCGTCATGACACGCCGGATGGTCAGGAAGGGAACAGGAGAGTGCTCTGATGAGGAAGTGGATGGCAAGGTGGATGCTGGTGATGCCAAAGCTACTGAATAAGTCCTCCCATTTGACCCAGGTTACACAGAGGGAGCGAGCCATCTACCCTCCCCTCTTCCATTGGACTTTCAGCAAACCTTCTCCCAAATTGGCTGGGGGTCTGCAGAGCAAGCCCAGGTCTGTGTACCTGGAGCCATCGGGCATCTGTGTTCCTAGTTTTCTCCTCTTTGCAGTTTCCTAATCCTCTTTGTATTTAATGCCAAAGAGTCAGGGCTCTGAAATTTGACCAGCAGTTTGGACACTGCAAAGGCCTGTAGAACTGTCTATGCCATGTCTGCTGGTAAATCCTTACACAGTTCGGAGGGAGTGGGGTTAGGGAAAGATTATTTTTGCTGTAAATCTCCTTTTGTCTTCAATTCTAGCTGCAGGGAAGCTTCGTCCTGTATGCTTTCCCCTCCCTCTTTGTTTGCTTTTGGCAATCATGTTGAGTGACCTCAGACTTCTGCCTCTTTTAATCTGCCCACCCATGTGGTTTGGGAGCAGTTTCAGGAAAAACGGTGTCCTTTGGCCATAGCAATTTGCCGTTTCTTCTTTCATGTGTTTCCAGGGAGGGCTGAAGAGGGAAACTCCTCTTGGGACCACTTACCTGGGGGACTTGCCAAAGCTGTCTCTTTTTTTTTTCTTTTTTTTTTTCCTATTCCCCCCCATTTTTTTCTTTTTTCCTCCCTTCTTTTTGCTGTCTGGACAGATCTTTGAAGTGCAATGATGTCCTGTTTGTGTCTCTGCCTCTGAGCGGTTTCATCTAAGGTAGTGTGGACCAGTAGTTAATGACAGGCTGGGGGAGCAGAGCAAAGTCCTTGTGCTTGTCCGAGAATCTCTAGGGGACCAAATATATTTAATGGTAATAGACAGAATCTAGAGGAATTTAATAGGGTAGTGGGCAGAGGGTGGGGATAAGGGGAAGGAAATTCCTCTTATTGACATGTCCAAGCCTCTTGCACCTGCTCTGTAACCAGGGGTTGGGATCAGTTATTGTGCACCGTTGACTAAGAGTATATTAAAAACCCTTTAATCTGCACAGATATATGTAAGGGCCTTGTATTTCTTGTAATAAGTAATTAAGAAAAAAAAATAAAGGTCTTTATCACTGCCTTTCTCTTGGGACTATGGTTATATATAGATAGTTTTTACTTTTCTACACCGTACACTGGTTGCTGGATTTACCTGTATTCTTAACCATATTGTATATGCTGCATTTAGACCTACTTATGAACAAAGTGAGATTTAAATATGAAGCACCATACTGTATGCCTGAAGCACCCTAATGCAGGAGCCTCCTGTCCCAATTGCTGTCACAGAAGAATTAAATTTTTTTTATATAATAAAAGTGCCTTAGCATGTGCCTCAGCTGTGTGTCACCACTACAGTCAGTAATGGTTTACTGGTGCTCCACTGATGTTACCAATAAAGTTTATCCATGTGCTGCAGTCGTGTGTGTGTGTGTTGCCCTTCCCTTGGTGCAGTGAAGAGCCTGTGCAGCCACAGAAACTCTGCTTTTTGTTACATTTTTGTCAGAAATTGAATAAGAAACTTGTGCCCATTATTCTGGTCTTCCTGGCCCCTTGAAGTGCCACAAGCGCATTCTGCTCCTACAGCCAGGGCAGGAGAAGCTGGAGTGCAACACCAGCAGCTCCTGACTCCGAGCTTGTCCTTCTCATCCTGTGCTGGCAGAGATTTAAACCTTGCAGAGAAAGTCTGTGCTGGGAGCTGCAGTCAGAGCTGGGCTGGGCCCTGGGGAAGGAGGTGCTGGCGCTCACCATGAGGGGCCTGTGCTGCCAGCAGAGGCTGCTGCCAGGGCCTGTCTGGCAAACAAGGAGTTGGGAGGGTGCAGCTTACAGGAAACTCCTTCCCTGGGGAGCACACGTGGCTGCTGCCCCCACAGGGTGGTGTTTCTGCCTAACTAGATGTTGGGAGGGGAAAAGTCTTCTGATTAAGAAACCTAAGTGTAAGTAGAAGTTAAAAGAATCAAGGAGGAGTGCAGAAGGAGCAAGTGCGATTAACCATGTGCTGCTGCACGAGTGGGTGCAGTCCCATTATAAAGGGTCAATTGAGAACAAGCTACTTTTGAAGCTGTTATTATGTTGGCTGCAGTTTTTGAAAGCCTGGATAGGGATTAAGGCATGAGAGGCTGGATGTGGGTTCATGATATGTGGAACACAGGCGATGATGTCTTGCATATAGGCTGTTAAAGACAGGACTGGACTTAGTGTCATGTGGGAGGTTACTGGTTCAGCTGCTTCAATCTTTTTCCAAAGTGTTTTGCAGAAACTTGCAGGGTATCTCTGAGATCAGTGTGCCCTTTAAATTGCATAGAAATTACGTTCTCATTATAGGATCAACTTGAAATGGCACCTCTGGCCAGGCACTGCAGTGGTCCAGAGCAGAACCTGTGTGCTGGTGGTGTGATGGCTCTTTAAGCTCAGGCTGCTTTTTGTGTCCTTAGCCTTGCATGTGTGAGCAAGAGTACTGCTTGGCTACCGTTCTGTCCTGTGCAAGATGGAAAGAGGCTTGTGCCTCTTTTTTTTAACTGGCATGGTATTTTTCTTCAGCTTTCCACTTCTTTGTGCATCCCCATGGAAGGGACTAAATTAAGTCTATTCACCGTTTTCTGCTTTGCAGAGTGCAACCTCAAGCCAGGAGATTCTCACGGCTTCAGGTTAGTTGCTCTTCTATGGCTTTCCAGAGCTGGTAAATGCTTCCCAGTGGTTTTTCCTGGGATTTTGGGGATGGTCTGAGTAGGTGAATGGTTACAAGGGCTGGAATAAGCATGGAAAAGAGATTGAGCTGGGACCTTTTCTATGGGCCCTATAGGAAAACAGTTTGTGGAAGTTGTTGCTGGAGCTCAGTTTGTTGTTTGCACCATCCAGCCTCAGGGCTGCTCCCAGCAGGGGTTGGAAGGACCTGAATTAGAGGGAAAGGCATAGAGAGATTTTAAGGAGATGTAAGAGATGATGAAGTTGATTACAAACATTCCTGTCCCTGCACTGGGCCATTCTGCTGGGACAAAGGGTCTGCAACCAGATCATTACATGTAATAAGCTGGCTAAAAAAACCAACCTAAATTGTTGCAGGTTGTAGCACAGTCCTCACAGACCATTGCAACAGCAGAACCGAGGGCAGAGCAACCAGCCCAACCTCAGCATCTGGGAAATGGAGGTAAATCACCAGACCTGCAGCAGCTTCCTGTGCACAGAGCCTTCTTTCCTGGGGAGCAGCTGAGTGCGCTGCTTGTTCCTGCTGCACTTCCCCCAGGACAGAGCAAAGACAGTGGCCATTAGAGCCATTTCCAGCTGGATTCCTGGGCACAACAGCACTGACCTGCCAGGTTTAGGATTTAGCTGTCTTCCATTTCGTCCACCAAATGATTCAAGTACCAGTTAATGTAGATGGAGAACGAACGAGGGTGTAGGATTCAATGGCTGTGAAGTGGGATTCCTCAGTGATAGGCACTGGAGTGGGGGAAATAAGGTGGAAGTCTGCAGCTTTCCCAGCCTGGGGTGTGAGGGAGGTCTCAGAGCAGTGGTTTGAGTGATCTGAAAATAAAATGCAGTCTGCTGTAGCCCAACTAGAGCTCAGGCAGCTCAGCCTGTTCTGGAGATGCTGGAGACACGATATTCCCAGTTTCAGGACAGAGCTAATACTAGTGGATAACTGCTGTCTGTTTGGTTTTCATTTTACATTTTCCCTGATGCTCTAGCAGTGGGAGTGAAAGCAGAAAGAAAAGGATAGCAAAAAAAAACCTAAACCAAAACCCTTTTTGTCCTAAATTTGTGACTCCCAACCTTGCTACCATTTCAAGCCTGTGTGGCTGAGCAGAACAAAGAGCTGAGCAGCTGTGCAGCAAGAGGAAAAGCAAAATGTGAAATGTCTTGAGCAATGATGGTCTGGCACATGAGAGGAGAGAGGTGCAGGGAGCCAGCTCCCGGGGCAGCCTCCCTCTCTAAGAGTTCGAATTTGGGTAAAACATACAGAGAAGAATGCTGAAAAGCCAATCAGGTAAAAGTACAGCCACTTGTTGGACTGGGCTTAGTTGTGCAGGAGGTGCATTGAAGGCAGGCCATCTTTTCCACTCACCTGCAGCAGCTGAGGGTGCATGCAGGCAGCAGAGGCTGTGGGACATGTGCCCTGCAGGAGAGTCTGCCTTGGAGGTTTCACTATTGCTCAGCTCTCCAGCCCTAAGGAACAGCGAGGGAGGAAGTGGAGGGCTGATGATGATGGAGTGGTTGGCCTCGCAATGCTGTGTTTCTCATAATGTGGTTGCTTGCTGCTAATTAAGTTGGAATTACACTGTGAATGGCTTAATTCACTACAGCCCTAATTGACTTCTGATGGAATTTGTGCAGAATCTCATCAAAGTGGGTGTTGTGGCAGGATGTATCACTTGGGATGAATAGATCACTTCCTTATGCTCCTTTTTAAGAGAAGATCCATCGCTCAAATCCCTGACTTCATTTAAGACTGAACTTGAAGGAGGGCTCTGTGACAAGAAAAAGTCTCACTAGACATGAAGTTCTGGTGGCAGAGAGTGGTGGTGCTAGTGGAGAGATTTGCCTAGGAGAAGTGCAGGGATGCTGCGCTGTATGGCCAAGAGATGTGGGGCAGCCTCCACCAGCTTTGTGGGTGAAGCAATGACTTGGTGGAGGAAGGAAAAGGAGAAAGAAAAAAAAATACAACAAACCCTTGGAGCTGTGATCAAAGGAACTTTTGCTTTTTTGTTCCTACTGTATCCAGGGGAACATCTCCTTGTGTTGCCTTATAAAGAAACAGCATCACACAGGAGCTGAGCCCACCTTTCACTTTTCCTCCCCCAAACTCCTGGCACTGAGGCACTCCTGGTGCAGCAGCAAGGGAAGCATCCCTTCTCCTAGTGTAGGCTCTTCCCTTCCAGAGTGCTTTACTCAATCCTGAGCTGTCCCTGGGATTTGTGAGGAGCGTGGCAAAACTTCCCAGCCCTGCAAGCTGCTGGATGGATGTAGCCTGCCCAGGCTGCCCCATGGCCAGCAAACGTGTTGAAAGCTTGTTTCGTTTCCTTCTCAGCACTTCCCCATGGGAGCTGAGAAGGGCATGGGGGCTGCACACACCCTGTCCAGGCTGCCAAGTCCATCCTGGATCGGAGCTGGCTCTTTCAGACCCCATTTCTGCCTCCCAAAGTTGGTGCCAGGTGCAAGGAGCTCAGCTCTGGAGAAGAGACTGGCTCCAGCCTCAGATTAGGCTCTCTGCTTGCCTAAGTATTAATGTTGTCGCTAGGAACTGCAGCAGGCTTTGAAGCTGAGGTTATGGGCACAGCCAAAACAGGTTTTAATGAGGTAACACAGCCCAATTTGCTGTGCAGGCTTTTGATCCTGTGGGCTGTCAATGTGCTCATGCAGCTCACAGCTCTCCAGCTCATCATTTTCAGAAGCATGAGGCACCCGGACGTCTCGCCCTGATGTGTCCTTGTGGGTAAGGCACGGATAAAGCTCCTGATCAGCTTTTGCTTGAAGCTCAGTTCACCATTTCCCTCTCACCTGCCAAGTTTCTGGGAGGTGACTTCAAAGACATGGCATAAGCTCCAGCATGGGTCTGCAGTTAAACTGCAGTGGGACCCCACACGAGGAAAGGTGCCAGGTTTGTGCTGCCTGTATTTGTTCAGGCCCCTGCTGTGAGGCTGTAGGGGGTTTATCTGCATCCCAACACCTCTCCTTTGCTAAGGGAAGTGCTCACCTCTGTGCTGCAGCCAAGGTTCAGAGTAGGGATGGACCAGCATAGTGCAGCCCTGCTGCAATGGAGGATAACAGAGTATCTCTACAGCACGGGAGGAAATGACACCGGGAGTAAAGCCCTGTCTATCTCAGAGGTCGTTTGCCGGCACTGCTTACCTGGGTAGGTGAGAAAACCAGAACTGCTTGAACAGAAAAGCCAACAGAGCTGGGGCCCAGCACTTGCATTTGTGGGGCTGATTGGTGCAGGACAGGCAGCCCCACTGGCACCAGTGGAAGTGTCAGGACAGGGGTGGGACCAGCATTCCAATGGCCAAGGATGTGACAGCATGTACAGCATGCCCTGCAGGACTGGTTCTCTCACTGGGTATAGCACAGCCCTAAACACAGCATAGGGACACTGAGGATGAGCCAAGCCTGGCAACACATCTCCATGAATGGACCTGATATATTTGTTTTAGGCAGAGGATGAAAGGGGATTAGGGAGAAAATCACAGAGGGGGACCAGACAGCAGCTTCTCTACAGATCCTCTCCCATAACCTGGGAGCAAAGAGATATGTAATGGAGAGAGGAAGCAGGCACCCATTCCATGGGCATGGAGCATGGCAGGGGCAGAGCTGTGTCCAGGATTATCATGCAGGATCATTTCAAAACACCTTCTCCCCAAAGCAAGATTTCAACATCCCGATCCCTGGGTGGAGAGAGCAGTTGTTCCCTGCTCTGCTGTCCTGGATCTGGCAGATCAGTTCCCCAAAATCTTCCCTCTGCATTCCCCTGGCAACTCTATGAGCTGTGCTAGAGGATGCCTGCTCTCTGTGGGGCTGCAGAACCTATGGCTTGCCCAGCAGGAGAGGCTGCCTCATGACAGTGCCACAAAACTATTAAAAGTAGCAAGATGCTTAAAATAAACTGTCACGGGACATTCACTCCAAACAGAAAGCATGAGCTGGATTCTGTCATTTCCCAGGAAAGTTAATCTGTGCTTGCAGGCTGCCATGAAGTTGGGAGGCTTCCTAGACTAATTTCTCTACTGGCAACGTGTGTGGGGGCAGCAGCACTGCTGTGGGCAGCTGGCTTTGTTTTCCCCTGTCAAACAAAGCCTTTTCCTGGCCACCGGGGTGGAATAAGCAAACACCTCCCAGTAGGTGCTGTGGCAGGAAGAGCTGGGTCTGGAAGTGCCCACGCTCTGCTCCTGGCTGTAGCAGAGCCTTGGCTGTGTTGCAGAAGGGTGAGAAGTGCTTGGGTGAGAGCCCATGGGGCACCTCTTGGTCACAGTCACACTGTCTGGGACACCCCACTGAGGCAGAGAGAGCTCCCTGTGAATTGTAGTGGGCTAGTTGGACTTTCATCCAGCCAGAAGAGCCCACAGCTCCCTTCTGCACTCAGTTTCCTCCAGCACAGGTCAGAGATACCCTGAGAATCCTCCAGCCGATCCCAGTAACATTCCCACCTGTCCAACAGGGAACCTTGCCTCTATGCAGGCAGGTAACGGCACTACTGTTGCTGAAAAAGGCCCTTAGGCTTGTGTTTATGATGGGGGTAAATTAATTGCCACTGCCCAGGTACCTTTGCTGGGGAGGATCACAGACACCCGGTCCCAGGTCTCCCGGTCCTATGTCCTCCACACTGCACATCAGGGCTGACCTGTCCTGTTCGAGTTGCTGGGTAAGAGCAAACCAAGCAGCAGAGATGAGTTGCACAGGCAGCAATATATTGCTCTGACATAATTTGTTCCCTTTACCTGCTTAGCTTTGGGATTCTGTCTTTTCTCTTGCAACTAGCACAGCTCTTCTTGCTAACCTGGGAAGTTACTGTGCCAGGACAGGGATTGCTCCTGTGTGGTTTTGATGCTACTGTTTTCTGGTTTTCTTGAGCAGTGAATAGATAAAATATTTACTGTCTTTTTTTCTTTTTTCTCTTTCTTTCCCCCTCCTCTCTTTTCTGAACTACCCACCAAATCTTTGCTGCCAGTCAGTCAGCACAACATTTCACAGAAAATAAGTGCTTGTGGCAATTCCTGCTCTGCAATTTAAACTTCTGTCCCCGTAAAAAAAAAAAAAAATTTGGGGACATGAGGATCTGGATCTGGTGAATCTGGTAGAATCCTATTGCTATATTACTGCCTTGGAGGATGATGTGGAAAGTGTGGATGGAGAATACCAGCTGTGACTGATGGACTGGGATACGTTTAAAAATTAAGTACCTCAGAGAACTAATGAAGAATGGTTTCAGCTGAAGAAATTTCTCATGGGTTGAAAGCTGGAGGAAAGAGATGAATTATCAACGATACAGCAGGTGAAAGGGGCTACCTTATTTATTTCCCAAGCACAGTGAGACTTGATGTGTACTTACCTGTGTTGATTATGAGCCCTGCTGAGCTTGATTATAATTCGCTCTCTGAGGTGAGCACGCTGTGCTCGGTGGCAGGGAGGAAGTGCAGAAGGAATTTGTCTGTGCCAGGAGGGAAATGTGATTACTGGCTGCACGCTGCTTGTTTCTGGGGGTTGGGGGTCTTACACCTCACAGGTATCCTATGAGTGCTAAAGCACTTGAAGGAAGTTTAGTTTTTTGGCCTGTTTCTGTCTGGTTTGGTGCCACAACACCTAAGCTGGCACTTGGTCACAACACAGAGCTGATAGTGTGAGGTGATGTCTTTGAAACAAAGCAACAGCTTGGTAATAGCTTTATATGAAAGGGAGAGCTTTGCCATAAATTAATTCTAAAGCAGCTGCCCCACAGCCATGGAGGAGCTGGAAACTGCTTTAACAGTGGTTTTAGTTAGAGCTCAAGCAGTTTATGGACAGGATTACTTGGCATGATGTCTGTATAGCAGATTTCTGGGCTCATGACACAGGATGGCAATGGGCAGCCCAAGCAGGGATTTTGGGGATGCTGGAAAGGGATTTGTGGTACACTGCAGAGACCTCAGTGGGTTGTGGGTACAAAGAGGGCTGAGCAGAGGCCGGGCAGTGAGCCCTTAGCTTGAGCCCTTGTAGACTCACACTTCTGGTAGTTCTGGGAGCCTTCAATGAGGTTTTGGCAGTGGAGGGGTGAGTTCGTTCCTTCTCACAATCTAAATCTCTGGCTCTCATTTCTATTCCTCTCCCTTCCCCTACTAATGTCTCCCAAGGAAATGTTCCTGCTGCAGTAAAAGGGAGGAAAAGACAAATCACAAAAGCAGAGGGCTGGGGGATGCTGGGCAGGGAAGCAGCTCCAAGGGCCCTGCCTGCTGGAGCAGACTCAGGAATGCTGGTGAGGGAGTGGCTGCAGGGACAGTGGGAAATGGATATTAAAGGGAGAAAAAGACTTTTAAAAAATCAGTGTAAGCAGGTCCAGGAGATAAAACTGCCGTGGCTTCTCTAGAATGACATGATTATAGCCTTGTACCACAATTACATTTATTTGGGTACCCTTCCTGTGCATTCTCACTGCCGAAGAATGCACTCAGACTGCTTTCAGCTTTCCCCTCTGTCATAAATTGCTGGAATTTATAGCACTTACCTGGGAGACTACAATGATTTCCCCATTCCATAGTTAACCCATGTCACCCAAACCACCTAAACTCCATCTGAATGCAAGTTGTATGAAGAAAAGTGGTATTAATAAAGTCAGAGGCAAGTCTCTGGAGGGAGTGGCCAGCATGAGATGGTAATCCTGAGTCACACAGCTGATTTCTGGGTCAGCCAGACACTACAGCACAGGGCTGGTATCCCTGGCCAGCTCCAGTGTCACTCAGACACGGATTTCCACCACGGTTTTATCATCAGCAGGACTGTGGATATCCCTTTCTGAATGTTGCATGGGTTGGTAACATTTCATTTTGATTCGAATTTCTAGCCCTGATCAAATGGCTGTTCAGGCAGGAATAGGAGAAGGGGCTGGAAAACATGACTAAATATGGCTGTGTTTCTGGTTGCTAAATACTGCAGAATTAGTGGCCCCTTCTTGCCAGCAGCCACAGCTGAAGTTCCCAAGGTTTGAGGATCACTGAGGGGAGCTATAGCCCCATCATCTCCCTTCCTTTATTTATTTATTTATCAAAGGTTTTTTGTGTGTAGGTTTTTTTGTTTTGTTTTGTTTTGATATTTTTGTTTTTGTTTTCCATGGAGAAATCTGCAACTTATTGTGTGGGTTAGCAAACTTGGCAGCCTCCAGTTGCCTGTAAAATTGCATTAGGCATTTATATTTCCTGTAGTGGAGTATGTGTTGTCTGGATTTCGGATGATTCTGGGCGAGAGGCTTAGCCTTTTTTTTTTTTGGGGGGTGGGGCTGTGTTTCAAATTACATTTGAAATAATTTCATCTTCTTGGAGATAGGAGAGCACTGGCAATCAGCAGGCCAGATGGATGTGTTTCAAGACAGATGTAGGCAGCTTCCCTGCCTGCAATTTGCAGAGCTGTTCCAGACCCGTGTGCAAGGCACAGGCACCAGAGTCCTCACCTTGTCCACAAGCACATCAATAACCTCATTGATTGCAATGATGTTTCTCATGCTTAAAATTAAGCAAGTGCTTGAATGTCACACTGAACCACAAGCAAAGGATTTCTTTGCACTCTTGCAGAGTCAGCTCTCTTGACCCAGCTGGCTCCGTGTACCTGCACACATCAGGAGTTTACCTGAAATCTTAATATTTATGTAGATACAGCATACATGGGGCGTTTTCTTTTCAACTGGAGGTTGAGTTACTTTGAAATTATCCTCTTGGCTTGTATACAGAGTATTAGTTGTGCTTTACCACTGTTTTCTAATTTGGATTTGAAGCCAAAGAGGGAGTAACTATCTTTACAGTGGAGAAATCACATTTAAAAAAAAAAGGAAAAATATTTTCAAATCTTATTTGAAATCTGTGCTGTATCAGCAGCAAATAGCATTGTGAAAGGGTAAAATCAGATTGCATGTGCTTACTGGTACAATGTCATCATAGATTCACAGAGCACTTTTCTGCATGAAGGAAAAATCAATCATCTTTTACTGCAAATGTACAATCTCAGGGCACGATTTTGGGGTCGTGTTTATGTGAGTAAATTGTGTCTCACAATCCCTGTGATGCAAATGCTTCATTGCTGGATAGCCAGCAGGTGGAGTCATCTATAATGAATGTGCTGTGGTCTGGAAAGTTGAGTAAGTACTGGACAGGACACATGGAAATTTCAGTTGGAAGTTGCGACCAAGGAAAATATAAGGCATGCAACTGGAAAACTGTGAGCGTGGCAGACACAAAGAGCTAAAACTTTAGCAGCAGCAGAGGAGGGACATGCAAAATGTTTGGAATAGTGAAAAGCTGGAGCAATCCTGGAAACACTTCTGTGGCTTGGATCCTGAGGCGTAATTCATGCTGTTGTAATTTGCACAGATGGCGGATGTCTCAAGGGAAGGCTTGAACAGCTGGGAAACATCAGGGTGTGGGCCAGCTTCAGCCACACACCCTTTCTTTATCCCTGAATCAGTCACAGAAGTGAAAGGTGACACCAACATCATTGCAGAAAATATCTGCAAGTTACTCTCTGCACTAGGAGACAGCTCCTCTTGCATATGGTGAGTTCTGTAAAGGACCAGGTTAGTTTGGCATCTTGTGTGTAAGAATGCATTTTCAGAAGCTTTTCAATAAACCAATTAGGGAGGAAGAATCAGCCTCAACTCCAGAGATCAGCCATGTAGTAAATTGAGTTGTAGCTAAAGGGCCCTAATAAACAGGGTGCTTCACTGAAAATGAACAGAAGTTACAAGATAACCCCCCTGTTCCATTCCATGATGTTCCCAGCCACCACAGAGAATATTTTGCTTTGTCCTTTGCTCTATCTGCCTGTTACACCAGGAATGAATGTTGCTTCCAGTGGGGCATTTGCCCTTCTCAAGCTGTGTGGCCTCCAGCCTATTTGGAAATGCACAGTTGCAAATTATGATTGGTGCTCTCTCTTTGTCTGTGCGCCCGTGTAAGCGGAATAGTAATGTCAGGCTGCTACAGGCTCGTGTCTGAGAGAGGAGAGGGTGGCATAGCCCTGAGGTGCTTCAGAGACACAGCCAGAGATGTGCAGCCAGGCCATGGGAGGACTGCATCAACAGCAGCCACTGCTGGGCCACTGATGAAGACTCCAGCCTTCAGCAACCTCTGGTTCACTCATGACAGGCAGCCAAGGGGAATGAGTGCCAGGTATTTCCCAAGTACTGGACTTTTGGCATCCAGAGGGTAGGGGAGAGCCAATGAGTTTTTTTTTCTTCTGGTCTGTGTCCCCATGAAGGGATGTACCCTATGGTACCTCTGTGGCTCACACTGTTTATCTTGGTCATAATATCAGTCTTATTTATCCAGTCAGCCCTGCCATCTCAACAGGAAAACAAGAGACCTTCCATCTCCCAGATGTGCTCTTTACACACCTTTCTGCTACTGTATGTTTTTGGGATATAGAGGGATGCCCTTTCATGTTAGAAGTGCTGAAGGACCTACTTTATTCCCCATCCCCCCAGGCATAAACAGTGCAGGCAGATGGCATTTTTATGCTAATTGCATCGATGCAGGTAACTGCATCTGTGCTGCAGATGCCATCCTGCTTTAGCAGCATTGGGACACCTGAAATGCCACACCTGCTATACAGTCTGATGCCCCATAGAACCACGGACCACGTAAACAGCAACGATAAATGTGCTGCAGTGATGTTTGCAGGAAACAGGAAAATGAGTCAGGAAAATTTTGCTCTCGGCTCTCTGGTGGATTCCCGGCTGTTGACACTGCTGCATTCCTGGAGTGCTGAGGTGCTTGGAAGCATTTGCTGAAGGCAGGTGTCCTCATTGCAAGAGGTGGCAATGGAAAAAGAGTGGGTGCATTGTGGGTGCTGGCCCAGTGACTGACAGCTGCTAGCACCTTTGTGTCACAGTGACACACTGATACTGGCATCCTGCTGCTGTTTGGGCACTGGTATCCTCCTGGAACATGTTTTGGGCCAGGTGAAAAGGTATTTGGATTTTGCTAAGGTTGCGTATTTTTAGCTGTGTGCTAATTGGTTATAAGAAAAGGCAGCTTCTGCTGATAAGTTTTGTAGCAAATTTCTGGCCTGAAATAAGGAAGAAGAAACATTTAACCACAGTAGTTACTAGCTACTAGCTACTAGTTACTAGCTACCATTGCTGCTTCCTGAGAAACCTGAGGACCAAAGTCCAGGCTGAAACTTTACCTTGGCAGCACTTCATCACCTATGGGAGTACTGCTGTGAGGAGGAAAAGCATTTGGCTTCAGAGATTTGTCTGACTGAACAGAAACAGCAGGAATGAGCAGGGTTGGGTGAGGCGCTAGACCCCGCCTGACCCACAAAATCCTCCAGGAAGAAGAGAAACAAAGCTACTGTAGACTGAATGGGCAAGAGAGTGGTCAGCAGGGTGAGACATGGTGTGTAGATGATGGAAGCAGCAAGAATCTGTTCTCAATTGTGGTGGTGGAGAGGAGACATTTGCTTTGAAGTATCTCTGAATGATTTCTATGCCTTTGAGCCAAAGAACAATGACTGAGTTTGTGCCTCTCTTCATGCCTGTGCCTTAAAACCTTCATGAGTCACTGCCTGTGCTCCATTCAAGCATCTTCTGGGACCCAGCCCTTTGTACTTCCATAGGTGTTTCACACCCGGCATCCTGATGCCACCTGATTTCCAGCCCAGTGGGAGCACCAGCACATGTTTCTCCAAGAAATCTCTTCAGAAGGCATCCTTCTGGGGGGAGGAAACCACCACAATTTTACTCTAAAATTACATGAATCTGTTCAGGAAAGATAGACTCTTCATGACAGCTTCTGGGAGCTCTCTGCAAGGATAACATATTTTAGGATTGCCTCTCTTTGATCTGTCAAGGACAAAGCACTGGTGAGCACTCTGCAAACTTGTCCATGAAATCACAGCACATAGGAGCCTTTGACAAGAGTGCTGTGCAGCAGTGGAAGGGTTAACAGAGGAGTCAGCTGTCTGTTTAGTATGTCTCAGATGTCACATACAAATACCTAAAAGGCAGCTGGGTTGTGTGAAAGGAAATCAACGGATTAAGATTATGTCTCAGCTCAAAAGCTTTTTTGTGACTTCAGGAATGCCTCATATCCCATCTGTTAAATGGAGATAATACCTAGCCCACAAACATACCATGAAGATAAATTAATTAATCTTATTTTAAGAGGAAATGGAAAGATCTAGATAAATGGTAAGGTAGTAACACGGCAGTAATGTCAGAAAACTCTCAGTGGCACAGAGCATGCTGGTGGTAGCTGCAGGTCACTTTGGTAGGAGGGCAGAGTACCCTCCCCAGCTCTTTTCACCTGCACCATAACTCAGGGCGCTCTGTGCTCCGTGGTGGTCCGGGGTCCCCCCCTGGCAGGCTGCATACCATAGCCGGCTGAAAACTGCCTCACCAAGGGACATGCCTATGGCACTGCCAGCTCTGCCAGGAGCTGCTCTGCAGCACACACCATGTGCACACAGGATGTAAGGGAGAACTGGCAGCAGCTTTGGCACCTGTATGGCAGGAGATGGTGGAAATGGGGTCAGGAGAAGGAGAAGAGAAAAATATAGGCTGGGCACCATAAGGCAACTCCCTTCTTTGATATCCCCATGGAAAGTGTCACACAGTTACCACAGTGAGAGGATGGCTCCCAAAATTTCTCCCAAACTGTTTATTCCTAACTTGTCTGAAGGTTGAAGCCTTCTGCAGCTCCTCACAGGCAATACCTTAACGTGGATCCTTCATGTGGAATCCCTTGTCAAAATTAGGGGGCAAAGAGAAATACAGAAATGCTGCTTTTCTCTGTATGAGAAGCATGCCAGTCATGAGAATTTCAGCTTCTTTTCAAGCCAAGAGTGGTCTAAACACATTCCTTCAGTGTTGTTTGACACTCTGGCTCATTTTATCAAACCCAGTCAAGATGAATGAGACATGTGTTTACCCTTGGTGGGTGAGCAGACAAAAGCTGCATATAATTGTCTTCTGGGTGCCTGCCACTCTGTGGGGATTTGTAATCATTTTGAAAAAAAGAGATTTCCCTCGTCACTGGAGGAGACAAGCTGGCACCTCAGCAGAAAACATACCACTTAAAATAGATTTCAACGTGGCCTTGAAAACTATTTTTGGACGAGGAAAAATGTGGTGTAAGGGAAGACTGGAGTCATGTATGGTAACTGTCACTCAAAACCAAAGGCTTTATAATTTCATGAAGATCAACAGATGTAGCATGTACAGGGGATATGGAACACTAAGATAATCTAACTGGTCCCCAGGCTTTGTTGCACATGGTGATATTAGGGAAGTCAAGAAATGCTTCCTTACACTGACCAACTCCATTTTAAGTTTTTTTCCTTTTTCTCCATTGCAGGCAGGAGTGTCATTCTCATTCCATAAATCAAGGCAACTGTAGACTTGTATTATGATCTGTGGATTAGTTCTCCATTAAGTTGCCATGGCTTCTGGACTATGTTCAGGACAATACAGGCTGCCTATGCCTTTCTCATTCTAGAGCAGACCTTAGTGCTACCAGATAGCAGCTGCATAATAAAATCAACTTTATGTTTTGGTTGAGGATCCCAAATTTGTTCAAGATCAAAAACATGGAGAGACACAAAAGGGCTGATAAATTGGCTTTGGGTTCTTGCAGACTGGTGTCTCCATCCTGTTGGAAGTCATATGCAGCAGAAAAAATGAGTATATATGTGTGTGTGTGTGTGTGTGTATAAATGCAGGAGAAACCCACGGAGGCCATTAGGGACAGGAAATCAGTGCAGCCCCTTTCTCAAGAAATCAGATGTGCTCTGGGGCTGTGAGGTGAGCCCTGGAGTGAGATGCAGGGAGGAGGCCTGGAAAAGGCCGGAAAGAGCACAAGGCTTTGAGTGATGTGGAGTTGCGCTGAGCAGGGTTACGGGGCTACGGAGCTGGGCAGTACATCCCTCTGCTGGATGCTCCTAAAGCGGGGGGTCAAGCCAGTACCCATCTACCCAGATTCACCTGGGTTCCTTATGGAACCGCTGCAGAAACCTCACGCCTAAAGGCAGCCCTGCGCCAGCGGGGCCGGGAGCAAGCCGGCTCATGACGGGGGACCCGGCTCTGCCCGAGGGCTGAGTGCTCCTGCGGCCAACGTGACCGCCACAGCCCCGCTGGGGGTCCTGCACCCACCGCGGGCCCCCAGACGGCGGCCGCGGCCAGACCCGCAGCGGGCTCGGCGCAGC
>VYXD01009704.1:579787-667195 GCA_013397195.1 Hylia prasina | reverse complement strand
CGGGTGCGGGGCACCGGCAGCGCTCCGGGGCCGGCGGGGTTTACCCGCGTCGCTTGGGGCTTGTACAGCACCAGGAGAAATCTCAGGTGCTGCCTGGGAAGGGGGAGAAGCGGAGTGGCGTGGCGTTTTCTAGGTTGGTTCAGAATCCCATGTTTCTGTCGTCTCCTGCCAGTGTGGTTTGGTCGTCCCCAAAACATAGCTTGTTTCAGGTGCATTGGCCTTTGTGTTTGTGGGTGATGCTGTCAAGGTGTTTCTGCCTCCCTTTGTCTGGGAGTTGTGGAGGGTTGTTTCATTATGGCAGTTGCACTAGCCTTTTCTGCTTCTATCTCTCGTGATGAGTGTATGAGAGCTCTTTGAAAGCAGCATGATTTATCCATCTGAACTTGTTTCTCTACTCACCCCTTCTGGGGTTGGTAAGCGCTCCTGGCTTTCCAAAGGGAGCATCCTATTCTCTCTATGGTGCTTCTCATCAAGATGGCAAATGCTGGCTGGCACTCTTCCCTTTTTATTTCCCAGGCTGTCCCCCGTTTTTCTGCTCAAGAATTATTTATTTCTTAAACAGCTTGCAGTAGGAAGGTTTTGTTTGTGGTTCTGTCTGATGTTCAGCCTTTCATGGTGGTCTCAACACCCCACAGCATTGTGTTTTCCCAAGTGTGATGGCGTGGCCTGAGCCCTTGCTGGAGCTTCATACCCAAGTGCTGCTGCTTGTGCTCTCCCAAGGGCCAGCAAAAATCATGCTGTGCTCTTTTATGCCTTGAAGTAGTGTGTTCTCCCAGACATAGGTGTCAAGTATGACTCAGGCAATGTGTACAATTGCAAGGAGAAAGATGCTCAGCATCAAAGGTGTGTTTATAAGGTATGTCTTGCTAGGAATTATGAACGAGTGCACAAGCATGGTGGCATGAAATTCTTCCAGCTCTTGAGTTGAACTGAGGCAGAGATCCTGTGTAGTTACAGAAGATGCACCCGTTTACCCTGCATGTGGTTGTGGTTAAATGGTTGTTGTTAATATGAACCTGGGTAAATCAACTGAAAAGTGCCCATGAAGGGACTTGGGCTGGTTTAGCAAATGTTGTTTTTTGTTGTTGTTGTTGTTGTTCTTGTTTTTAATTGCATATGAGTACAGTTTCTCTACAGATAAAAGACTCCGCTCTATATTTACATTGGAAAGTGTCTTGTCTGTTCAGTGAATAATGCAAGATAGTAAGATTGCAGCATTCAGTCATGGGGCTGCAACAGTGTGTGTGTGAAGCAGTGTGTGATGCTGGTGGTCATGATACTAGGGACTGATCGTGGAATTAATTAGCAGAAAGCTGGGGTTTATTTCTGTGGGAAATAGTGGAGAAATTAGGTGAGGTGCAACTAGTAGAGCCCAATTTTTAAGTGCGTTTCTAGTCAGCGTAGCTGTTCTTCAGATTAGGACACCCATATTGTACTTATTTGGCATTCTTAGTGTAATTTTAATCTTTCCATATGTGTATATATGGAAAATATATATCCTTTTATTATAAAAGATAAAAAAATATATGTGTGTAAGCATATATGTACAAATACATACCATTATTTGGAACTAGGTGATCATTAAGGTCCTTTCTAACCCTTCTGTGATTCTATGTCCAAAAGTTTCCCTTGACTTTTTTTAGTTTTAAAGACCATAGTTTATCTATTTGGAGAATCTTCACGTTTGCAAGCAAGAAGTACCAAATTTGAAACTAAACTTAGCAATAATATCAGTTAGGAAAAATGTGTTCTTTAATGTTTGGGAAATTCAGTATCTTTTTACTTAAAAGGCAAAACACAAGATTGCCCTTCATGAGGATTTCTGTTCAGATAGTTCATTCTTTTGAAGTACTTTACTTTAGAATAACAGCTTCTGTTGTACCTTGTTTTTCCTGGAGATCCTGTCAATTTTCTACTTCCTGTTCCAGAGCCATGGGCTGTTGCTGTGTAAACTTGGTGACCTTGTGTCTCTGGGCTGATAGCAAGGAATCACGGAATGCCCACACCATTTCTTTTTTTGCATAACCTGTGCCTACCAATGGCTTAGGATATACATACAGCATGTAATGCTGAAATAAATATTTTAGCTGTAGAAATTACTAATGTAGCTGTAAAACTAATAGATTTTTGGGGGTCTGTTAGCATGAAATATCAAAACCAGGCTACAGGAAGATAAAACAGTAGCTAGTTATTAAGACCTTGGGACTGAAGGTGCCTAAAAGCTTTGAGTAGCCCTTAAATTTACTGGGCTTCTTGTTTTCTGCTGTCTCAGTCTAGCATGCTCAGACAGCTTATGCAGTTAGGGTTTCATTATCTAATCCATCTTTGATCAGGCCGGATAAATGGTGTTTGGCCAGTGCTGATCTTGTTAGGAGGGTGGTGTAAAGCTGCTTGAGTTGGGATTGGGACAAATCGGATCATGGCTGCTATCTGCTTCTGGGACATATTTCAGTTAATCATGTTGTGGGAGGAAAAGGTCTACCAGGAACTGCTGGTTTTTAGCTCCCTGTGTTCCATAAATGGCAAAAGTCAAATGCTACCAGCCAGGAATATCACCTGAAGGTATTTGGATGGGTTTGTAAGCTTTGGAAGTAAAGGGCCCCAAAGGTACTGCTGCTTTTTAGCTGTATAAATACTAGCAAAGGACCAGCTTGTGCTCTGTTTGTTAACTTGGATAGTTTGAATAATTTGGATCAGCTTGCTGATCTGGGTAAAAATAATGCCTAACACAGGGGAGAAGACAAAAAAAGAAAGTTATATTAGCCTAAGTCACTTGTGAAACTGCACTGAAATGCAGTTGTTGATGCAGCTGTATTTGCTTCTTGTCAGGGAATACTGACTGCTGCACAGATGGAAGAGAAAATACCCTTGCAACAATCTCTCTCCTCCTCTGTTCCTTGTGTGATGAAAGATGAGAAATGTTGTGGCTAGCTGGGAATGGTCCCTTTCTCTTTCAAACTGCAGAGAAGGCTGTAATTCCAGGGTGCTCTTTGTCTTCCCCTTGCAGGTGCTAGAGGTCTACCAGACAATTTACACTGCTGAAAAAGTTACTAAAATATCTTCTCCTTGCTTAGCATAGGGTTGAATGAGTTAATCAACTCATCATTTAGTCCCCAGGGTGAATTTTGATTTAACTTTTCTATGGGGTCTAGGCTGGTTAGTAAATTAAAATCATACCTGGTGGTAATACATGGGTGGAATTAGATGCAAGATGTGAACAGAGCTGATCCTTGCTCTTCTTTCCTGAATGATGTGTGCTTAGTATCCCTGAGTATTTGGGAGAATTACTCTTCTTGCAACCGTGAGCATGGCCAACTGGTCAGGACAGAGAGTTAATGCAGCTGTGGTCTGTGCCTTGCCCAGTCCACATAAACCTTTAGTGGCAGCAATGAGTGGTGACTCTGTGTTGTCATTCAGCCATGTCAGCGCAGGGTTCATAAAGATGACTAGTGGTGCTGAGATCAGTCCCCTGTGACTAAAAGGTGATGTAATAGATGGTAAGTCTTTGCTCCACAAGAAAGTCTGCGGTTTCTCATCCTATCGTGAGCCAGAAGATGGTCTGTGACACCCTATACCAGCCTAACTTCTTTCCAGCACAGTGACTGGAAACCTTGAGCTGCAGGGTGCCACAGAAAGGGGGGAGTGGGGACATAGCTGGTGCTTCATGACAACCAGTGTCCTTGTTCAAGCTATGGCCTGTTTGTAGGGCTCCAGAGGATGGCAAGAAATCAGTCTGCTGATAATTTCTAGACAGGTTTGGGTTTACAAGTAAGAGGGCTGACTGGGATTGTAATCGAGAAGGGGCAAGTGAATAACAGCTTTTGTCCTGTGAGGGACCCATTGGAAATCTGCATTTTTAAATCTTACAGAGGAGAACATCTAGTTCCAGTAAATTGTGGAAAAGCTGTGTAATCAGGTTAGCTTTTTCCTCTCTCTTGTTTTTCATGGCATGGCTGTCTTTGTAAAGAGATGCAGAGCCATGCAGGGGACACAAGACATTATAGTAAAAGAAATAAAGTTCCAATCTTTTGACCCCTGCCTTGGATCCCGGATGAAGTTTCCTGGGATGCTGTTTTGACAGAGTATTGCTGATGTGATGAGATGTAAAGAATCACCTCTAAGTTTGTTGTTGTTTCTCTGTTTGCTTTTGCCCTTTGCTTTTTTAAAATATTGAATGTTATGAGTTAGACTTGACACAGTCTGGGAACACTTAGAAAATCTCCAGTTCAAAGAAAACCTTTGACAAACAGACTGAAAGTTAGGATTTTAGAGTTGTTAAGAGTGCTTTAATGTTGGCTCTTTTCTTGCCATATTCAGGAAAATGGAAAGCCCAAATGAAGTATTCTGCATGCTTTAGTACTCCTCCTAGCTCTCTAAGTATTTCTCTGTAGATTCCAGAGGTTTGTGTTCAAAGGTGATGGCCATGTTTGTGAGGTTGGAAGCCAAATAGAGGTCTGGCTCTACTGGAGCTGATTTCCTTCTGCATATGTGTACCAGCTGTAGACATAAGCTTTTAATTTTCCTTTCAGAATTCCCATTTAGAAACACAAGTGATCTGGTATTTTGCAGGAGGCATGGTCTCTCTCTTTCATGTTGGAAAGGTTGCCCACCTAGCTGAGTTGGAGCAGCTCCCAGGCACATCCTGTGCAATACCCTCTGTCAACTGTTCCTCCCACTGATGCAGCAAGCTGGGCCCCTGCCTTGCCCTTCTGCACTGGGGGTTTGCATTTCTGTGTTCAAGGTTGTCTCAAAGATATGCTGGTCACTGAAGTTCCTGTGCTGGCTTTGTGCTTTACTGTGACCACTCTTTCAGCCACTGCTGCGGTGGGGCTGGTGGCAGCAGGAGTACCAGAACACATGAGATGCAAAGGAAGCAGCAGTAAAAATAAAATAAACTGCTTCATTTGCACTAGAGATAGGGAAGCCAAACTGAAGTTGAGATGGATCTGAACGGGATTCTGTGTGTGGTCTATGGCCCCCTGGAAACTGCTGCTGAAGGACATACCCCTGTTAGCTTGGAAAAATAAGGCCTGTTGTTAGCAGTGTTTGGTTGGCTGCACAGAAACCTCTGCCCCTCTGGAAAATGTTAGGAATCACATTAGTTGAAGATGTTTTAAAACCTGTCACTGTATGCTGCTGACTTGTCTTGTGGCACTAGGCAAACCCTAGTTTTTGTATGAAGTGAAAGAGAAGGGCAGATTTTTTTGGTTGTCTGGAAATCTCTTATTTAATTTGCCCGTCTCTGATATTACTTGACCTTCTGTGTGTATGTTTGCTGTTGAAATGTGGTGGCTGAGGGATCAGAGGAACATCCAGAAGAGAAGTGAGAGAAGCAATTAGAGGTAACGAGTTCCAGTTCATTGAAGCATTCTGTTGATCTACATTCTACAGTGGTATTGAGTGGACACCCAAGTGTAGCTGTTATGAGATAATCCTGATGTTTAGGGATTAGAGCTGCTTGACTGCGTTTTGGGCCTTAACTCCCTTTGCTCTCCAGTAAATTTAATTTTGCCAGCAATCTTCTGTAAATTCAGTTTGAAAGATGTGTATACATTTTCCTCAGCATACATCCCCCTCCCTCTGCTTCACTTTCTTGCATGCATCTCATTTTTTCCATTAGAGATATTCGTAGCAGCCAAGGCCAGCGATGGCAGGGACTTCATGAAACAGTCCTCACCAGTCCTGGACCAAGCCACCAACTGGTCCCTGCAGTGGGGAACACCAAGTGTTCCCTGTCAGGGCTCTGCCAAGCTGTCNCCAAGCCACCAACTGGTCCCTGCAATGTTCCTTGTCAGGGCTCTGCCAAGCTGTTCCACTGAGCAGTGCCTGGCTACCTCTCCTGCAGGAAAGCTTTGCTGAGAAAGGCCACATAGTTTTCTAGATTTCTAACCTGTGTTCTGGGTTCTGGAAGATTTCCAGGGTGTTTGTGAACCGTTCCAGTCTCTCATTTGCCTTGTCACATGTACATACGGCATCTGTCTAAACCACTCCTATCAGCTCTCTTGCTGGACCAAAGGAAATGGGATTCCAACTCCTTAGCAGTGATATGAGGTATTTAAGTGGCCACAAAGAAAGGAAGGTTGTGTACAGAAGCCCCCTTGTTTAATGAGCAGCATCAGCTGAACCAGAGCTGGATCCAGCATCTGCTTGGGCAGAGTAGGAAGCTTTGGCAGTTTCTGTCAGCTCACTTGGTGTGACACTGGTGTTCAGTCACCATTGTGCCAGTTCCTAACCTTTGGAGTGTGGGCAGAGGGTACTTGTGGTTCATGCTGATTAGAGAGAGGTTATGAGATCTTCTTGGATAGGACAGTGGGATTCAGGCTGGCATGTTTTTGAAGTGGCTGTGTGTTACTGGGCTGTTGCTTATGTTTGCCTTTGTCTAGGAGAGTTCATGGTGCAGAAAGATTGGATGCTTGCTTTAAAGAGCATGGAATAGAAGCACTTGCTGCTTTTCTTGCATGACATTACTGGGTTTTATCTGTTCATAATTGCCTCAGCAATAATGCAGGTATTAGCATAGAGATGAGGAAGAAGTTGCACCATTTAAGGTGGAAAAAACTCTCATCATGTCCACACTTTTTCCCTCTGACTGTGCATAGCTAAATTTCTTTTAATAGAGAAGCTAAACAATCAACCTTATGTGGCTTTTCTGTGTATCACAAATATCAAAATATGCTCCCCAGAGGCCTTTGAGGCCTTGGGGTCTGGATCCGGCTCAGGTTTCTTCAAGGGACTGGAGCATTGTGCACTTTTAACTGAGGCTTTCTGTGCAGCTTTCCCACTGCTATTTCTGTAGGAGATTCTTGCAGACATTTGGGGTGGTTGTTACTGTTGATGTCGTGATGCCCAGGAAGAAAATCTCACCAAGGCATCACTAAAAAGCCTTGATTTAGTGCTGTGTGGGCTGAGGGGAGGCTCTAGCTGGGATTCTGGTGCTATAATTTGCCGTTTGTGGTTGCTGTTCTCCAGCCCGGATAGGGGTGGGAATGTTGCTTTTCCTCCAGCCTGCTCACTGACCTCAGGCAGCAAGGTGAGGGGAAGGCCAGGCTCTGCCCAGCTGCAGGGCTGGGCACCTTATTCCTGGGTTCCCAGATCTGCACACGGAGTAGCCAAGCATGTCTCTCCCAGCAGCTCCTGTGAGAGATCCTGCTTCTGAGCCATCTCTGTCTGACTCTTGGATTTTATTCTGTTCTGTGTCTTTGCTTCCCTTTTGTGAGAAGAAGAAATGAGGGGAAGCACAAGCAATTGCTTCTTCATTACCCTTGTGTTCGCTGTCCTGGAAAGCAGGTCCATCAGAGGCCTCTTTCCTACCCTTATTTCATGTTAAAAGCCCTTTGCAGCTTTGGAGCAAAGCTTGACCAGGATGGAGTAGGTTTTGTAGATGCTTCTCCTTGTCTATAGGCACTAGTTCTTGAAGCTCAGCTTTGGGGTGGTGCCTGGGATTAAAGGCCTCTCTGAGTGGTGTTGCTTCTGCTCCCAAGAGTAGGACCAGCCACACAATCTGAGGAGATCCAGGAGGTTCATTCAGGGAAGGAAGCCTAGGCTGTGATGTTGCTGCAGCAGATAGAACTGTGGGACATACCAAAGGAAGTGGGGGCTGGCAGCATGGTACGGGCAGATGTCCTTGGGCTTGGTGGCATGTATGAGGGTGGGAGACAGGTGTTTGTTTTATAGTGGCCTCAGGAATTATTTGAATCTCTGGGGAAACTGAGCCAATAAAGTGTATGCAACACTGCTGCTGATTTGCAACAGCAGATCTGAACGTCTCTTGGACAGCCTGCAGGAGAATCCAGCTGGCTTCTGAAGCACCTGCCCATCCTGTTACTTGTTTTGTCCAGTAGTGGAAGTTGAAGTGTGTGGAAATGTAGAATGCTCTCAGTATTTAGTTCTGTGAAGAGGTATGCAGCTCTGCAGTGGTGCTGCAGTTATGCTTGTCCTCGGTGGTCTGGAACTTCAGGTACTGTCTCCTTCATGCAGAGGCTTGAGGAGACAGAGAATGTGCCAGGGTGAGAACCTGTGCACAGCAGGCTGACTGGGGAGACTAATTTGTGGTGCATCTGCATTGAAGGGGCCAGAACTCATAGCCAGTAACTGCCCAGTAGGAGAGTGTGGCAAGAAGGCATCATGTGAGGTCATAATTATGTGGTTGTACCTTTTATGTTTTTAGAGATGACTTCATCTCCATGAGTGCAGCAAATGGATAGTGCTCACTGAGGCGCTATTAAACTTAATGGGAGTTTTGTAACCAGTTAAAACGGGTGTAAGGTCAGTCCAATATTTAATTTCTTCTCTTTCATCTCACATATGACCCTAAACTGAATGTACTGGAGATAACCTAAACCTTGCGCTGAATACAGACCTATTAATTTTTAATTCTCTTCTACAGTACTTACCACTGTAGTGTGGGTGCTTCACAGGTGCTAATGATTTTATTTTTTAGTTTCCTGAGAGGTGGAAAAGGTATACTGCATCTTATTGTGGAAGTGGAGGATTGAAGTACCTGGTAATAAGACCAGTTTTGCTAAAAAAGGATTGACATTTACAATCTAATTTATTTATTTTTATTTGTAATTTTGATTGTAGCTGGGGCTTTTTTATTGAGGTTGGGTTTTGGTGATGTTTTAATCCTTGATTTATAGCTCTCTACAACTTCAGCTATATATATGATTCCTACTACTTCCATTGACTGATCATTAAGTGTGTCATGTTGGGCAAATGTACAGTGATGTTGTTTTATCTTAAAACCCAGCAGAATAGCTTGAATTAAGGAGGTTGGTCAGCATCATAGTGAAATTTTACTTGGAATATAAGGTTTGAAATCTAACCAACTTTCTAAGTAGAGTAAATAATGGATTTGATATATCATTTTTGTTTGCTGAATATTGAGTCCTTCATGCATCTCATCACTGCCTGCTTTTTGTTGCTTTTACAAGGGTGTTCAGTTCTATTCTCCTTAGCTGAGTGAAGGGGGGGCCAGAATTGTATTATATGGCTGGGGTTCTGTCATCTTCAGAGAGCCCCAGAAAACAAGCCTAATTTTGGGCTGAATGCCTGATCTTACTGCTAGGATTGTTAGACTACAACACTGGAAGTAGTATAAAGCTGTAGAGGAGGAATAAACACCCCATCCCACTGCTTTTTGGAAAGAGGAGATAGAGACCAACCTGGCAATGCCTTCTTTGTGCCTCTGCATGTGTTATGGGAATTCCCATTGCCTTGAAGTGAGGGAAGATGAAGCTGGTGTCCTCTCCAAAGCTCACATGAATCCAGTGGAGACCTGGCATCTGCTAATGTCACCAGCTGGATCGAGCAGGTTTTTCTCTATCTGACTTCTTTACCTAAGCACTTCTTGGAAAAGTCTGACTTCCTGGGCTGGTTCGATTTCCCTAAGAATGATGGTCTGCATGCCAAGTGCTTCATGTTGTGAGAGCTGAGCTGAGATGTCACAGTCACAGACAGAGGAGACAAGGCCATTGTTTGTGATGGTGGCATGGACTCAGCAGGAGGAGATAGTGGCATTTGGAAACAGCGCTGTCAGTGTGATGGTTAGATATCAACCATGGGCCAGAGAACTCTTCAGAGAAAAGGAGAATGTAAAAGGAAATGGACCAACTGCGGATTTTGATTGTCAGATAGAGAGGGTTACAGTGGAACTTCACTCCGTAGTGTTTCCATCTGTTGTGGTTTAATCCTAGCTGGCAACTAAGCCCCACACAGCTGCTTACTCCTTCCCACTAGGATGGGGGAGAGAATCAGAAGACTAAAAATAAAAAAAAATTGTGAGATAAAGGCCGTTTAACAGGTAGAGCAAAAGCCACACATGCAAGCAAAGGAAAACGAGGAATTCAATCACCACTTCCCATGGGCAGGCAGGCATTTCAGCCATCCCCAGGGAAAGTGGGGCTTCATCATGTGTAATGGTGTCTAAAGACAGACTTCACTCTGACTGTCCCCCCTTTCTCTTTCTTCCCTCAGCTTTATTGGTTGAACATGATGCCATGTAGTATGGAATATCCCTTGGGTCAGTTGGGGTCAGCTGTCCTGGCTGTGTCCCCTCCCAACTTCTTATGCATGCTCAACTTCCTCACTGGTGGGATGAAGCAGAAAAGGCCTTGACTGTGTGTAAGCACTGCTCAGCAGTAACTAAAACATCCCTGAATTATCAACACTGTTTCCAGCACAAATCCAAAACACAGCCCCATAACAGCTACTGTGAGGAAAATTAACTCTATGAAAGCCAAAACCAGCATACAGTCTGTCCATTCCCTTCTCTCAGTGTCCACGTGTGACCTGTCAGTGCTATTGTGATGGATGTGGTGAATGAGGCTGACTGGTATTTGAGTATATATTGTCTGACTAACTGGTACTTGTGTGTATATATATATATGTATATACATATATCTATGTAAATGTGTGTATATGTTTCTGAGTGTGGCTTTGCCAGGAAATTGAAATTAGACTCATAATTAGGTCTGCTTTTTGTGTTTGTCTCTGTCCCCTAATTAGATCCTTCCAGAAAAGGCTGGCTGCATTTCACCGTCTTGCATGATGTCTTCTGCCTTTCAACAGGAATATCATATGGTCAGTGCCAAATGCCACAGGTTCTGAAAAATAAGATTTATCTGTTGATAAATCACAAATTAGCACCACTAAGAATTCTTCATGCTTCGAGATCTGTCTTGAAAACTCTGTCCATAGGTCTGGTAACATACCTGAGTGTATCTCTCTCTTTCAGCCAGATCAATGTATAAATTCTCCTGGGGATGGTTGTTTCCCATGGGGAAGGTGTTGACTTGAATAGATGGAGGTGCTATGAGACTTCTTGTGTGTTTTCCTCCTGTTATTCATTGCTTAAAGGGTTAAGTAAAGAATTGCTTCTTTGCTGGTCAGTGGGCTGATGTTTTCATCTTGGTCAGTATCAGGTATTTGTGACTGCTTTGCATGCCAGGAGTAGAATGAGTTCAGTTTGCTTCAACCATGAGCCCTTTAAGGACTAGGAATTTTTTGATGAGTGATTGCAGTTAATTCTGGACTCTTAGTTGATGGATGTGATGGAGCATGTCCATGTTTCTTGGGAAGGTTTCCTTAAATAGGCATGACCTTTCTAGTGAAAACAGGAAGATAGTTTTTGCTTTTTTCCCCCCCAGCATGGTATTTGTTTAATTTTTGGACCTCAAGATTACGGTGGACATTTACCATGGGAGTAGTTCATAGGCTTGGTAGTTTCATGGGGCAGGGTTTGGCAGTTCCACTGGAGTTTAGATAGGGGTGTTGGCTTGCTTTGCAGTGTGGCATTTGATCACAGAATCATAGAATGTGTAGGTTGGAAGAGACCTTCGAGATCATAGAGTCCAACCCAGCCCTAACACCTCAACTAGATCGTGCCACATCCAGTGTTTTTTTTAAATACCTCCAGGGATGGTGAGTCCACCACCTCCCTGGGCAGACTATTCCAGTACTTAATCACTCCTTCCATGAAAACCTTCTTCCTAATATCCAACCTATATCTCCCCTGATGCAGCCTGAGACCGTGTCCTCTCGTTCTGTCAGTTGCTGCCTGGAAAAAGAGACCAACCCCCACCTGATTACAACCACCTTTCAGGAAGTTGTAGAGTGTGATAAGGTCACCTCTGAGTCTCCTCTTCTCCAGGCTGAACAACCCCAGCTCCCTCAGTCGTTCTTCGTATGGCTTGTTTTCCAAGTCCTTCACCAGTCTTCTTGCCCTCCTCTGGACGCACTCAAGCATCTCAATGTCCTGCCTGAACTGAGGGGCCCAGAACTGGACACAATACTCAAGGTGTGGCCTCACCAATGCTGAATACAAGGGGAAGATGACCTCCCTGCTCCTGCTGGCCACACCATTCCTGATACAGGCCAGGATGCCATTGGCCCTCTTGGCCACCTGGGCACACTGCTGGCTCATGTTCAGCCGCCTGCTGACCAGTACCCCCAGGTCCCTCTCCTCTTGGGCACTGTCCAGCCACACCGTCCCCAGCCTATAACGCTGCAGGGGGTTATTGTGGCCAAAGTGCAGGACTCGGCACTTGGACTGATTAAACTTCATATTGATATAGTATTTGTTTCATCCTTTCTGTTGCAGCCACTATTTTTTGCCTTTGGTGACCCGGTTCTCCTTTCTTATCCTTTTTGGCATCCAAAACTATGAGGCATCTCTACGCGCAGAGAAAGACTAGACAATGTGCATGTTTTAATATGTAGATGAAGAATGGATAGTGATTCAGTACATCTGGATCATCCTATGTTCTTGTTTCTGTTGGGTTTCAGTAGATGTGTGGAATCTGCAGGCAAATTGGAGAGAATGCTCCTGCTACCTCAGAATTAGGAGCCCTCTGGCTGTGACTTGAATGTGATGACAGTCTGCCTCAAATAGTGCCTTTCGCCTGACCATCCTTGGGACGTTTAGCAGATGGATGTGCTTGATTCTCCTGTGCAGTGAAATCTTCCAAGATGCCTGGCGTCTGCTAGTCACTGTTGCTAACAAGGTGTTAGCAAGCTCTTTTATGAGGTTTGTGTTTAAATAAACATAAAATCTCTGTGCTTGGACTCTCATATATATTGTTAGGTATTCTGTGAAGTTGGTTCTCTTGGATTTGGTGCTTGATAAAGAGATGATGCATATAGTCTGGAAAAGGTGCAGTACAGTGGACAAACTGACTAGCCCTGCTGGCGCAGTAATATCAAGTGCTTTGTTTGGCTTGTGTAGTTTACCTGATCCTCAGGGTTCATCTGAAATACAAGTTTGATGTACATTCTCCTAAGCAGTTGCTTATACTGTGTCACCAATTTCTTGGTGCCTGAAATGTTGGAAGTTTGCAATTAAAGATTCTGAGGTCCGTCTGCTTTGTTCTGGGACTGGCAATTTTTACTTTTGTTTTTAGGATAGGATTTTAAAGATAATCCTTAAATCTTTGGACCCTTGGGGCAGGAGTAAACATGTGACATTGTTACTCTTCCATGGGTGAACTCCTACCATTGTAAGGCTTTCTCTGCCTCTGACTTCTTGGGCAGAATTTTATAATGAATACAGTCACATTAAGTAGGGGAGAGCTTCCCAACTTTACTTTGCAGGTAAATATTTTTGTGTCTTGTATGGATTTTCCTGGGGTGCAGAGTCTGTTGGATGGTTAATTTTATTCTCTGAACAATGTGCTTATGTACAGACAGTTATTGCATAGTGCTCCTTGTGGAGGCAACTGTGTTCATGAAGTTGCTTGAAAAAAAATTACTGTTGCATTTGTACAGGCTGCATTTGAACAGGTGCATTGTGAAAATAAGATTGCAGTGGGAAGGGAGGATGGGATGCAGTTATCAGTCATCTCCCATCTCCTGTCCCAGTGGAGCACGGCAGGTGCTCCTGCCTTCCCTAGTGACTCAAGGGGTACTGTCACATCTGTTAAATTAGCGCTGGATTGGAGTTGCTGGAAGTGTGTCTGGTCAAATGCTAATTCAGCATGTTGTGTGTGAAGCTAATTGGCAGGGTAGAAAAAGCAGTTTTGCCTGTAGGAAACTTTCTTCTTACCTGCACGAGCCTAAACAGTAAAAATATAAAATATCCAGTAGGAAAATATTTTCTTCCTTGCATGGTTAGCAGTGATAACCAAAAGCAATTTTTTCACTTCTGTGTTCAGAGCCCTTTGATATTATTGTCATGGCTTATGCTTCTGTTTACAGATTTCCCATGTAGCTGAATTAAATTAACAAGACCAGTCAATTCATTGCTGGTGTATTTAAACCCCTGGGCAGCAATGAGTCTGGCAAGGATGGAGCATCATTTTCATGTGCTGCTTGGAAAGGGAGGATGTACAGAGAAATGAAGTAGTGGTACTGCTTGGGGGAGGGGTTCACAGTCACAGCTCAGGTGGCAGATGAAGAGAACAGTGTAGGTTCCCAGAAGTCTTTCTTGTTCACTCCTTCCTGTGCGGCTCAGTCACTAGGTAGCAGGAGTTTTTTTCTGTCGTGTATGGACTAGCCAAAGACTGGTGTATCCACAGAGTTTATTCAAGGCAGATAGCATTACAGGAATCAAAACAGAACTCTTGGTTCCTGTTCACTGATTTAATCCTTTGTTTTTAGCAGTTAAATATCCCTGTATTCTTTAGCCTAGCCTCAGCTGTCCTGGATTTGAGCCCTTCTTAAATCCTAATTGTGTAGTGTTCATATTAGGAAGAAAGGTGGTGTGAGGTCATGCACAGAGAAATGAAACAAGTCCCCCAGGTCACCTGCAGGGGAGCAGATATCTCAGAGCACTGGGTTCAATAGGCCATCTTTCCTCCCCTTTTTTGAACTAGGTGGCCTCCTTTATTGCTGCCCCCTCCATCTAAAGGGTGGTCCTTGGAGGCTGTGTGGAACACATGGTGGACTGCACACTACTCTTGCCTTATTCTGCATCAGCTTTCTGTGTTAGCAGAAGGTAATTTGCAGCATTTTACAACATCTTTCCCCAGCACCAAAATTCAAATGAATTACATATATGGATCTGCATCCTGTTGTTAGATGTTTTATATTTTCTTTAGGCTTGTGCAAAACATACGATATGGTGGAAAAGGTGCTACAGATTTATCCTTTTAATTTTTTTTTTTTTTAATGCCCTCTCCCATGAGTCTGCATACCTTGTGAGACTGAGATGATACTATATGCTTAGCTTTGCAGGCAATTTGGAATTCTGGGCTTCACCGTGTCATGTTTGCTTCTCTTGTCTGTTTCCTCCAAGTCTTTTATGTGGAGTTTACAGATACTGGTGCAGTTTGCACAGCAGAAATTGTCCCTTTGTAGCAGCTGGTGAATGGATGATGGACAGCTGATTAAGCTAAATCTTCAAAAGGCTTTTGAAAAAAACCCAGTAGTGTTGAATTTATGATTTGCAAATGTTTATCAGTACTACTGGGTTAGACAGCTTTAGACCACCTGGTGTAGGTTGGTCTGACTGATAAGAACTCTTTGCTCTGGGCCACCAATCCTGTGTTTTTGGGGTATTTACAGTGACTGTGTAGTGACTCTCTCTGTTGAGGTGCATGGTGTAAAATTATTCCTTGAGGCAAAGCTGGGGGTAAATAGGTTCTGAAAGAAGTAATCCTTTCTCCCAGCACTCCACTTGAGTCGGAGTTTCTTTCCATGATCTCATAGAAAATAAGTAATGCCAAAGAGAAGAATTTATCTGTAAATCCAATTGACTCCACTATGGTGAGTATGTTGCCTCTGCTGTCCTTTTGAGAGGCAAGCTGGTGTCCAGGGCTGGCTGTGCCCATCTCAGCAGTGCTGACAGCAGCAGTGTGTAGGGTGATGTGGCACGACATACCCACAGTGTAGCTGCATGTCACTTCTGTCACCTGGTAGTATCCGTAGCTCTGCAAGGAGAGTCCTTTGCATGTTTAGTACCACCATGCCACTGTAAACCTCTCTCACATCCACATTGCTTTAGAAGTGAGTGGACAACCGCTCCTCCTGCAGAGGAGGGGGGTAAATGTTTGCTCATCCACAGTTGCTCTGATCCAAGTGTGTTTTCAACTCTGCCTTTGTATTTAGTGGAAGGTTCCCCATCTCCCTGGCGCGTGTCTGTAACATGCTCATGTGCCGGCATGCGTGTGCTGCCCTTGAAAACAGACCAAACTTATTAAAATCATTGCTGGTTGCCATGGCGGCTGTTGTCGCTGTGGGCTAATAGGAAAGGCAATTACTGCTGCATGCTGGGGTGTGTACAAGGGAGGCTGTGGGCAGGGGGGTTGCAGGCGACTGCATGCTGATGAGTTGTGTGACTGATAGCTTGGATGTCACAGTGAGCAAGCAGCAGAGGAGAGAAAGGCAGGAGATACCCTGTAATGAGATTTGGCCAGATATGCCGTATTTCCACCTCCTGGGGAGGCTCATTGAGAGATTCCCACCCTTCCTTTCATTGTCAGGGGGAATATCGGGGTTGAGTTTCACATTTTCAGCTGGGCACAGCACAGTGCTTGTCAGTGACTCGCAGCTGGCCCAGGAAGTGAAATGGAACTGGAAAACTTTATGTGTGTTGCGGATACTCATTTAGTCCCTTTCCTGCTGTTTCTTCTCTGTGAATATTTGTCTTCAGTTCTTACTTTGCTGTTTCCTGTAGGTTGAATGTCATGATATAAAATAGCTCCAATTTTCTTGGAGTGAGTAGGATCATTTAAGGAAAGTGCTTCTTATAATTAATGTAAAGCTAAAGGAAAATTGCATCCTTCATCTTTATTCTCTGAATTTGGGCAGCATGTGTCCAAGCAATGCCAGCACTGTTTGTGCCAAGTGCAAACATGAAAAGAACTGGGATTATTTTATAGTGCAGAGCTTGTAGGAAATCAGTAAATTCCTTGAAAGATTTGAGTTGGAGAAGTAGGTGAGAGCTGTTAACCTTGGGGATATCAAAAACTGCTTTGGCTGTGTTTGACAGAGCACTGCGCTCCCAAATTGAAACCCTCTGTCCCCTCCAATTTGTTCTGCTTTCTCTTGTGCTAAGCAGTGGCCTGAGACCTTGCTGCACAGGAGCTCTTCCAGGAGGCTCTCTTTGGACATTAGGAGGCACATCATGTAAGTTTCTTCTGGCTTATAGAATCCATGATGGTGTCAATGAAGTTAAAGCAATGGCTGTCACCGCCTTCAATAGGGAGACAAGTCCCTGGAGGCTTGGAAGGGGTTTCTGGTCCAGACAAAGTGAGAAGAATAAAACAATCATCTTGGAGCAGGCAAAATTGGGATCTTGTATCAATTTCTGTCTTCGGGCTGATGTCCCAGCAGCTGTTTCCAGAGGCCCTCTGGATCATACCTGTTGGGGGACAGCTGTGGTGTCTCACCTGGCTGGGATCGTTTCCGCGGTGTGTGAGAGCCTGCCTTCCCAGGGAGCCGTGGCACCAGGAAGGGGAAGGTTTCTGGTGCGTTTGATCCCTCAGCGAAGATTATGCTGTGTCTGTTTAATTAGAGACTGCTGCTTTCTTTACTGGTGTACTAAATGTAAATGGAGGAGCTGGTCTAATATCCTTGAAGTTGCAAATTTCAGGAGTCAATAGCTTTATTTTCCTCTCACCAAATCTGATTTGGTTTTAAGTACTGCTGCTAAATCTAATGATGCAGTAATTCCTGTTTGTTAAAAGCAATGAGGGATTTAGACTGAGAGAGACTTCATGCTCTTCTCCCATTTCTCTCTCATCTCACCTCTGTTTTACAAAGAAAGAGCTAGTGGTTTGCAGGTGTTTGTACAGTAAGATCTGAAGGTCAAAAGGATTGATGTAAACACGCTGTGAACAGTTTGTATTCCACTAATATACCATTGTTAAGGTCTTCTCTCTGCACAGTTTTTGGCCCAGACCTGTACATTCCAAGCATTATCTTTTTGACAGTTAGTAGAGTGCCAGAAAAACTTAAAAATTTAAAAAATGCAGTAAAGATAAAGAAGTTGCTTCTGGAGCCCAGGCTTCATATTCTGTCTGGGATTCTTTGTTTGCCGAGCTACAGTCTAAGTCCTGGCAAGCCCCAGGGAGATCTTTAATGGGACAGACATCTGTGCTTAGGATGCCTTGCCCTGTTGGTCTGCTGTGCAGGAAAAGGAAAAAGTATCAAATGAGATATTTCTTTCCCCATCTGGGCTCCTACTGAGCACAGTGGACCCAATCTACCTCCATCTGCTTAGCCTTGTACAGTGTCATTGCAGACACTGTTTGCTTGTGTGTGACTGTGAGCTGTAGCACGATGCCTGGAAAGTAAGCTCACTGGGAAGTACAGCTCGCTAGGAAGTACAGCTGGTACTGCCGGCCGCTGTGTGAAATGTATGATCCCACATTGGTTGGAAAGTCCTTGAGAGCAGAAACGATGGGGAGAACTCCTCCTCATGGTGAAGACTGATTCAGTGCTGCTAGCTGCAGTGGTCAGGCTCTGCATCTTGCTGTCGGCTGCAGTAATTGCTGCTTGTTCATATCCTGGCCGGTCTGGAATGCTTTTGTCCTGGCCAGTACGATAATGTGGGCTACCTTGACTTGGGGTATAACTGGCTTTTGGGTGGAGGAGGAGGGAGCATTCTCATTACGTGCTGGAGGCGTTTTTGCTGTGTTGCAGCATGTGCTGAGAGATGAATGATCTAGAGCCTTGGCCTGACCTGCCGGGTCTGTTCTCGCCTCGGGACTCGAGGGCTGGCAGAACAGTTTCAGCATTAGATGTCTCTTTGTGGAATGGAGAGGAAAGAAATCCAGAGATACTTTTTGCACTTCTTGAAGTTTTCCCATTCTAATGGTGGCAAGAAGAAATTTTGTTTCTGGAGTGTGTTGAGTGTAATCATTGTCTGTTCTCAGTCTGCATAGGATAGATGAAAACTGTCCCCAGTATTTCTGTGTGCTCTGGGACATCATTAGAGATGGCCTGACATGGACTGACTGGCACAGAGGATTTTTTCCCAAAAGCTCTTTCCTCTGCTGTATGATGCAGTGTTGTAACACTATTGCTTTGAAGGTTAACATTATTCATATCCCCAACACTTGTGTATTGTCATGCCTTATCCCTCTTTTCCCTCCCTGCAGCTTTTCCTATTTTTGACAGACTAGTCTAACACAAATGTTTCCAGGGACAGAGCAGTGGCTGCAGGAGAATAGCCTTCAACCTCTTCTGCTTTAAGCTTTGGGAGCCGGGCTGATGGAGGGCACATGACGCTGCCGGTGGCTCTTCCTTCCCGGCGGGACACAGGGAGCTGTGTGTGCGAGGGGAACAAGCTGTGCTGTGTAGTGTGTCGGCGCTGTGGTCCCGCTGGTTGCGAGGGCAGGCCGGGCTGCTGCCAGCGTGGCCCGGCTCACCGAGCCCGCGGCTCTCCCGGTCACAGCAGGGCCCGTCCAGCGGGTGCCACGTGCGCACCGCCTTCGGTCCTGACCCCGGACGGGAGTGCGTGGAGCGGCTCTAGGCGATCCGAGCAGGCTTAATCTTTCCTCGGCATGGTGTGAGCGAGCCGAGCGCCTGAATTATTCACTCCTCCTAGTCCTGCTGCTCCTATTGAATTCCCGCGTCGAGGCACCCTGCCAACACCCGCTGATGAATTCATTGCTGTGCCTGCCCAGGGGCACCCTGTGTTTTCGGGCCTGGAGGGTGCGGGGGGGGGCGGCCGCCTGCACTAGGCTCGCCCTGGAGTTGGATAGCTGCAGGTCGATGAGCCTGACTTGCCCTGAAGCCCTTCATCTGCAGTGTAGGTGGGCGCTGGCCCCTTCGCTGCTCAAAGGGTTGTTGGCAGGTTTGCATGTGTTTTTATCTGTCTCTGCCTTGCAGCCGTGCTGAAGCCTGCCTGGGCTCCTTGATCCTGATCTTGTTCTCCCAGTTCTCCACGTGTGTTAATCTGGTATTGTGTCCTATCTGTATTTTGTCTTGGTGGAGTGGATTTCTCTGCAAACCACATCCTGATGTTTCACACACCATTTGAAGTTCTCCTTACTTCTGTATGCTGATCTTTCAGGAGTGATTGTGCTAGAAAAAGATTACGTTTCACAATTTCTGAGAGTTTTTTTTTTTTTTATAATTCTAATAGAAGCCATTTCCCTTTTGCCTATTTGTGGGCCTGATGTTTCTGAGTCTGTGAGGTTTTCAGCCTGTCAGTGGCTGATTTTCTTCCCAAGGGAAGAATTCTTGGGAGAATTTTCTTTCAAGGACATTCTTGTAAATAACTATTTTCTTCTCATAACATTTCTAAGTTCTCATGACAACCTCTCTCCCAGGTGATGTTTCTGTTACTTGACCAATGGAGAGAGGTGTCAATTCTATGGACCAGTGATATGCCTTTTTAGTGCAGCATGTTATAAAAAAGCTGGATGAATTGTAAATAAAGCCTTCTGAGCTTTCTTCTGCCTTGAACTGGAGTCAGGCTTCTTTATTTCATGCTGCAGATTGCGACAGCCTATGATGGTACTCTTAGTAATCTGAATTTTTTTTTTTTTGTTAAACATTTAACAGATCTCTACTGTTCACATTATCACAATTCATAAAAGCTATTGAAGACACATTTTATACTTTTGAAAGGAGTTTATTGCTTCTCTTAACAAGAACTTCTGGAGGTATGTTTGGTACCATCTCCATTGTGTTGTTGATCCTCTGCTTTGTTCCTCTGTATTTTCTTTTTTAAGCAATTACAGCAGGTGGTTGGTCTTTGGGGAAGCTTCCTTTGACCTGAGTGTTCTCTGATCCCAGCTGACAGGGGGGGATGGAGTTCCAGGTCCTCCTCCTGGCTGCACAGAAGAGTGTTTTTTCACCTCTAATTGAATCATGTAAATTGGCTCTTTCTTTGTCGGGTCCTCTTTGTCCAGAATCTCCTTCTGGATTTTGACCAATAAATTTGCCTTGACAATGGATTGACTTTTTCTTTAGTAATTACACTGGTATTTGAAAACTGTGGTAACTGATGAGCAAAATAGGTATAATAATCAGAATTATGACCAATAATTTTCTCAAAAACTGATTTCTGTAGTAGAGGCGATGGAGTACAAAGTAACAAGGGCTTTTTTTTTTTTTTTAATCCTGCCCTGTTACAGCCCTCTGGGACTACTGTTTGATAAAGTGCTAAGGGATCCCCAGGGCCTAACAGATGTTCGAGAAAACAGTGCTCCCTTCCAGAGAGAAACCTAGTCCTTTCATGCAAATGCTGGATGCTGGAGTGGTGCACCTTTTTCCTGGGCCATGGAAAGCTTTCTTCTCAGAAAGCTGTCCTCTCAGCCAAAGGCAAAGTCTGAGGGTCACTGGCTGCAGTTTGCAGTGTGTGGTTGCATTGGGTAATGTGGGAGGACGGATGCACTGTCCTTCTTTTCCCCACTTTGGCACTTACGCCTGGAGCAGTGGACTGTGCTGTTACCTCTGAAGTGGTCTTAATGTCTCAGTGTCTACAGCATTGGTTGCTGTGGCTTCTCTGCAGCACAGAGCAGAGTAATTCAATGGAGAAAGAGGAGCAAAACAAACCTCAGGAAAGCCAAAATCACAGACTGCATGAGCATCGACTGGCTATTGAATCAAAAAAGCTAGAAGGAAGGGAACAAAGGATAAAGTAATCTGTTTTGTTGTTTGTACAGGCAGGAATGGAGAAGAGGCGTACTATTCCCTGCCAGTAGAGGAGAGGGAAATGTCTGAAACAAGCTTTCTTTTACTGCTTTTAAAGTTGGATGAGTGGGAGACATGAAGTTGCAAAGGTGTGAAGCCTTCCTGCAGCAACCTGGAGAAAGTCTAGGACTGTGCTTCCTGATTAGCACACAGGGCTTGCAAATGTTTTTTTACTGTGGCAAAAGCATCCAGCCCTTCCAGAAGTAAATACAAAGGGTGGCAGACTGGGAGTCATAAATGGTGACGCTTACATGTAGTCAGTTGGGAAGCTACACCTGGTTGTAATATGTGGCTTCCAGGATGCAGGAGAGCCAGAATTGCTTGTCTTCAAAGTGTGGGACTCTATGCTTTTATGTTCTCTTTGTGTAGTAGAGATTCTAAGTTTTGGAGATTCTCATCTGTAGCCTTTTTGGCTTCAGTAATGGCAGCAGAAAAAACAGAAAACTTTTTCTTTCTTTCTTCCTTCTTGTTTCTTCCCCCAGGAGATTTTTGACTGTATTCTGAAGGGAGCAGATTTTGGTCTTTTTCTCATCTTCATCTAATTGAAGAGCAGTAGGGGACAGAATGCCGCAACATGACATGAAACAACTTCACGAGGGCACGGTGTTGAGCAAAGCAGAAAAGCTCCAGTTTATCCACAAAACTCAATTTTATACATTTCCAAAGGTGCCTGTGGATTGGAGGATGAAATCCCACCTCCCAAATCACATTGGTCAAGACAACTGTCAATCAACTTTCTCCACCTACCTAAATATGTAAACAACAAAGGACAGTTAGGAAAACAAAACTATTGTTTATAGTACAGGTGTAGGAAAGTAGAAATTCTGACTCCAATATGAAAGACAAATCAGAAGGCCTAGAAAAATCCTCAAAACCAGGGTGACAGACAGAATTCAATCTGTGATTTTCATGTATTCAGTCCTTCTGTCCTGAATCTGTACAGTGTCTTTCTGTGCTGCTGATAACATCTTTCTCATGCAACACTTATATTTATGTGAAATTACAGAATCCTTTTTTTTTTTCCTTTCTTTGCTGCTGCTTCAAAGCTGCAAGTAATCCTCCAGGCAACAGTGCTATCTTTCAATAGACTCTGACTGATGCAATGCTGTCTTCACATGGGATGGGATTTGGGAAGTGCAGTTTTTCACCCAGGAGGATTACAAGCTTCATCTTGATACAAACATTTCTACACTACGGGTGGTAGTGTTGGTGTCTCAGGACTTTGTTTTTGGCGCTAAGAAGATACACTGCAAATTCAGGAATGCTCCTAGACCTTTGTTACTTTTTGTGTCAGTTTTAGAGTTGCAAAGTCTCCATTGGTGTTGGTAGTTGATGTCTTAGTTTGAAAGACAGGTGTCTGGTAGGGAGGGCAGGGCCTCCCTTGGAATGGAGAATTCAAACCTCCTCCCTCCAAATTATTAGAATTTTGAAAATTAAGTGGGCTCTCAGGCAAAGATATGGGGATAGGAATAACAGTTCTATACTAGTAGGTATGACCAGGCAAACAAACAACAACTACAGCATTAACAACAAAACAGAACCAGGAACCTTGAGGGGCTTTGCTTCACAAAGCCTGGGGCGGTCTGATCTCAGTGCCCCTGCAGGACTTTGAGAGCACCAAGCTGGAACGGTGGAAAATCCCGGGTGGTGGATGAGATATATCAGCAGCTCTGTCGGTGGTAGCTGGAATGGCGGGGATGTCCCGGCAGGGCAGGGCAGTGCGGGGATACAGTGTAGTAAAAAGCCTCAAAGCAGTGCGGAAGAAGCGGTGGGGCAGGGCCGGCCCAGCTCCAGCAGGGTGCGGGGAGGTGAGCTCAGAATTCCGGGGCACACGAGGAGATGGTGGTAGATTTCCCAGGCCCAGACTTGGTGGTGACAGTGAGCTCCTCCCGCAGCAAGCAACAGCCTGGCCGTCCTCTCTCCGATGCCGAGAGCAAGAGATAGCCTACCTGCCCCCACCTCCGTCCTTCACCTGCCCCCAAACCTCTGGNCCGGCAGGGCAGGGCAGTGCGGGGATACAGTGTAGTAAAAAGCCTCAAAGCAGTGCGGAAGAAGCGGTGGGGCAGGGCCGGCCCAGCTCCAGCAGGGTGCGGGGAGGTGAGCTCAGAATTCCGGGGCACACGAGGAGATGGTGGTAGATTTCCCAGGCCCAGACTTGGTGGTGACAGTGAGCTCCTCCCGCAGCAAGCAACAGCCTGGCCGTCCTCTCTCCGATGCCGAGAGCAAGAGATAGCCTACCTGCCCCCACCTCCGTCCTTCACCTGCCCCCAAACCTCTGGTATCTTTTCCCCTCCGAGAGAAAACTCCCAGAGACCAAAAAAGGTGTAGCCCGGTGCTACACTCTCCTTTGGCCACTTCTTTGTTTTCCTCAAGCAGCCATAAGTACTCAGTAGTTAGTTTCCTGGCATCTTAAGGGGAAAAAAATCTGTAAGAAAAAAAAAACCAAAACAAAAAAAACCCCACCAAATCTAACCCCCAGTATTATCCACCCCTATGTTTTTTTCCCACACCAAAATATTACATAAAATTTAAACATTTAATACATGCACTACCTTAATTATATACATATACATGCAGATATGGATACAGACACAGTGTCATGGGCAGTTCACCCTAGAACAGGGTCCCCTTGAGGTATGCATCATGTCTCTCCATCCTTTTGCATCACCCACCAGGTGCAACCCGATCCCTGAGGGAAGACAACCCCAGGATGGGATTGTCTTTGCTGGAGGCAGAATTAATCCAGTCTTTCCCAGCATACCTCTCATGTGTACCACTGGAACCTTATCTTTGAGAGGAATGACAAGATTTATCTTTACAAACAAGCAGTGGGTCTGCTGGTAGATAAAACTAGCACTGAGAGATAAGAGAAACAATGGGAAGGATTCTACTGATTGAGGAATGGAAAAGAAGATATTTGCCTTTACAAACAAACCGCAGGTTTGCTGATTAATGAAATTGGATACTGAAAGATGAAATAAACAATGGGGAAAACCCATAAGAATTAAAAATTAGGGGGGTTATACATTAAATGGGGAATCTTAGGTCTTAGGCATTCTGGAAAGTCTGTACCTCACAAGTACCTCAGCCAATGGGGAAAGAGAGAGGGAAATGCAGCTGGGAAATTAGGATAAAAAGGAGGCTGCTGTCCTCCGAAAATTTGAGAGACCCCAGGGGAAATGCCCGATGGCCTTTCCCTTTATTTGAATAAAGTAAAAGGACTCCTCTGTCTCCTTTTTGGGCATAAACCTCTGGCGTTTGTGGATTAATTTTCGTAACATCTCCAACTGTTGTTTGCAAGGGCTCAGATTGGGCAGGGCCTACTTGGTTGGTGGAACCTCGAGTGTTCACTAGCCATGTGGCCTTTGCTAAATTAATCTCCCAATTCTTGAAAGTCCCCCCACCCAGTGCCTTCAAGGTGGTTTTAAGCANCAGTGCCTTCAAGGTGGTTTTAAGCAGGCCATTGCACCGTTCAACTTTCCCAGCCTCTGGTGCATGATAAGGAATATGGTACACCCACTCCATGCCATGTTCCCTAGCCCAGGTGTTTTTAAGGCTGTTCTTAAAATGAGTCCTGTTGTCTGACTCAATCCTCTCAGCAGTACCATGCCTCCACAGGACTTGCTTTTCCAGGCCCAGGATGGTGTTCCGGGCAGTAGCATGAGGCACAGGATAGGTCTCCAACCATCCTGTGGTGGCTTCCACCATGGTCAGCACATAGCGCTTGCCTTGGCGGGTTTGGGGCAGGGTGATGTAGTCAATCTGCCAGGCTTCCCCATACTTATATCTGGACCACCGCCCGCCATACCATAGGGGCTTCACTCGCTTGGCCTGCTTGATGGCAGCACAAGTCTCACAGTCATGGATAACCTGAGAAATAGTGTCCATGGTTAGATCCACCCCTTGGTCTCATGTCCACTTATAGATGGCATCTCTGCCCTGATGATCTGAGGCATCATGGGCCCATTGAGCTAGGATGGGATTTGGGAGGTGCAGTTTTTCACCCAGGAGGATTACAAGCTTCATCTTGATACAAACATTTCTACACTACGGGTGGTAGTGTTGGTGTCTCAGGACTTTGTTTTTGGCGCTAAGAAGATACACTGCAAATTCAGGAATGCTCCTAGACCTTTGTTACTTTTTGTGTCAGTTTTAGAGTTGCAAAATCTCCACTGGTGTCGGTAGCTGCCTAGAAAGTTTAGGGATCTGTTATGTTTCAGTTTTGGTCAGATTCATATATAACTGTGTATAATATAGCTGCAAAAATACATGTTTTGTATACGCACAACCTTATCTTCTGTGGTCATAATTTAGGTGCTTTCTTATAATGCATTAAGCAATGTCACTGCTATATGAGATTTGTTTTGTTCTTTCCTACCCCTGTGAGGGAAAGCAGTATATGCTCTTTCAGGATTAGTTTTTGAAGATTTTTTTTGTCCACATTCTTAATGTGGAAGAAAAGTTATATATACTTTTAGTATACCTATTAGTGAAGTCTTCTACATGCTTCATCCTACCATTGACATTCTTGCCAGAATCAATGTTGTGCAGTTGGTCTTGTCATATCTATGACATCTCTTTGTGACAGTAGTAGATGGGCCTGTAGCTAAGAGCATTGGTTTTGCAGTGGGAAAATCTGGGGAAAAAGGTATTAGCATTTATTTTTGTATGTCTTCTCCAATTACTGATCTGATAAATAGCTACCAAGTGTAGATAGACTTAATTGATGAAAATGCCTTTTCCCTCCTGGATTCTCACAGCCCGAGACATAATTAATGGACTAAGCATGACAGCTTGGTTTTGCATACTCATTGCTACTATTCTTAAAGCATCAGTTTGCTCATGAAAACTCACTTAAGCAGCTCCAGTCACTGGTAAAGCAGCAGCAGACTTGCATTGCTCCTTGCTTCTGAGGGAGGAAGGAGTAAAGTATAAGCCAACATCACCTGTATCTGGTTAGGCCATACAGTACTGCAGATGTTTTGGCATGAGGAAGGGGAGCCACGAAATGCGACGACACCATGACTTTCTTCTGCTGCTTCAGATGATTGCTTCTGATGTTTCTGATGATCACTTCTTCAAGGGAGTGAAAATTCTGAATTCTACAGCATTGTTTTTAGATGCCTGTGTAAAAGGCTCTGAAATGCCTGGAGGTTTCTGGCAGTTTCTAAGGAGGAGTCTTGTCAGCAAAGTTCTCATTGCTGCAGTTGGTTTAAGCTGATGGGAAACCTATGCTTTCATTGAAAGAGAAGCCCTGTCTTCCCTCTGACTCCAACCATGTGGTCATGCACTCTCCCACATACAGGTGTTAGGGCCTGTATCAACTACCTTTGTTCGTTTTTATGGGTTAACACGGTTTGGTTTATTTTTTTGCTTGAAGGAGGGTGTGGGGTGTTACCCTGCCAGGACCTAAATATCCTTTGGAAAGGTTGAACACCTATCAGAGGCCAGTTCTTCTTGACTGTTTAACCAGTGGGGAAACAGGATGTGACTTTTGTAAATACCATACAAAAGCTGAGAAGGCGGAATATCCGACCTTTCTCTCCTGTGAGCGACCAGGTAACACCTCGTGGCGGCTGCCGTGAGGGGCTGGGCCGGGCTAGGCCAGGCCCTGCTGCCCCTGGGCGGCCGGACCCCAGGGAGCCCCTTGCCAAGNAGACTATTTGAGGCAAAAGAAAAGGAGTGGCCTAATTTGGCTGGACATTTTTCGAGTAATCACTGGAGAATGGAATGTTTCTTCCTGTAACATATAGATGCTGTTTAGGGGGGATGTAAAGTGCTAGTATAAGTGATAATGAAGTTTTCTTTGTGCTCCTAGGGGAAAAAAGAGATTTTGAGTTCTAAGATGCAGATGCTTTTGGAAATAGCAGAAAAAAGGAGATTTTGAGTTTTGAGATGAAGATAATTTTGGAAACAAGGAAGAAGAGAATCTTTGCTTTATACTAGAGGAAGCATCCTTAAACTACCCCTAATAAACAGATTATGACCCATATGCAGTGTTGGGAAAGCTGCTGATGGGTAGGATTTCACAGTTTGCAAAGGCTCTTTTCAGGTTGCTGCAAATGTGTGGCATAAAAGCCACTGGAGGACTGTTCCTCATGTGACCATGTCTCCATGGGACTCAAAAAGACTCCTTTCCTAAAGAACTGATGGAAGATTATTTTTTCCATGGTAAAACTGACTGAAGTTACAGGTTTTGTCTTTCTTCAGGTTGTGTGTAGGAAAGTGAATATTTGGGGGGGGAGGGAAGAGAAGGATGGTCTGAAGGTTTCATTTGTGGTTTATGTAGTTTCAGGTTTTTTTTCTCTCTTTTCTTATTTTCTTAATGTGTGTAAATAAATTATCTTTTGTAATTTTAAGGTAAGCCTGTTTTGCTTTTTTGAACTCTCCTAGTCATATATATAAAATTGCAAACACTAAACCCCGACAATAATTGGTGCGTTGGCCGGGAAATCGAACTAAAACTTTGACATTCGTGAATCTAATCCTTCTCCTTTTTGAGGGATTAGTTTCCAGGAAGATCAGCAAGCTGATCTGACTTGTAGTTTCTTTCTGTGATCCCTACTGTGCATGCAAGAGGTGAAGTAGGGATGCGCACTTGGGAACCAGAGAGAAAAAAACCCAGAGCGATTTACTTTGCTGGTACAGTGATTTTTGGGGTTGGCTTAGTCTACTAGGCTATAAAACCCATACTCTTAAAAGGTTTGTATCACTGTCTAGCTTAAGGGAGTTTGAGGTCTAATCTCTTTATACTTGGGCTGAGCAATGTGCAGAAGGAAGGAGCAAGTAGAACTGAATTTGTAGGACTGCAACTGTCTGGAGCTTTGACTAAAAATGTTGGCTATATTTACAAAGGAACCTTGAGAAATAAAACAAGCAAAAAAACCCACAAATGGTGCTTTGGCAGAGTTTTAAGATTTAACTGGCCTTCTCCTCTGCTATTTGCCACAGTGCCTTAGGTCTGCACCAGCTCAGAGATTTGCTACACTGTCAGTTTCTCTGTACCTAATTTAAGATGTTTTTGTGTTCAGTGGGAGGGTGGCTCCCTTTTTTGTTTCCTTCATCTGAATGTGCTGCATAGGAAGATACACAATGCTGTAATTTCAGGAGCCCAATGCTTTTAGATCTCTTTTGTTCTGCATTTCATCTGCAGGCTCAGGGAGGAAAATGTTACTTCTTAATGAGAAGAAGTCTCCAGGGATTGCACACAGGAGAGGTTTTTAGACTAAATTGTGAAGGAAACAAACTTAGGTGAATGTGCTGTGACAATCCCTGCCCACACAAGCACACTTACAAACCAATTCCATTTTAAAGTTGGAGGAATTGTAATGCTATCGCCTTCCTAAGAGCTTTGTGAAAATGGTGATGGGGTGGGAGAGATGCAGACAAGTGCCCCACAGAAGGCAAGGCGGGCAGGACTTGTGGATTACGCACTCCATGTGGAGCAGCTGGATAGTTGGTCGGGCCACGCCATGGTGTTTGCTCCCTTTTGCCCCGAGGGACCATAGCAGGGGACATGGTGGGGGGGAGAGGGCTTTGGTTGTAGCTGCAGGAGGCTGGAATGGGAAACGAAACAGTCAGGGGGCAGAGGGTACAAATCCGCGAGGAACTAGTTTGGGTTAGTTCCACCGCCTTGTTTATTACATTGTCTTACAGGCGGGGATGGGAGGGAGTTTTCATGCTTTTGTGTGGTGCTGGCAGGAATGTGCAATCTGGGGGGGTTTGAGACCTCCTGGAGGGGGGCGTGGGTTTTTTTCCAGTGGCTTCAGACTATCCATAGACAACAGGGTGGAACTGAGGCTCTGTGAGGAGTTTGTATGCTCTTCCTGAGGACTTCTGGGGCTTTAACTAAACCTAAAGCTTGTAAAAAGAGAGAAATGCATTGGAGGCATGTAGGATGCTGCAGGGAAGAACTATGTCTGTCTCCTGCCTGCTTGACAGACCCAGAGCTTGCAGTCTCCCAGATTCCTGGGTGCAGCAGCCTGGTACTTTATTACTGCGCTCACCACAAAGCTCTCTGGCACCTGTCTCGACCTTTCACAGGCCCAATTTCTTCCTATGAGCTCGTGCTGTTTAATCGCAATCTTATTTTTGTTGTTGATGGCTGTATTTACACACAGGATGTATAAGAATATCCAATACCTGAGACTGCTGGAAGTCTCTCACTTAATTTTTCCACTAATACATAAAGTTCTTGTCCCTTCTGGGCAGAATACAAGAAGTGGCAGCTATTCCCTTATAAGCAGGGCTAGCATTCCCATCTGGACCAAACTGAAGAATTCAGACCACTTGCAGATACCTCTCTGGTTAATTTTGCACTCCACGGTAGTATGATCTTTCTTAGAGAAGTCTTCAGAGAGTCTTGCCTTGCTTCCTTGCAATGAAATGGAAACAGTAACTTACTGCAAATGTCTAGTTTGGTCCCCATAGCAGGTGGATTGTGTTTTGTTTTGTATCTTCCTCTCTTTTCAGAGCAAACTCCCAACTTTCTGTTCTTTTTTCTTAAAATTTTGAAACAAACCATGTACTTAAAACTATTCCAGACAGGATGCGTTCTTCCTCTGTGAGGGAGGTTGGTCCTTTGATAAGTGTTCATTTTTTTCCTTTTTTTAAACAGTGTTCTAGCTGTGACCGTTGCCTGCATGGGAATGCTTCATTCCTCCTGCATAAGTTATTTGCCCAGGTTGGGACATCAGCTGTGGCCTGCCATCCTGTGCAGTTTGTCTAGGCTGGATATTTCTGGTAGCTTAGGCAGGATTTCTCTCTTTTCACAGGCTTTGTGGTAGGGAAGTGTGACCACAGCTGCCATACAGGTATCTCAGGACAATCATGTTTAGCAAGAGCTTTGCATGAGCAGTGAGAAGGTTTGTATAACACAAGTGGATTCCAAGGAGCCCTTGGTTAATGGCTTAGAAAACCTGTTATTTTAAGAGTTTCTTTTTTATTATTATTTTTATAAATTGCACTTTGGTTATAGAGAGCTTTGGCATGTGGCCACATGCCATTCCACCTGTGTGTGGCAAGAAGGTGGCAGTCAGCTACAGGGTGGATGTAAAAAGAAAGACAAAGGTGTGTTTTCTGTAGTGGAATAGCATTATGTTATAGCAGGAGTCACTCATTACTTTTCATAGGGAATTGCTTAATTATGATGTTGAAAGGTTAGCTTTGATTTTGTTTTGATACTTGTCTACAATTTTGTAGGCAAATGTGTAGCACTCCAGTGTCTAATTAAAAGAAAAACCCTGAAAAATACTGATGTATGTGGGAGAAATGAATAAAGGTAAAACAAAGAGGGAAGGGTAAAAGCAGGCTTTATTTCTTCATAGAGACAGCAACCCTTGCAAGGGAAGTATCCCTCTAATAAACTGTTACATGAGGATTTATTTTGGTAAAATTCAACAGTCATGACCTCTACTTTTCCCTTTTAAAATACTAATGAATGGCACTTTGGAGACAGATACCCTCTTTGTCTTCAGAACATGTGCTGATGCACTAAGAGGCTGTTCCCTTATCAGAAGGAGCCTGTCAGGGATTGAAATGGCTGGATCAGTCTCTGCTGCCCTTCTGATCCTTGGTACCTCTGAGGCAGTAGGGGAGTCATTATGATGTGTTTTGCATCCTGGTCCTTCTGTTCTCTTAAGAACAGAATTAAATCTTTTGTATGTGTCTGGAATATTTGTCTCTGCTGTAGTGGGTTCTCTCAAATCCATGTGCTGATTTATGGCAGAGAAGTGGGAGATTCCAAGAGCCGGAATTCAGGGTATCCCTGATTGTGCACAGCTCCCATTTGGGGATATTCTAGCTGCAGAATGACTTGCTGTCCATGTTTTCCCCAAGTTGATCATATTAGGTGCAATTAGTGCTCTGGATACTCTTTGGGATGTAATTTGGGGTGTCTGTTATAAGCAGAGAGAGCTGCCATGCTGTGGAGGTTGCTCTTGCAGCAGCACGAGAGGGGGATCATTCCCTTTTAGAGACGCCCTTTTGTTCCCTGTTGCTGCAGGGAGAGGAGCTTTCCCAGGAGGGGGATGAAGAGGCCAGACTTAATGGTCTTATAAGTGGATTTTTTTGCTTTTTTCTATTTTGCGAAAGAAGGCCTGGGAGTTGTTTCTCTCTAACTGTTTCCAGATGGTGCTGCTGGAACACAAAGATTTCTAGTGTTTTTGGGATGGTGGCTCTGAGACCCCCAGCGCTTCCTGTGCAGCTCCACAATCCTGCAGGCTTAATCAGAAACAGTCCTAGCTGCTGAGGCAGGCTGCCCCAAGCCCTCTGCTTTCACCCTCCTCCAGGCTTTTTAACCCCTTGCAATTACAGCTCCAGCCTATGAGCCTGCCCACCACCTCACTTCTTTCTCAAGCTGGCTGTGGGCACTTGCAGCGTTCCAGAGATGAAACTGCATTTGGCTAGACTGCTTGAACAATTTTTGTCTTTGGGAAAAGGGAAGATGATTTTTAATGTAAACCTGGGAAAATAATTTCTGTAACTATGTAGGGCAGCTTATGCAATCAGGCCAGTGTGTCCAGGGCACAGAAAATTTCTCTTGCACCTATCTGCCTGCAGCACTTAGTATACAGTATGATTTTGTCAGAGTCATATGCTGTTGAGCCTCTATCTCTTTTTTGTGCCAATTTCCCTTAGAGCAATACAGATTTAATTTTATACCACAGCCTCTTCACACCCAGCTGACAAATTAGCTTCAGCTTTTTTCTTGTGAAGGTAATATGACAACTATAATTTTGTTTGCTAAGTAGGAGTACTCTTGTTTCTTTTTAGCCTTTGAGCAACAGCCTGTGAGTATTCGTAAAATCATCCAAGAAACTTGTGATCCACTGACTTCCCTTCTGGATCCATGGTGTCATCTCCCTCTTGCTGTTCTCTCCTGTATTCTCCGTCCTATTTTTTAAGAATTAACAGAACAGTGAACCATCTACTAAGGCAAAACTCTGTATTCCTCTTCACCTTGTGAAAGCTTGTAGTCATCATGTTTGGGCAAGCCAGATTTTCATGCCATGAGTGTGTTGCTATGTAATGAGTTGGCTTAGTGTAATTTTTGTGTGAAATGCTTCCTCAGCCCCATGTAACAATTATGACATCCTAAGGTGCCCCAGTGCTGGATTTTAGAGCTTTGTTATGAGTCCTCTCCTGTTTCTGTTGACTAAGAGTATAAATGAAGATGAACTGCCATTTCAAAATGCGTCTGCTGGGTAAAAGAGGAGGGAAATCAATATTTTGTGCTATTGACTTCTGTGCATGCAGAGTGTCCTTGTATTTGCTGGATCACAAACAGTCACACAGTGCACAGCATTCCTATGGGCTTTAATTTGTGCTGGATCTGTTGTTGCCTGTGTAGGTCGTGGACCAGTAGAGTTAGACTGTATTTTCTTTATGCCTGGAGCAGTATGAGGATGCTATCATATGTGGTTCAAAGAAAGTGTTACGTTTTGCACATTTAAATTACACTAAATTACAGTAAATTAATGAAATCTCATCTGTTTGAGTAGCTGAAAAGATCTGTTGGCTGATCTGGAAAATGAAAAACATAGCTGGGGGAAAGGCTGCTTCTGACCAGAGAGCTACTTCCACTATTTGGGGAAAGGAAAAAAGAAAAAAAAAAAAAAAGTCAGGGAAGAATCAGCATTGTTTTAAAGAATATGTGTAAAATGCTTCCATTTTAGCTGTGGAAGTGCTTTTTGTGTAGGAAAATCTCCCTTCTCTGCAGTATTAGACATTTGTACTGTAACTCCATATGGACACTGTCAGCTTAAAGCCTGAATATCCATTTGTAAACTTGTTGCATCATGAACATTTTAAGAGACCTGAAAGTATTTAAACTTTTCTGTGAGGTTTGGTTAGATGTGTGTTTGTCTGTATTCCATTCTGCAGCCTCTGCTATGCAAATCAGTTATTCTTCCTATTGTATGCATACAGTTCCACAGAAAAGAAGTGGCAGGAGATTTGAGTTAAGAAAATACACATTTCAAAATACAGAAAATTGCACTGACACGTTTGGGTGGCATCACTGGGCCTCTATTCAACAGGGATGCAGCCATCCCAAAGTTGCCCTGTTCTCTCTGACCACCTTGTGGGCTTCCCTACCTGACTGCTCCAGACTATTCAAACTCTGGTCAGGGCAGGAGACTGTTTTTATTAATCTGACTTTCCTTTTTTGTCTTTACTGTGTCACTGGGCTTCCCGCCCAGGGAGCCTCTGGCAGGCCTGGCCTCTCTCCAGCTGGGCTCTGCCAGGGTCCTGCCCCTTCCTGATGGCCGGGCAGAAGACCTGCAGTCCCTCAGTGGGCTGTGGGCTCTCTGGGGCCATGGGTACCATCTCTCTGCTACAGAACTGGGTGTCCAGCTGTGAGGCTGGAGTGGACACCCAGGACAGCGACCCCCTTATGCTGTGGGGTTGGAGTGGGTGAGAGACTGCATTCCCTGGAGCCTTCTGGGGCACCAGGGACATGGCAGCTCGGGAGCTCTCTTACCCCATCGGTCCTACATTGTACTGGCTCCTGCTGGAAACACAGTATTTTTAGGATATGGGGAAGCCTGGAGCAGGGTGGGGGTGTGCCTAGGCCAGATGCTGTTGTTGCTGCAGCAGCGGGGCCAGAATTCCAGGAAGGAAGAGGGGCCGGATGAGCCTCTGTCCTGGCCTCTACTGGGCTGCAGAGCGGGGAGCTTGTGGGCGCTTCTCTGCTCCCATGGGCACAGCTGCCAACATCAGGCCCCCAGAGCCAGAGCTCTGCACTGGCAGCTGCACCCCTGCTTTTCCCTCCCTCAAGAAATGGCCTCAGTCACTGGGGTGAGTGTCAGAAGCCAGGGCTGTGCTAGCCAGCATTCTTCCCAGCCATCAAGGGCAGCTGTGCGCAGTGTACTTGTGGCAGCTTTTAGCAAACTCTCAAGCTTGTAGTCCCCAAATACCCTTAAAGAAGGAGTGGGGGGATGAGTGGGTGAGAAGTGGGTGAAAAGGAAAATGTAAGTCCTGCTACTTGCATCCAGAAAATTGTGCAGGTTGTTAATGTCAGGGCACTAACAATGAAGCAGATAAGTGGAAGGTTTTTGCTAGATGACATCTGCACATGTGGAAAACAGCCAAAGCCATGAAGCAAGTTTAATTGAAAGTGAACACAGCTGAAGGGAAGTGTCCCATACTATAGACACAGATATTGATGCTGCAGAATGATTAGCAAGAGCTGTATCACATTAGGATAAGTATCAAGGGAGAAGGGTAACATTAAGATCCATTTAAAAACTACTTAGTTCAGTTTTTCATTAATAATTGGTAATTCACCCTTAGATGCTACTTTCCCCATTAATTTTATCCGAAGACAATTTGGGGTAGGAGACAGCACACACAATTGAGAAGGCAGACTGAATGCATCAGATACACTTGAACAAAGAAATGGTTATTTCCTTTCTGTTTATATGCAATAATTTGTGCAAGTAAGAGTCTGATAAAGAATTGCCTAGTTTTTTAGCAGCTGATAATAAGGTCAAGGCATTTAAAGTTTTAGCAGTGCTCTGTCACAGTTAAACACTAGAAAGCCTTTTTCAAGACAATCCCCCCACCCACCCTGCCTTTCCCTACCACAGGGTTTCTGTCTTTTCTGTATGCAAGAAGTAAAACAAAAAAGATGGTGAAACCACTGGGCTGTGATGAACAGCACTGGGATTTCTGTCTGGCTCATGATCTTCACTTTTTTGCAACTGTCACTTTCAGATTAATAACTTTGTAGCCAGTGTTCTCAGCCTTTTTTTTTTTCTTCTTCTTATTGTGATCATCTTATTCCCTCTAAAAAAGCAGCTTCTGTTTATCTAGTACAAGTTTCTGATAAATGTGTATCTTGTGCTATCTCATTACTTCAAAATCCCATTTTGCTTTCGGGAGGAGCAAGTAATTTCTTGTTGCCTTTTTTTCATTGCTGTGTGTAGTCCCAAGGATTTCTGGCGTTCTGGTGCAGGGACTCTCCCTTGTCACTTCTTTCCAAGTCACCAGGCTGCTGCACCACCCGTAGCTCTTGGGGGCAGCCAGAGCAGAGACAGATGAGCTGTTCCTGTGAGTTTTGCTGCTGCTGTTTGGAACCTAGCAGGTGGTTATGGAACTTGAAAGGACTACATTAACTTCACTTTTCCTGGCATTGTCATGAAAGCAGGAATGCTGCAGATCTGGGGAAGAGATTGCTTGGTCATGTTTCTGAGATTATTTTTGCAATGGAAAGGACTCAGCACTTCAAGCTGAAGCTTGGATTCAGCAGGAATTGATTTTCTGTCTGGGGGAAATGGGGATGAACTTGTTAAGCTAACGGCTCCTACAAGCAAAGTTTAATCTGCAGGCTTTAGCTTTAATTTGGCTATCAGGAAGCACTTGCTGATCAGGCCTCAGTGATTGTTGCATCTGACAAAATGGCAAGTTGTGATGTGAAATTGATTCATTCTGGGGTCAAGTGAGTCCAAAAATAGGATTATTGCATTTTTAAGCTAAAATTTAGTTTTAATTTTAGGAAAAGGGTAGAAGGACTTTCAGACCTTCCGTTATGTGTTAGAGGTGGGACATTTTCCCTGGAGGAATGACTTTATTCTAGTGCTTCGAGGCCTTTCATAAGTGAGTGCCACCTGCAGAGATGATCACTTCTTAATGGCATCTTGGTTTATTGGCAGTTCTTTATGTTTTTAAGATGTGTTTAATTCAGCAGCTCTTAGAATTTGTCGACTTGGAAGGTATCAAAAACCCCCAAAACTCCAAAGCCTGGCTGTTCTGCTTGGGCAGGAGCATCTACTTTGAGCTTCAGTCATCTGCAAATGACTGTGCTGAGTTTATCTTCTGACCTAAGGCAGTACCTGTGACTTGCAGTTTGTGGCAGACCTTACTATTGCAAGTGCCAGTGGAAAAGGTCTTGTGTTAGCAAGGCTGGGAAATGAAAGAATGGGAAAACTTTGAAATAAAGAGGTGGTTAAGACTTAATGGATTTGACTGAGTTGTGACTTTTATCCAGTCAAATCTAGTTGGCCTGCACAGAGGCTGGTGCTGGGGTACAGCCACAGTGGTCACACATCCTATGGAAGTGTGGAAGCCCATGTGTGAGATAATCCGTATGGTTGAATAAAATCCCAGGATGTGTTCCAGAAAGCTGATTTATATTAACTTCCAGTTTTATTCTCCCTACTCTAAAGCAAATTGCAAGTGCCTGAGAAATGCCTTTCAGTGTAAACAAAGTAATGAAACGTTGCAGTGGCAGTTCGATTTGAGTTTGCAGGCTAGTGCTGCCTAACTCAATTTCTTTATAAATGTCTGGTTGCATGTTGGCATCAGAAGAGAATGTCATTGGCAGGAGGGAGCTGTGCAAAAGAGATGGAGTTATCTGGGGATTCCCTCTCCCATCAGGCTGCTGCCAGAAGGCAGGGTCCCTCTATGTTTGTGGTGTGTACTTATCTGTGTCAAACCTTCCCTCTCTCTTTTTCATTTCCATTTTGTGAGATTAGTTTTGTTTTGTGCAGTCAGAGGAGGAGATTGAGCTATATCCCCCAGCCTCTGCTGCCTTAGATTGCCTACTAGCAGGGGTTTTCTGTCTGGATGTTGCTGGACTGTGCTGTTCCAGTTGCAGGAGTTTAACGCTTTCACTTCTTGCTCTTTTTAGTTTTTAACAAAAGCAAACTCTGTATGGAATAATCATGCAGCAGGCCCCAGATTCACCATTAGTGACCTGTAAAATTGCCAGCACTGGAGATTATTGGCAGGAGATGGTTTCCCTAGGCACTTCCAGGGTTCTCTTGGAGAGTTAAGTTCAATTAGAGCAATGATACGCACAGCAGGGATTTTGCAAAGAGTCCAGTACTTGTTGGTAGCATTGCTGTATGAAAGGCAAAGAGATATCTTTGTCCTTTTTGTGACCTTAATGCTCCAGCTGCTGCCCTCTTTCTAACCTCTGCAATCTCAGAACTCTCACTAATGTAACCCTCTTTCACCTCTTCTTTTACCTCCTGATGCAACCATATCCCTCAGACATTTTCAGTCCGCATTCTGTGAAGTTTGTCTTCCAAAAAGCAAAGTGGAGATTGCAGGATGTGTGGCATTTTCCCCTCCATTCAATTTTTGTTTCTTTCTGGCTTCTTACGTATTGTGGATTGCCCTCAGATCTCTGTAATCATCTTTCTCTTCACTTTAGTGATTTGCTTCTACTTTTGAAACTGTTCTGTTTCTAGATGTGGTTTCTTGGCACCTAGGTTCTTTGATTTCAGGAAATCCCACAAAGTTCAGTTCTGTCTCTTTTCTGCCGCAGCCACGGGATGACAGTCCCTCTTATTGTTCCTTATGTGAAGAATGTCATCCCGAAAATAATGATTTAGTTTTTCTTTCTTTATCATAACTTTCAGCTTGCATTCACTGCCCTTACCTTTAGTATCTGTAAGGGCAACTTCTCCATTAATTTCTTATTCTCTGTGTGAAAGTCTTTCTGATCTTCAGGGTGTTGAGAGAGACTTGTGCAGGAACTTGTCTGAGATACTGACCTTGCGGTGTGTGTATAAGTACTGTTAAAATCATGCCTGGAATAGTTTTTCAGGAGAAGACCATCTCTCCTGATACAGGGTGGATGTTTATGGTATTTAGACGTACATTGGTAAACTGTAGTTAGTGGGATGAAACAATCACAGTGCTTATAAGGTGTACTTACATTGGGGGAGAAAAAGACTAACTGTGCATTTTCATCGTGGTGTTGTTTGTTCTTACTTAAGTTTGTAGTTAAAACCCAAAAGTTTGATTGGTGCTGTAGTTGATGGTCTCCATTTCTTTCTTCCAACTTCTCTGTCCTTCCTTCTGTTTCGAATTGTTGTGGAGTTTTGTGCTTAACCTCCTTTCTGGCTCTTAGTATTTGAGAAGAATATACTCACACCAGCCTAATTAATTACTGTAAATCCCCAAAAATTGGCTGCCAAAAATTTTTTTGTCCTTGAAGCTTTCATATTGTGCATGCTACTGTAGCATGAGAGTTTGAGGAGAGGGTGAATATTTCCTGGCAGGTTTCCACAGAGAACCCCCTGGGTAGGCTTGAGGTAAAGAGGAAGAGAGGGAGGATGGATACAAACTTTAAATAGCATTGCTAGTCTCTGCACTGAAATATTAGCACCTTGCTTTTCAGCAGGAATTGTGTTAAGGCCTTTTGTGTAAACTGTGAAATTGTGCCAGCGGCCACATGCCCTGTATAGGGTAGTGGACCTCTCTCTGGTAGGAGCTGGCCTCTCACTCATACGTCCCAGCACAAAACCTAAAATATCTCAACAAAACCTCTTTTCTGACAGTGGTTGTACATCTCAGTCAGCTTCATGCCAATAATGTATTTGCTTTTGACAATTTGAGATTGTTTTGCTGTGTTTTGTCAGGGCCTCTCTCTCCCTCCTCTCCTTCCCCAAGAGCTGCTGGAAAAAGTGCAGGGCTGACTTAAGAGTTCCTCCTCATAACTCATAACAGGAGATAGATGTAAAAAGTGATTGTGGAGGATGGCTGCTCCTTTCTTCCTTCTCCTCTTCCTCCTAGCATTTTGCTGGGAGTTGCTTGTGAATCCACAGAGGTACCAGGGTGGAATTAGGATATAGACTTTGTTTAGTTTAGCTTATCCTCTGCCCGGACAGGAAGATGCATGCCTGAGGCATGTGAGTGTCCTTTCCCCATTTCAAAGAGGATGTGTTGGAAGGGAGAGGAACCAAAAATAAATTAGGAAACAGAAGTAAACATTTAGGAAGTATTGTTATCTTAATCCCCACTGCACTGCTAAAATAGAGATGGGTCTGGGAATTTCGTGGAGAAATTCCAGAAGTGTTGGAGGTCCATATATTCCTGCAGAGCAGGATGATGAAGCTGCCAATAACACAAAGAGCTGAAGAAATGAGGCCTAAAGGATTGATTTCCTGTTTGGAGTGTTGAGGTATTGCACAGGCTTACTGGGGTATTTGAAGTTACATTGACTACTTTTAAGTTCATATTAAAATATTAATATAGTTTTGAAAAGGAAAAAGTGACACAGGAAAGGAAAAAAGAAAGGGAAATTAGCTAATTTTTAGGGAAACATTTCTTCAAGACTGGGTGAAGTTCGCAATAGCTTCTGTAATTTTATGTTCAGCTTTGTTCAGTTTTCATGATAATGTGTTTGCATATCAAAATTTTTTGAAAAAGGACCAAAAGTATACATAACTGATATTACAGAGGGTAAAGTAGGATTAGTGTATGCTTCTTTTATGGCTTTGATTTTTTTTTTCTTCTACACAATGTGGCATATGCAGTTGACAATGAATTTTAGGTGTTTTGGCTTATATGGAAAAAAGGAAGTTGGCTGAGTACTTTAGTTCATTCTTGCCCCATTTCATGTAGGTTCTTGTCTTTGGCTGAGTTAAGACAGGCCTATATTTCCTTGCTTTCTATTCCTTGTAACCCCTACATTCGCTCTTTGTTTTCTTGTCTTGCAGAACGAGCCTCTGACTTCAGGTTATCATGGATATCCAGCAAGAGACAATCAAGTAAGTGTCTGATTGCAGTAAATGCATGTGTCCATGCATTTCTGTATACTTAAGGGTGTTTTGTCTGACAGCTTCCTGGCTGTCATGTTATGGAGTGGAAATAGTTTTGTTCTACTGTGGATTATTTGTGGAGACATGATTAATTGAATGGATTTTTATGGCTTCCAGCAGTATATGGCAAGGTGCCTGATGAGGGGTTAAATATCATCCACATTACCAACAGGTCAGGAAATTCTTGATTCTTAAAAATGTCACAGCTTAGACTCCCTGTCCTAAGCTCCCACTATATCTTCTCAGTGTTAATGAATGTAGATATTCAGTGCCAGTACATGCTTGGCCCTGTTTTATACTTACTGCTGTAATTCTGGCATCTGGGGAGCAAAACAACACTGAGGTTTTGTGAGAGTCTGCTTTGCTGGTGGAGTAGGGAATGGCACGTCCTGTTGGGTTGTTTGTAATATCTGTGAACTTGTCTTGCATTCCTTTTAAGTCCTGCAGGGCCCCTGCCCCTTGCTCTTATTCAGGATGCTCTCCTACAGCAGTAAAAATTATACTGTTCAGTGCACTGCATCTATAAGCATTCTCTTGCCTCCTGACAGAAGACAGAGAAATCTTAGTTGATGAATTTGTATGATAGAAGGAGGAGATGCTTTGGAACAAATGAAATTTAATGGTTGTGAGATACAACTGTCACACATTAAATCTCCCTTCTTAGAACCAAGTTTTTTTCAGTGTTCTGCAGTGCTACTGCAAAGCAGAGTATGAACCAGTGTAGCAGGAAATTAATATGCCTGGAAAATCAATAATGAAGCACATTTCAGTAATGAGCAAATAACAAAACCAAAATCAAATTCTTTAATACTCTCAGGTACTGCTATATAAAGAAAGCGATTTTCATCATCTATTGATGAGGTCTGGGTATATGTAATAGCAGCTTAATGGGAGATTTTTTTATGAAGTAAGTGAAGCATAGTGCAGCCTCAGCAACCGAAGAGCTTAAATCTTTGGTGCTTGGTATGTGTGTATGAGTTTATAGGAGGAAATTGTTCAGAATGTCTTCTGGGATATATTGAACTGCTAACTAGCACAAATAAATGCTATACACTGGGATGCTGTGAAAATGTGTGTTCCTACTCTGACCAGGCTAAATGAGATAAGCTAGGCTGCGAGGCAGAGCCAGTCAGATCCCTAAAGTGGTTCATATCTGCTTTTTGGCTTTCCTGTTCTGGTAGCACCTTCTGTACCCTATTTTGGTGCTTCTCGTTACCTTCCCATTTAGGGGTGTTTTAGGGTGTTTTGATACCTACCAGTACATCCCACTTCATAGGTTTCTTCTTTCTCATCCCTTAAGAACTCTTCTGATTTGAAAATCCAGAACTGCTGTTGCTGGCAGGTTGTCAGAACAGCCTAGATGGGCATGGGAAGCTGTACTACAGCCTGTGTGTGAAATGAGAATTACAGCCTGGGCAGTCCTGGGGAGCTCTGTATGAGTGAGGACAGGGAGTAATGAATGTTAGCAAGTGTGTGTATGTATTTCAGATGGCAGATAGGTTTATGGAATTTTCTTGGAGGACAAACAGCTGCAATTTAACATGTGTGTTTTCAATTTAGCAAATGCTTCTAAAAATATTTTTGGCTGTTTTTTGTTCGTTTTTTCTTCCTGGTCTCTACAACGTTTAGATTTGTAGTAAGTATTTGTCCTTCTGTCTTGCTTGTGTCCCTGAAGCAGCTTAAATTCAGATCTGGTTTTCACTAATGAGGTTTCAAGGCTTTTAGCTAATCTGATTGCAAGCCTCTAACTTAATAGCAGCAGAAAAAGAAGATTTCTGTTGCCACAGGCTGGGGCTGGTGTGGGAGAATCAGCGATGGCTGATCCATCACCTGCCTTTTTGCACTGGGAAAGGAGGAAGTGGTGTGGGGAGTATGTGTAGGGGTCCTCACCCTGTAACAAAGTAAGCAATTGTGTTGGATTTCCTCAGATTAGGAGCTGGATTTGAGCTGGTGAGGGTAAGTCAGTGTATTGTGCTCTTCCCCACTGCACTTCTTTACTGTAGGTACTTATACTGTGGGTTTTTTTCCCACTGTTTTCTTAAGGAGAACTAGCAAAGCAGAGCTTATTTTTAGGGCTTTGCATCCTGTGACCGCAGTAGTCAGATTCTGACTAGCCCTTCTTTGACTTTATGTAGCATCCTACTCCTCCTTCACTTGTTTGAATGCCTTTTTCGTTCCTTCAGGCTCTGAATGCTATTAATTGCTGGCAGCAAGCCTTTCGTTGTGCTGTTTTTACACCCTCTAGTGGTTAAATCATACCCAGGTGTTCCAGATTATTGGAGTTTTTATTCCTGCCAGTGGAAATATGTGATTGGTTTGAGTCCTCACTTCGACCATTTGGGAATGCTTAGGTCTCCAGACTGGAGTTTATTTTGTATCTTTCCCCAAGTATTTAAGCATTCTGTTGTCATCATGCATGGGCAGCAGTACTGGAAGAAATAAGATGTGGTTCATGTTGAGACTCTTCTCTCAGAATCCTGGTCTTGTGTGATTGCTTTATGATAACCCAAAGCTCTGGATGGTTGTGCGGCCCTCTTGTTCCTTTCCTGCCCTGCCAGAGTGCTGGCTTGCTGAGCTCTTTGTGGTGATAGGACCTGGGGAGCATGTGTGCTAAATAATTATTGTATAAGTTTGCCTAAAAAGAGGCTTTCTGTTGCTGAAGTGTTGCACTATGGGATGTATGTTACATTCAGCTCCTGTTAGGAGCTGAAGAGCTCTCTGGGACTATTCTCTGAATTCAAGGTTTGCTCTGTGGATGCCTAATGCACATTCAGGAATGGCAGGATACCCTTCCTTTTCCCAGAGCTAGGCTGATGGCAGGGACAAAGCCTGTAGTAAAGGGAAAATGAGGGAACATTGGTGTAACATAGTGTAACATTGCTAACTGAGATGAGAACTAGGTCTTTTGATGAGGAGAGCTTATTCCATGGGGACTATTCAGTTTTTTTATCCCTCTGTTAGGTCTGCCAGAAAAATAGTATTTCTTTTTTTGTAATGCAAGTGCCTGCCTAAAATGCAGTGAACCAAGACTTCCTTGCTTCATTTCCCAAGCTGTGACAAACAGCTCTGAGGTACTTTGACTTGGTCTCAACATGAAAAATGACTGGTACAGCTATACTGATACAGCTTTTACATACAGACAAAGTCATCAAGCATACATATTCTTCTTCCAGAAGGCTGTTCCATGCTGACTGTGCCAACACATTTTGTATATAGCCAAGGCCTATATCATATTGCACTAGTGCTTTTCATGTCCATATGTATTAGACATAATATCTGAGATTTGTTAGAGTGCCGAATACTGGCACTTCTGTGGCAGAATTTGGCAGCTGCACAGAATAATTTTGTTCCTCAACAGGAAGCAAAATGAGCAAGAACACCTTGTTTAGCTGCCACTGAAGGGAAGAGAGGAGGAGAGAGAGTTTATGGAAGCAGGAGGTAATTGCACACACCAGAACTGGGTCAGGATGTTAAGAGCTATTATACCTCTTCTGTTATGGAGAGTGATCCTCAGCTAACACAACGGGTTAGGATATTGGTTTGAAGCCTCTTTTAAAAGCTTGTACTTCCCTAAGTAGGATTCTTAAATCAAACTGGGCTGTTGGCTTGGTGCTAATGTGGTGATGGAAACATTGTTACATATCACAAGTGACACTTCCTTCAACAGCTTAATTCCGGTGGCTGGTTTTCCATCTGAGCACTCACCAGGCCTGACCTGTTGTTCTCCTGTATGTAGATGAGGCTGCAGCCCAAGGTAGTGGGTGCCTATGGCAACTGCCTAGGAATAGCTTTATCAGTATCCTCTCAGTTTTGAGTTCAAGCTTAAGGTGAAATGCTGTTAAGTCCTCTCCAATTGTCAGCCTTTCCCCCAGGGTCTTTACTCACTTGCTGCATTGGAATATCTGATGGGGCATCGAAGGCTCCAGGTGGATGTGTGGGCTGCCTTCCCTGGGGCCACAAGCTGGTGAGGGGAAACTGAACAGCAGTGGTGGCAGTCTGTGAGAACAGTAAGCCTCCCTGTTGCCTTTTTCCTCCCTATTTGTTTTCTTTGCCCAGTCCCTTCTGATGTGGGGGGTTTGGCAAGGAAGACCTTCATCCTGAGATGTGAAGGAGAGCTCCCATGGGGAGGCAGAACAGCAGGTCACCGGACTTCCTGTTGGAGCTGGTTGCACAGAGGCACTGGTACTCATTGGTGGTCTCTTGGCAGCGAGCAGCAGGGATCTTGACGCAGAGTTCAGAGGGGAAAACCCGTCCTCTCTCGTCTGTGTGGTCTGAGGCTCCTTCACCTGTCTTCCTCTTCTCCATTATGTGGATGAAGTGTGAATTTGAGAATATTGACACAACTTGATTAGCAGCTAAGTGGTCCAGCACTGATTAGGATATCCACCCAAAAAGTCTCTGAGATTCTCTTGCCATGGAGCAAATAAAATGTCATCCTGGAGGAAAATGGCTTGGTCACTTGTTTGTTTTCACTTATATCATGATAGCACCAATCACAGTCTCTCTAAGTACCCTGCTTGCTCAGTTTTGCAACAAAGACTCCCTGTCTCAAAGTTCAAATCTAAGTAGTCTTCCGGAAAAGTTACAATAAGATACAATAAGTATTAAAAGATACAATAAGTATTAAAAAAAGTTATAAGACATAAACCACCAAATAACTTAGCTTGTTATAAACCTCCTTTCTGAAATTTCACTCTGTATCAAGTCTCTGTGCTTATATTGGCCACATTCCCTGAAATCTCTCCTTTGTTTAGCTAATTTCCTAACATCAAACCCCTTAAATAATACAGGAAGCACAATGTCTTGCAGTTGACATGAGTCTTGCAAATAGATCACTCTGGCTGTATATTTATTCCCTTCTTCCCTCGTTTCTGCTGCCTATCTAATCTCTGAATACAAGGCAAGAGATCCTTTCCATACAGAGCCCTGGATGCCTTCCATAAACATCCAGCGAACTCCATGCCAATGAAAAAAGTTGTAAGAGAAGAAATAGTTAAGGAGTACACCTAATTCAGATACATGGGAAGACTTCTTTGCAGTAAGCTCCTGAAGTCCTATAAACAGCTTCTCAAGGGAAGTAACAAATACCTTGTTGATGAATAGTCTGACCAGAGCTCTGGGATTATGAGGCGTTGGCAGGAAATGGGCCTGGTTGATGTAATACAAATTCCTTTCATGTTTGAGTCCTCTGATTCAAGCAATTTCTCATCTCTGCTTAAGGGTTAAAGAGAGGAGATTTGAGTCAGCCTTGGGAGAGTAGCAGAAGACCACTTTTTCTCCTGTGATGACCATATGAGTGTTACTCCGTGTCTATCCTGCAGATTCCCAAGCCCCTCAGTTCCATTGGCAAGAGGGGCAGCGTCTTGTTTAGATTTTCATTTCTGAATGATTATGCCAGAGTGTGGTATGTGTGTTAGAAATAGTCTGGATCTGTTATAGGACTAAAACCAAATAGTGCAGAGAAAATGGCCTGTTGATAGCTATGATGTCCTAATGAGGGCATGAAAGCAGCTATTCCGGGTCAGACAGAAGGTCTCTCTGCCTTCCAGGGTTCTGGCTTTGACAGTGTCTAATAGCAAGTACTTAAGACAGAGGGACCAGCGCCAAGATTTGGTGATACTTCCCCTCTGCTGTGCTCTTGAAGCAATCCCGTGGCTTTGGGATTTCATGGCTATAGATTTTTATTCTTTTTTTAAAGTCACCTGTGATAGATTTTTTTTCTTTATTGAATTTCTCTAAATAGTTTCACAGCCTGTCTAAACCTTTAGCATCTGCAGCATCCTGTGGCAACAAGTCCCTTCTTTAGGCGTTTTTTAATGGGGGAAAAGTTCTTCCATACACTATTAACTTGAAATTGAGGTGGTTTTAAAGCTCTAGGGTGAGGGGGATTTGGGGTCCTCAGCATTATAATCCCTTGAATACTACCTGTGCAGCTGTTATTTCTAGGTACCCAGAGGTACCGCATCACGATGCTGACGGGCAGCCCGTGCNGCGCTGGCGCTGGGCTGCCGGGAGAGGGCAGCCGGCGCACGGCCAGCGCTCCCCGCCCCGCGCTGCTCCGCCCCGCACAGCCCGCGGTGGGGACACAGGGGGGGCTCGGCCTCGGGCGTCCCGCAAGCGATTGAGGGTGACTCCTCGTAGGTGTTTCTGGAACAGCTCTTCTGGGCCAAGGAAATTGCGTTTAGAGGTCTGGGGAGAGGGTAGCCCCTTCATGCGACCAGTGCTGGTGTTTGGTTCGTTGAAGAGTCACGGTGGAAAAGGTTTCCACAAAAGTCTTTGATCTGTGAGCAGAGGCAACATCCAGGAGGAGTGTTGGAGGAGGAGTGTTCGTAATAGACTTGCTTTTAGAGGGGAGCCTAAGCGGGCAGTCTGTAGGCTTTCCTGGCTCGAGCAGGCTCCTGGCCTGAGCTGGTTTCTTCCACGGGGAAGGGTGCTGCCCCAGCCCTGCTGCTGCTCAGAGGGAACTGCAGAAGATGGTCTCCTCCTTTGGGCATGCAGAGCCTGTGCTGCAGTGGTGTGTTTTCTCCAGTGTGCATTCTGCACATCATGGAATCGCAGCTTTCAAGTGAATGAAGAGCTTTTGTGTGAATAAATATTGTTCTCACACCTTAATTTTTTTTAAAGGCAGCTAGAGATCCCAAAAAATTCAATTGGTCAGTGTAGCTGCAGAATGTGGAAAGATGCTGAAAAAGATCAGATACTTATGGTTAGATCCTTTACTAAAGGAAATTAAGCCAACAACAGACATACATTGCTAATTTTTAAGGGCTAATCAGGTCAGATCAATTTAGTTTTTTCATTTGACATGGCAGCAGGCCTGTCAGACAGAGAAAGCTACTGGCTTTGGACATAGTCCCAGATGACCTTTACATTAACTCGACAAATGAAAGGTGAAATTAAGAAGGGGCTGAATGCCTCATTGGAAAACCATATGTGGAGCAATTATATCATGCTTTTTTGTGTGTGTGTCTGATCTGGAGTCTTAATGTGGTCTGGCTTAGCTGCTCTGCTGTTCTCTACTGCTCATCAAAATTGAGAGTAATAAAACAGTGACTGAACATATGTATGTGCAGGGGCTGGCAGCCTTTGGAAGGTAGGATTAGAAGTTTGAAAGATCACGGTAAATTGCAGAAATGCCTTGAAATCCATCAATGTGAAATTAAACAAAACCAAGCTGTATTAACAAAAGGAACTGTATATGCAATATAAGATGGAGACTAACTGGCTAAGCACTAATATCCAAGGAAAGATCTGGGGTAATAGGAGATAACAAATCGAGTATGTGATCCTGGTTTTTGTGATCTTGAAAACCTGGAATGCATTTCCACATGTGTCAAGTAACTGCAGAAGACAGTTATTCTTTGCAGCTTAGTACAGCAAGTGGAGCACTGTACCTACTTTTAGGCACTTCAGGTGAAATCTGAAAAATGTCCAGGGAAGAACAAGAAAAGGAGGCTCAGAGAACCTGACATAGTAGGAAAATACCAAGCTTGTTCCTTCTTACAAAAAAGACAGAGTAGAAAATATGGAGGATGGGGATTGATTATTTACTGTGTCCATTGAAGACAGCATAATTGGTGTCAAGAAAGGCTTAAATTGGATGTTGTAGAGTAAACCAACATTTTCTGATTTAATGTAGTGAAGAAATGGAAGGGTAATTTAGAGGATCATAGTTCCAGTTTCTAGGAGTCTGTAATAACAAGTTAGGCATAACAAGTTAGGCAGTTCCTGACAGTTGTTTGTCTAAACATGCTCTGTGCTTTCTCTGAGCATGGAGGACCTCTTGTCTCCCATGCCCTATATTTGTGTTATTTTGTGACAGTCAAAAGCCGGTTGTTACCCCTGACATTATTCAGTCACAGCCATATGACTGCTCTTTCTCTGGTTTTTTGGGTTTTTTTTTGGTGTGTGTCTAAATTGTAAGATAAGTTCCTCTGCTCCTGTATGATTTTAAAAGTGCCCAAGATCCTTTCTTTGTGACAGCTGCCTCAGCTCTGTTTCTTCCTAAACTTGCTTTTTACTCAAATGGTGCAGGGTATTGAGCATCTCTGAGTCAGTCCTTCACTCTGTCTCACAGTAATAATATCTACTGTGTATGAACCTTGGATTGGTCTGATGTTTTGATTTCCCTTTAAGCTCTCTGGTCAGATTTCCATTATGAATGTGTTTCAAAGAGAGATTATTATTATTATTTTTTCTTTAATTAGCATAAACAAAACTGTCCTTGCTACCCTACCTGCATGAAGAAAGGACGGAGAGGATTCAGGAGGAGCATTTCCACAGTCTGGGCAGGGAGTGTGCTTCTGCCTGCCTGCGGCTGGGATCTGCTGCGGGAGGGCAGCCTGTGTGCCTTACTCCAAGTACAGCAACTGCTTCTGTGCCCCACCCATGCCGGCTGCTTCAGCGGGACCCTGAGTAAATGAATGGGATTGCTTTCTGTTCTGCTGACTTCTCCTGCATGGTGAGTGAGCAGCTCTGCATTGGCTGGGGAAGGACGCTGTGTGCAAGCAGCCTACCTCACTGAGCTATGCAGATGCTCCTGAGAATAGCTGGTGGATGGAAGATGGTTTCATTCTTCTTAGTATTAAGGGAGAGGTATTTCCAAGAGTAGCATAATGTTGCTCAGAGCAGGCATTTGCCAGATGGTTTCAGCTCCGCTGAGATTTTGGGATGTGAAAGGGAAGGGGCCAGGAACACACTTTTGGTTCATTCCATTAGTAGATTAATCGGCACTGTCCTGGCTTAATAAGTCTCTTAGATTTCCCAGTGGAAATGGCACATGTAATTCTGCCCAGGTCGTGCTCTGCACCCCTGTGTTGAAGCTTTCACAACAGGATGCTGTGCTGCTGCAGGGAACATCTGCAAAGCAAGACTGAGGGTGAGTGGGGGATGGCAGGTTTTTTTGATGGAGGGAGAGGTGAGAAAAATCTTTTTAGTAGAAACTGTTAAATAATGCTTGTGGGAGTGAAATAGGTTGTGAGAATCTTCTTGAATTCTGCATTTTGGTGGGACATATTTTAAAAAATCTTGCAGTGGTAATTTGATGTTCGGAGGCTTTTCCCCCCCCTTCCATTCTGTATTAATTGCCTGCTAGATTGTGTTTTCCAGGAAATCTGTGATTAGAGGACAAGGGTGCCCTTCCTGATAAAGGTCAGAGGCTGCTGTCTCCAGAGGCTATCGATAAAATGATGAGAACTGTCTGACAGGTTTTAACTGGAAACCTCAGCATACGCTGTGCTGTTATTTACTTGGGGGTGAGGGTGGGCAGTCCCCCATGATGTGTCCCTTCCCACCTCTGTTTTCAAAGGCCAACCAATTTTTGGGGAGTGGATTTAGTTGCTGCTGCTGCCCACGCAAGAGGTTTGTACCTTGTGGTGTTTTAGGAGGAATCTGTGTTTTTAACTCTTGGTGCCTTGTGGATTTCAATGAGCTGCACTCTGATGTCACAGCAGTACCAAGCGGGCTTACTGCCAGGCCCAGTGAAGGTTTAGCAATAGGATTGCATCTAATGAAGCCCACTGAAATTTCCTTTGCAGCTGGATTTTGTTGAGGAGACACTTCAGGTACTACCAGCAAACACATCTTCATGTTTTCTAGTCCATTGTTCCTGCTACACTTGGGAAGCATGGGTTACCCTTTCTTACAGGTCAGGAGTCCAAGAGTGGCTAACGTTGGCAACAGTTTGATCCTCATCTTTATTTCTAGGGCACCTGTCACCCTGGCTCCTTGCCATGGTCTCTCTAAGCTAAAACAGTGCTGCTCATTTCCAAGTGCTTGGAGAACAACATCTTGTTTTCCAACCATTTATGGCAGCTAGCTCCAATCCTTTGCAGGGTCTGCAGGAAGACTGGCAGGGGCCAAAGGAATAAATGTCATGAGACTTGAGCTCTCTATTGAAAGCTGAGATAAGAGATATTTTACATCCCTTGGTATATGTAGCCAGATTTAGGCTCCTTGGTATTTCCAGTAGAATGGCATTTCAGAACTGGGAGCTGAACTCTGACAGCAGCGTTGTCCCCAGTTGCTGTCAACTTGACCCCAGACAGAGAACTGCTTTTTTTCTTGAGCAGCTGCTGTTGCAGAGCAGAGTACGGGAAAAGTGATTTGAAGTAATTCGAAATAGACAGATAGAGCTAGCCATCTGAATTTCACTCAAGAATTAATCTAATCACTGTGTAATATGTTCTTACTGGTTTATCCTACCTAAAGGGCAAAGTTAACTACATTAAGCACAATTTGGAGCATTTGATTTCCTTCAGACTTACACTTTGGATACAGCTGACTATCTGTGTATGAATTTCGAGGTTTGTGGGTATCTCTAATCCATTTTGTAGTGACATTAGCATTAGATAATCATTGCAAGGCCTTTATTTGAAAGGGAAACCTGCATTCTTCAGGTCACACAAGGATGAAGAGATTGTTCTGGTCACTGTTGCTTTCTGGAAATTTAGGAATAGGGAACAATTTAATGTATTGTTGCTTTGTTATCCAAGTGAGTAACTTCTCTAGCAGTTACCATACTTATCAGATGGCATGGCTACACTTCAGAGCTTAAATTTGGATTCAGATAAAATGAGACTATATTGCATAGTACCTAGGACGCAATAAATGCATGTGTTGACTAGCCATAGTTACTTCAAACCATTCATCTCATCTAAACCAAGTGTGATTTCCTACTCATACAGTTTGTCTGTCTAAGGGATTGGAAGAGTAAGGAAGCTGCAATAATATCTAATAGAAGAGTCTAATTTTGCCAAGATTGATCAGAAAACGCAATAGAATGGAATTCACAGTACTGTTTGTTTGGGTGTGGGTTTTTTTGATTTTTTTTTTTTGTCATGGCTGCCTGTCAGAGAAAGAAGGGAAGGTGGATGAACCTTAATATGAGCTAAGCTGAAGGTGTTTGAAGGTCACAGTATGTGACCCCACAGACAGTGATGCTGAAGATCAGATCTATAGCTGGTCTGCTCCTGTGAGAGCCAAAATCCTCGTGATTCAAGTACAATCACTGACACAAATGCCAGTTTGTTGGGACATCCCATGTTGCAAACTGTGGGTGTTTTCAGTACTCACTGTGTGTGAGATCTTTTAAAAGAGCTATGTAGGTATCTATCTGTATGCCTCTTGGAAGTCCCATATTAAGTATATACACTAAAAAGACTTTGAAGAATGGATTCCCTTTTGTTTATAAAGTGGAAGACCAGTAGTATGGTTAGTCTTTACAGTTACACACTTCTCTAAATTGTCTTATGCCCATAATTCCCCAAGGGACCAGTCAGATGGAGGGAACTGTTTGCTGCAGCCATGAGAGTAATCCAGATAGATGGTGGTGGCAGAGGTATGGCTAAGGAGTGCTTTGCGCAGAATGAGATCAGAAACAGAATTGCATTTCTGACAACTGACTTTTGCTGATCATTGTGAATTGAAGTTGGGGATATTATATTCTATAACTAAAATTTTCCGGTAGCGTTTCTGTCATGTCAAAATCTTCTGTTTTATATCTATTTATACCTCTTATGCTTTATTAATGCCTTTTACATTTGAACAGGCTGCTGTTTCTTTATGTGGCTTGACAACTGCCAATACCCTTGCTGAAATATTTTGCTTTTAGTTCTGCTAATGGCGATTTTGCCTGGGTTTTCATACTCCCGTTATGTAATGGAAGTATCTGGAGTCCCTGACGTGTGTTTGATCTCATTCCACTCAGCCATACTTATCATAAGTTGATGCTGCGTTCCACCAGTCTTTTAGCAGTTCGGTTTTGTTTTTGTTCATTTTTGACAATGCTGCTGTCAGAGTTCAGCTCCCAGTTCTGAAATGCCATTCTACTGGAAATACCAAGGAGCCTAAATCTGGTTTTGTCTCCTGTTGTTTTTCAGGAGATATCATTCAGTGTTTATTGGTGTTACCTCTTCATTCCTTTCTTCTTTGCTGATTGTGCCATTTCCCACATTGAAGCCCTATTTCAGTCATTCAGCTATTTTGTCTTCATTAGTTACGTAAGGCTGCTAGGTAAAGTCATGGATTATCCTTCTTCTCAAAGGGTCAAATGAAAGAATGTTATTTGAATAAAAGAAGAAATAAAGCATGTGTGACAATAAGGATTAAAAAAAGTGGCAGGATGCAGCATTTGCTAGGTGATTTCTTCCCTCTCATTGGTGCATTTACAGGTTGGGGCTTTATTAGTCTTTGAGTCTCTTTAAGTTTAAGAAAATGCATTTTATATCCTTAAAAAGGGACATTGAAACCCAGTCTTCAACCCAATCGATGAAGGATAGAATTTTATTCCTCTCTGTAGCAATTCTACTATCCCAGGATTTGTAAACTGCTTTCTAAGCCATAGTAAATTAGATCACATCAGTACAGGGCCTCTGTAGATAAACATAGTAGCCATTATACCTTGTTGTAATCATATTGCCTAGGAAAATACTACTCTCATTGAAAAGGAATTTACTCAGGGCAAAAAGGTATCCATTACTTCCTGAATAACTCACTAACATTGTTAACCTTCCTTTGCACAAACAAGCCAGGAGGAGTCCCTTTCTGCAGGATGGTATTACGCTCCATCTGTATTCCCCTTTATCATCAGCGGACCTAAACCAATGTTTCAGCATATTGATAAATGCCTCTGTGGTCCAGTCAAGAGAGCTGTGCCCTGTCTTCCTCTTTCCCTACTGTTGAAATACTTTTATATTCATACCCTTTCTTAATTTCTGGGACGTTGCTGTGCTGATGAAGTACAGCCACTTGACATGGTAAACACAGAGACAAAAAAAAAAAGGTGTAATGATGCTGCAGCTTGATTGGTGAGGTTTTGGAAGCAGTTTCCTTCTTGCTGCCTGAAGTCTCACACCTTGAACTGGTGCCATCAGTTCATCCTTTGGTGTAGCTTTCTTTATGGACTATGAAGAGATGAGTTGTTGATGTAGGAGCTGAGTTGATTTTTTTTTATTTATGACTTCCTCTTCATAATCCACAGCCAATGAAATACCATGTTTAGCACTGACAAGTCTAGTCACAGAAGAATCTTTCTGCCCTTTATCAGTCAACTGGATATTGTACTCCTGATTTGACACTAAAAGAGACTTTTGTTGGAATTTGATTCTGTGTAATAGCTTTCTGTTACTTTATAGAAGAACTGAAGGGAGATCAAACTTCTTTCACTTTATGAAGGTATTAAAGCAGTTATTAGCTAACCAAACTTCAAAAAATATATATTTAAATACCAGGGTTGGAGCTTGCTCTGTACGAGCTTTCCCTCTTACAAGTATCTAAATATATTTGCTATATGCCAGTTCAGTGTGAACTTCAGACTAGATCCATGTGTGATAGAATGCAAAAGATATAGCCTGAAAATCAAGCCTAGGGTGGTGGCAACACAGCAGCAGAGAAGCTTTTTCTTATGTAAATGTTCAGCTTGCTAGATTCTCCTCAGAAGGTATTGGAGGATTGCAGACTTCACTCCTGGTCCACCATATAGGAAGGCTGACAGGTATAATTCATGTAAATTCCCACTCGGCTGCCCAAACTCATGTTTGCTATATCCTGGGAGTGGCTGCATAGTCATTCTGTTTCTGCAGATGAATGCCCAAACTGGAGCTGTGAGAATTCCTTACATCTAAATGCTTGCATGCTCTTCAGTGTTTAACTTTGAATTCTCTGGCTTCACAATTTAGTTTTGTTCATGTGGGTGTTCTTGATTTTAATTTAAAAGTGTATTTTTGGTAACATGTTTTCAGTGGAGTACCTTTCCTCGTTACTGAGCATTTTTTCTCTTGAAGAATTGACAGTGCTTTCCAGAATAGTGCTCTTGAGCACTATTCTAACTATAGTTGTGAGGGGAGGAAAATCCCAAACAAACTTGAAAAAGCTTTTCTTGGTATCCATTTCTCTTTTTTTTCCCTTATGTACTTGAATGATAAGCCTATGAATTGAGATCTCCTGAAGTTTATTTGAGGAATTAAGTTTAATTACTGTGATAAGCTAGTAGCAGGACAGTCCTTAAAAATCATTGTGTTTGTTTGCATGTCAGGGTGTTTTATTGTTTTGGGCTTTCTGCTCTTTGTGGAAGATAAACAAAAAGGAGGTTTGCTTTTAAATAAGTAATCTCTTTTCCAAAGTCTCTCACTGTACCATACATGCAGAAGAGAAAACAGGGAATCCAGTTTTCCAGTAGTGAAATGGGTTGCTCTGTAACAAAACATTGGGTTTTTTTCCTTGTAATATGCCAGTGTTTGGCTTATTTGCTTGGCAAAATATCTGAGTGGAATTGTGGTATTTTTCTGGATGATTTATTGTATGCAGTTTGTATTCTTGCTTCCTTTCATAAACAGGATAATGCAGAGTGAAGCTTCCTGGAGTCCTTTCGGATGCTGAGAGGAAATTTACCTTGTGGCTCAGAAATTCTGATAATCAGAGACAATCCAGGATCCTGAGCAGCGGCAGTCTCACAAATGAGCAATATTCTGCCGCCAGGGTATTCTCCAGTGGCACCCAAAGGAGTAAACCAATCTCAAAGAAGATCTGCTTATCTCCATAGGAACTGCATGCATGCCCAGGGCTGCCTTCTGTGCCTCTCCCCAGATAGCTTCCAGCCCCATCTCTAATCTTTCAAAAAACCAAAACAAACACCAAATAAAAATCAACCAATCAAACCAAATAAAACCCCCAAGACACATGGCATGCCCACAAATCCATGACTAGCAGAGATCTGATTCCCCTGTTCTCTTCCTGGGACCTTCTGCTGGAGTCAGATAAGCCATGGAAAGCACCCAGTGAATTGGAGAAACTTCCCTCTGGGCACTGTAGAGCATGTTGCTTTTCCAACTCCAGTCATGGTTGATGGTTCTGGAAATGTTTGCCATGGTAGGACAATGATTGAGTCTTCATCCTCAGTCTGAATCCAGCTTCTGCATAAAATGTGGACACTCAGTGTGGCTTTTGGCTGTGAGGAACTGCTTTCCTTCAGTTTGAAATTAAATTTCCCTCTTCAACCTGCTGCAATCTCATGCCTTCAGCGGTAGTGCTGCTTTCCTCATGCAGTCTTCTGGTATGATGGAGGCTGGCCAAACTCAGCGAGCAGCACCAAGGCTTTAATAACAAAGGGCTGCAAGAAATGCCTGCATTTGCAGTTGCCATTGAGTCACAGGTGTACTTTTGGCCTTATGGCAGGTTTAATGTTAGTCCTGCAGTTCGGGCTTATTAGAGCTCCAAGTGCAGGTGATGGAGTTCAAAGCAGACTGCAGACTTTCCTGAGTGTCCACATTTAAATATGTTGACAGCTGTAGTACAGTTAAAACCCACTTGTTATCTGGTTGCATCCCTTTTGTTTGCAGCTAGATAAGAGAGCCACAGAGCTGTTTGTTGGGTAGCTGTTGGAACATCTTCCTTAGTTACTGCTGGAATGGAAGGCATTTTGTTATCACAGAGTGCAACAGCTGACTTTTCTCCAAATATAGAACAGAAATACTTATTGAGTGCTTTGGCTCTTTCTTCAGTATTGGGAATGTTTCTACCTTTTCCCCATAGTAGAGGATCAGTGCAGTTGCTGGGTTTTCTATTCTTGAGAAGCTTTAAAAACACATTATCATCTTCTGGCTCTGACTGTGGATTTTACCTCCTGTCGCTAGGATTCCCTTATAATTTTTTTTTCCCCTGTTCTAATTTCTGTTCTATTTTCTTCTCTCAGCTTTTCTTTTATTTCACTTGCTAGAATATATGCAAGTGTTCAAGTGCAGAGATGTGACAGGGAAGCCCAATAAGCAATCTATCTGTCTCGGAAAAATATGCCACTGTACCTCTGGTCCCACTCAAGTGCTGAGTATGTATGTAGGTGCATTGGTTTGGTCTCTGTTCTTACACATATCCAGATGCAATTCTCACAATCATTTTAAGTAAGCTACCACTAATTTATATTTTTACAATTGATTGCTCTTTTCTGTCAAGTTGGAATTTAATATGGACTTACTAATTTTCAATGTAACACTTCTTGAACTAAGAAATTGTTTTCTCTAATTTAGCAATCTGGAGGGTGTTCTTTGACACCAGCCCCCTTATGCCTCCTGCTAGTATTGTCACATTAGAAATTCCAGATGATCAGATGGGATTTTCCCTCTGTTATGAAGAAGTGCTCATCTAGCCACTCATCCTGTGTGCTGTCTAATATGATTTCAGTAGTGTGTAGCAGACGCACCAGCTCATACCCTGTCTTGAGCTTTATCTGCTAGAATGTTAATCCATGAGCATTTGAAATCATATGACTCTGAGACACAATAAGTTGGAAATGGATAATGTGTGTTTGAAACTGTGCCATGCCCATTGCCTGTTTGCCCACTCAGATCTTTCCTAAATAGGGTAGAATTTTCGGTAAATTATTTTTTAACCATTTGTCTTGTTTGAAACTTATATACCGGCAGTATATTTGGGTTGAGTTTATGCACATAACTGAGTAGTTACAATAATTCTTATATGTAATTAAGGCTTTTGATACTGGTGCAGAAACAAGTAGATTTTTCTTTTCCTTTTTCCCAGTGTCTCTTATTTTTACAAATACCTTTATACAAGATTAAATAGGTGGTTACTTGCTCCCTTTTTTCTCTGTCCCCTTTTGTTACTTGCTAAGACCTTCCTTACTTCTCTAACAAGCATTAAAATCTTTGTAGACTGCTTTCTTCCCCTTTCACTTTGATTTACACAGCAGCCTCCCATCAGGGAAGAGAGATCAATGTTTCACTAGGCTACAGCTCTCTGAACATTTTTCTCATAGCTTGGTATATATTAATTTTAAAATCTTTTCCTTTATAATTTTAATCCTTTCTGAGACATGAAAGATCCTTAAGAGATAATGTGTATTTCCACACACAGCAGCCTTTACAAGCTCCCTGACACATATCCTGTAAACCACTGTTGTTAGGATTATGGCAAAGCATTTGCAGGGGATCCTAGCTACCTGTGTCAGAAGCCTGCCTTAGTCATGTCTGTCTTTGTTTTTCTGGAATAAGATCCATTGACATACTGTTGTCCTCTTGCTTCTTAGAGAATATTTTCATGGGTTTTTAGGAGAAATTTTTCAGAAAGAAATGTACGGATACTTTTTACATACTAGCTAATGTAGTTGAAAAATCGGAAAAAGAGGCATAATGAAGACCTAAAAACTCATCTAGTTGTTCCTTCCCCACCTCCCCCCCCCCCCCGCAATTGCATCAGCCAAGCCAAATCTTTTTCTTGTAATCTGAGGCTACTACCAGTGGATAGTTGCAGCTGTGGATAGTTGTGGGCATGTGCTTCATCTTCTTCATGTTGGTTTGAACCTCTAGGCAGCAACAGCTCTCTTGAAGCTGGGTGGTGGTGCCTCTTGAGTCCTCCCACAGCCTCATTTCCTGACCTGTTGGGTACTTCTCTCATTGCTTGAGAATATTGGGTGTTGAGAAACCTGCTCTTGCAGTTCATCAAACAGGGCTCCTGCTCCAGGACAAAGGTATTGCATCACCAGAAGTCTGCTGCTCTCAGTAACCTTCCCGTGTGCCTTCCATGGAGAGGTGCCTGGTAGCACCAGTGGCAGATAAAATTTGAGGTGGTATTTAGATGATTAAAGGAGGGTTCTGTGGGTCTTGTTTTGATTTGGAGGTTGAATGTGACCTGCACAATGTGGAATTGCTGGGATGATTTGTAATAAGCCTCAGTTGTTGAAATTAATGAATAGGCTTATTCTGAAAGTTTTTATTTCCCTTTCCTGAAGGTGGCGTAAGGGTCAGAGCTTCGGAAAGAAGGGGAAGAATTGTTTTTCCTTTTTTTTTTTTTTCTTTTCCTATGTTTTTAATTAGGGAAATTTATAACTCTTCAGCTTAGTTTTAAGACTCATCCTTTTCAAGTCTTTTATAGGAATACATATGAAGTAGGATTTATTTAGGTTTGCTCACCTGGTCTTCTCACTTTCTCCCCTGCACACAAGGAATCTCAGCTTTCATTAAAATGACCATAGGATCATTTTTGAATTGCGATTCTGGATCAGAAGAAAACCTTGAAAATGCCATCAAGGTTATCTGGTGCAGAAATGCCTGCTTCCGTCTGCAGACTGGCTGAACTAGTTGCTGCTGCTGGTGTGACCCTGCTTCAGAGATGTTAACAGAAGTGTCTAATCTCGATGCAAATGTCAGCGTTGCTGCTGTTTCACTCCTGTCAGAGCCTTTGAGAACAGGTTTGTGGATCACATGGTTCACTCTTTGGAGGCTTTGGTGCAGTAAGTGATTTTAAGGAACATTGCTTTTCACCCTCTCAACCTGACCCATTGTGGAAAAAGGTGAGAGCAGATGGGAGACCTGAGCAATGCCATAATGGAACAACCCTGTGCAAACCCAGCTTTCTGGAGGAGCTCTTGGTCCTTTTCCTGAGCAGCAGGGTTTGGGATTTCTGGGCTGGAAAGACGAGTGTCATCTTGCTTTGTCTTTTGCTAGCATCCCTATGACTGCTGTATCCTGGTGATGGGAATAAGCCTTTTCTCCTAGTTTCTGTGTGGGACTGCAGTGACAGTCATGTATTTATTTCCTTAGAGCCCATCAGCATGCCATGTGCTCAGGCCTGTTCCTGGGACAAGCCTGCCTTGGGGTGTGTCTGTGGCTTGCTGAAGGCAAGGGGAGCCTGCAGAGTGCAGAGCACATCTGGAGTGTCTGGGCTGGCTGTGACAGGAGGCCCATCCATTTGTCACCTCATGTACACAGGGCCTGACTTGGGTGGAGCCCAACGTGTGATTTGCTCCAAGCCTCCTGGATTGCATTTAAGTAATCTCTAAGTAGAGGAAGCAGAGGTGATATGTGGAATAGCACTATTTCTATATCTTTAGCTGAGATAAAAATATTTCTTCAAAACTCATTTCCAAGGAGACCAGTGCCTCAATGAAAATACTTTTTAATTTCTTCTTTCCCCCCTCCCCCCTTGAGATGAGGCCATATTTAACTTAGCATTTGGAGCTCAGCAACGGAATTCAATTCTTCATTTTGAGGCGGGAAGGGAAGGGGGTGAGAAACCCGTTTTCCTAGTTTGGAAGAGCAGTTTAACTGATTAATGAGATGCGAGGTGACACTCATCCTGTGGCATCGGGCACGGGGGATGGGTCGAGGATTTGCTCCTGTGGGGAAGGCTTGCTGATGCTTGTCGAGGGACCTGGGGCGAGTGTCTTTTGTTCAGCATGCCTTTCCTGTGGCTGCCGCTGCACCGGCAGAACTTTGCAGTCCTGAAATTGGAGCAGGCTGGGAGTGCAAGGCTGCGAGGGCACTTGCCCCAGTCAGACTTCCGGGGAAGCTGCCTCCAGGCAAGTGGGAACCCGATACACTCGGAGGAACCGGAGCCAGCTGCCGCTTTCCCTTTAGCAATATGCAAGTCTGTAAAATACTCATGTGGAGCCACCTGCGAAAGCAGATTAACCCCTTTATCTGTGTCGGCTTCTTTTCCCCCCCCCGCTCACACCGACAGTAGTTGTTCTACCTGAGGGAGCTCCAGGGCTGGCACACACGGATTTTCTCCTTAGCTTCAGGATCCCCGTAGTCATGCGCCTTGATGCCTGTCAGTGGCTAATGATTAAATACAGCTACTGAATTGTGACCGAATTTGGGGTGTTGACTAAGGGTGTAGATGAAGATGCACAGAACCTGCCTATGGCACCCTGTGTGGCTCCTGCATCTACAGATGATTCCTGGAGGAGCAATTAGTGGGTGAGGGGGAATGTGTCCTCACCCCCCAGTGACCTTGGAGGACAAGGTTTTGCTCTGCTTCATTTACAGCTACAGTTCCCTTTTCTAAAATAAGCGCTCTCCAGCAGTGGGAGCCGGGCTGCATTTATTACTAACCCCACCCATCCCTGCCTCTTGCAAGAATCTTGAGAGGCCGAGATTGTGTTTTTAGAAGCAGAATGACAGAGAGAAATTCCCTGGAGGTGAATGCAGAGTGTGTGCTGTGCACGCCAGTACAGACACACGGGGCTGGGAACTCCCAGGGAGAGATTAAGTGCGAGAGAAGAGCGCACAGCAGCCAGATCTGGAGGAGGGGGGTGGAGGAGTCGAGAGGCTTTCTAAGCCTCAAACTGAGTCGTTTGGATTTTTTTCTTTAAGAAAATAAAACAAAACCCACCGTCGACTAACCTCGGTCTCGACAGTCTTACTGAAGTGCCTGTTGTGTTGCCGGATCATCTCACTGCTGGGTTTCAAGGACCCAGGCTAACATGATGTACCTCTGGGTGAGTAGGAAGCATGTGTGAGGGCATGCACACTTTGCACATATAAGGAATGGAAAGCTGAAGGACTCTGCACTAATGTGAGCGGCCTTCACTGTTGGGTTTAGCTCTCTGCAGCCTCTACTCACTGTGGGCTAGTTTTCCCATTTAAAAAATAATATTTCAAGCAAGTACTATTAACTGTGTATCAAACAGGCTTTTCCTGTGGTTATAGGTGGCTCTGGAGAGAACAGTTTTGGGCAGGTGCCTTGGAGACAAAATTTTTGGTGTAATGCTGCTCACTGTCTGCCTGTTCCCATGTGCTCCTGCTTTATGGGATTTTTGGTGTTACTGAGAGACATCCCAGGTAGTGAAGGAGTGCTGCTGAAAAGGATCTGTAAATCTCTGAAGAGGAGCAGGAAGGGGTTAGATAGTTTTGCAGTTTGGGACTTTGAGGATGGGGGTAGAAGCTCTTTCAAGAAAAGCTGAATGCAAGGTTGTTTTTCCAGAAGTGGCACAGTAATTCAAGTTTCTGGTGGAGTATAGAAAATAATGGCAGGAAAAGACGTGTGTAGTGTTATATAGATCCAGCAAGCAAAGTGATAGCTTATACAAAGGCATATATATTTTCACCCTTTGAGCAAGGACTGGAATTTCCACTGGAGCAGTCAGCTTTTAGACTGCTCAGCCATCAACGTGTAGTTTTGTCTGCTCCTGGGCACCCTTGAGATCAGCAGTTTGCCCTTGGGTTTCCTTACCCAGATATGTGAGGTGAAGAATAGTTGGGTCCCAAGTTTTTGTTTGGTTTGTTTTTTTTTTAAAAACCCCTTGTTTGTTTTTGGTTTGTTTTATTTTAAAAAAAACAACAAACCCACTTAGAACGAGAGAGCTCTTTCTGCCTCTGGCTGCTTTGAGTCCAGCTCCCCATCACTTCCAGGAACAAACACTGGTTTATTTTAGCAACAAAGCAAACCTTGGAACCCAGGCAGAAGCATTTTACTTCCCTCCTTTGCACATACACACACTATCTTTGTTGCAGGGTAACCTGATTCTGCACAGGGGTATGCACCCTTGTCCTGTTTTGTCCAGCAGGCCCTGCTGGCAGGCACGTCCACCTTCTCCGCTCAGCCCCTTGCCACAGCCTGATGTGTGGGACCCCCACTGGGGGTGCTGGTTTTTAGGGAGAAGGACTGGGCAGGACCCATGGCTCGCTAAGATTTATGCTTGGTTTGGTGGTTGGGGTGAGAGGAGAAGTAATTCAGCCAGTGCTGCTGATGCTCTTAGATAAGGAATAAACTATGGAGATGTTCCTGAAGCTGCCAGAATGGGGAGGATGAGTGTGGGAGCAGAGGAGAGCTGCCCTGCTTGTCTCACCTCCTGTGCTGAGGGGTGTGTGAGCACTCTAGTATAAAAGAGGTGTTAGCCTGCCTGAAGACCAGCTTTGGCCCAAAACATGAAGCGCTGACCTGGATTCTTAGAAGAGGGTTGAATTTTGGGGTGCTTGCCAATGGATGAACCTCATGGAATGCTGCTTCAGCTTACACACGGAACTTCAGGCAGCACTACTGCTGTGTTTCCTTTGCAGTTTAACTTCAGAGAAGTGGGGAAAATAAATATTAAATGCTTGAATAGCTAAAGGGGGTTTAAAGGCATCATCTGGGCACTCTGCCATGATAATTAAAAAAATCAGTGAATTTTTGCTATCTAGATATGATCTTTCCCTTCTCAGTACAGTTTACACTATTACTTTTGGGGAATCTTCTCCTCCTTGGACCTTTCAGGGACCTTTTCCTCCATGCCCATTTATGTTTCTGCTTTAAGCTGTTTTTATCCTGACAGGCTACATAACCTTTAGTGGTGAGAACAAGGAGCCTCATCTGACAGATCTGGTTTGGTGTGGGGTTTGTTGTGCCTCGGCTGTGCCAGTTTCTTGCTTTCCTGTTCACAGGTTCCCGTCTGCCTCTCATTCTCTTCTTGTTGCCTGTGCTATCTTTTTTTCTGTTCTGTGCCTCTTGTCCTTGGAATGTCAGGACTTCAGTAGATGCATGGAGATTTGTACTGAGTCATTCCTTAATTCAATGCATAAAGCTACATTAATGCAATGTTAAATTTGAGGTTTTAAATATGCAAGTCCTGAAATCCAGAATTAAGATTCCCACAGCAACCATTATGTTTCTCCTCCAGCCCCCCACCCCACAGGGATACCTGTTACAGAATTATCTTCTTAAGAGATTGTGCTATATTGAGTGCTGTCAGGTTTGACAAATAGTAAAATAAAAAGTAGAATGCACCTTCCTTTGCAGCTGTGGTGTGGATACTGAGCCCAGACATATAGGCTACCTGCAACGTCACAGTCCCTGATTATAATACTGTCTCTGTAATGAAGTGGTGGTGTAGCCTTGGTTCAGTCTGACATTCCTGGTTGCTGAACTGTATTCCCTCTGGGAAGCTTGTTGCAGGATACTTTTAAATATTTGGGAGCTTTGTAGACTGCAGGAGATTGTAGACTGTGGAGAGCTGGAGAGTAGGAAACTTAAAATATCTGTTGTGATGACCTAATGCTTGGCACTGTGAGCGAAGTGAAGGCTGCAGACTATCTGTGCCATTAAATATCAAGAGAGACTATTTATCTTAACACTTTTGTTGTGTAGGATGCAGTTGTATAAAGTCTTTCTGAGGCAGAGATGGTGTGATAATCTCTCTGATGTTGCAAACCGTTTGCGTGTATTGTCAGTGTTGCAACTCAAGGTGGGTATTTGCCTTATGTATAGGAGGTGCATATAGGAGTTCCATTTTTGCAGGCAAGTGTTTTGTTTGTGAGGGACCATCTAACTCTAGTCTTGTCTCTTCTCACACTCATCCCTGTTTGTGTGCAGCTGTCTGGGTTCTTCAATTGCTCAAGAGAGCTCCTAGCCATCAGTTCCCTAAATGGGACATGGGTAATTTGGGCTATGAAGGCAAGAGGGTCTTTGTGCTGAGGGTGATCAGGAATGACAACACAGGAGCAGGTGTGTGACAGCCAGGAGCAGCGTGGTTTGAAGGTGGGACAAGCATTCAACCCTTTACTGGATAAGAAAGACAAGGTTTTTTTTCATTTATGAGCAGATCAATCTTTGTGTACTGTAAGTCATGAGATATATTCTAGAGTCATTTCATTCCAAGTATTTTCTAAAGTGCGTGATGTGTTCTGAGAGTTGCATGTATGCATGTTGCCTTTTTGGAGATCTGTTGTTTCAAGACAGGTTGAAAGAAAGGGGCAGCAGCCCTATGAAGCAATTTATCAATTATCCTTCTCTTGTGCTCAAAGACAGCTGAAACTATGAAAGGCAGGAGGGACCGAGGTAAGGGAAGGTCCATGCTGTTGCTAGGCTTCTGGTAGGAAAGCACTGGATTCATCACTCTGTTTATAGTGGGTTTGGATAATTTCCTCATTTCTCGCAGCCAGGTACAGAGTACATGCTGAGTGTTTGTCAGAGGGCTGGCTGCCTATTGCAATGAAAAATAATTTCTTTCTCTAGATCCCTATGAAAGTTAAGATCTTACCTAGACCCACTAATTACCATACAGCAAGAATAGTGCTAGTAAGCTTGCCAAGCTCATTTTGAACTTTTCTGTTGGTTTTCTTCATGACCTGTCTTTTACTTGCCTTTTTGTCAGTTAAAAGTCTCTCTTTGCATTCACTGGAATAATTTTTCCCTCTAGGCTCCGAGCTCATCAGCTTTCCACCAAGGGATTGGAAACCCAACTCTGCTGCCAAACTTGAGTCTTAGCAACGAGGTCTTCCTCACGCCAGGTCTTTCTATTATTTGTTTGGTCTTTTTTCATGAGAGGTAGCTGCTGCCAGTGAAAAGTATGGACATTACGGCATGGTTTTCAAAGCATGCATTTGATAGCAGCAAAACAAGTGGCTGTCCAGGGAAAACTGCCTCCCTGCTCTGTTCTGGTACGAAGCCTGGGGCAGCTCTTGCTGGGGAAAGTATAGCTGTGCCTCTAGGTCTTCGGCTGAAACCTGTTTGGTAGGCATGGCTAATGAACGTCAGCCATCACCCAAAGCTCTGGCGGGCGGGAGAGCACAGGTGCTGCTTGTGAAAAGGGTGCGTGTGTTGTGGTCACTGCTGAGAGAGGTGGAGATGGGGTTGCCTCTGGGAGACTGTGGCTGTGAGGATGTAGAAAGGTTTTCCTGAATGAATGTTAAGAGGTAAGGTCTGGATAAATTTCTGTGAGTATGTGAAGAGACATTTTGTTAATACAAACACTGATATTTGGATTCTTGCTCTGGAGCAGAAAAGCCCTGGAAAATCATAAAATGGAGCTCATGCAAAAATCCTCAAGCTAGTAGCCTGTAAACTGATTCCCCAGCCTGCAAGTCCCTGCGGTGCCATGCTGTGGCATGCATACGTAGCAGTTTGAATCCAGAAGTAATATAGTTATGTTTGTCCATCACTGCAGCTGAGATAATGAGTTCTGCTGCTCATTTAAAGTTTATTAGCTTTGGTGCAGCACCTGATGAACGTGGTTATACTTCTACACTCAAGCTGCTCGGTGCACATCTGGGTTGGGGATGTCGGCATTGCATTCCTCTGGGCTTTATGTGACAAAGCAACTTGCATCTATTTGCATCTAGGGTTTTATACAGGCTTTGGAGATTTGGGAAACAGAGAAAGAATTGGGTGTATAAAAGAGATTATATAATGTGACTGCCTATGTTATTAGAGGACTAGAGTTGATAATCCAGGTGATCTTTTTCAATTCTGTGTTCCTGCAAGCCTGTAATCATGGAAGATGCCAAGGTCACTACTGAGACAAGAAAGCCCAGTGCAGTTCAAAACGAGAAGCCATTTCAAATTAAGGTACTGGTTTCAGAAGATGAAAATTCAGGATCAGGATGCTCTGTTCTGTAGGCTACAGTGATTTTATCTAGTTTTGTGTAAATCAGGTGTACAGCACATTTCTATCCTGCTTAGGAATTCCCTTCTCTGGTGAGTCTAAACAAAAGAGTTAGGGAGATGTCTTGCTCGGTGTATTTCTCCAGTGACTCCTCTGCCTGCCTGCTGTATTCCCACCTGTCCAAACAGTGATGAGCACAGGGGACTCTGTCCAAGTCTTGGAAGACTCACAGGGCCTGGGTCCTGTTTTAGTTAGTTTTTCACAAAACAGCCTATTTATCTTGGAAGGAAGAGAATAAACAATAAGAGAATAAGGAGAGAATAAACCTCAGCCTTTGTTGATTTCCAGCTGAAAGCTTGAAGAAGAGTGCAGATAATAGAAATTTGAGACTGAACATCTGTTTTTCCTGCACTTTCCATGGTGCTTCTTTGCTAATCTTAATTCCATCAGTGACAGAACTTTACAGTTTTCACAGAATCACAGAATTCTTAGGCCTGGAAAGGACCTCTGGAGATCATCTAGTCCAATCCCCCCGTCAATGCAGAATCACTTAAAGTAGGTGACATAGGAACATGTCCACATGATTTTGAATGTCTCCAGAAAAGAAGCCTCCATAACCACCCTGGGCAGCCTGTTCCAATGTTCTGCCATTCTCAATGTAAAGAAGTTCTTGTTCCTCCTGAGGTGGAACTTGTTGTGTTTTAATTTATGGCCATTGCTCCTCATCCTGTTGCTGGGCACCACCAAAAAGAGTCTGGAAACAACCTCTTGGCACCTGCCTTTGAGCTATTTAAATGCATTTATGAGATCTCTCTCAGTTGTCTCTTCTTCAGACTAGAGGCACAACTCCTGCAGTCTCTCCTTGTATGAAGTGGNCCCTGGGCAGCCTGTTCCAATGTTCTGCCATTCTCAATGTAAAGAAGTTCTTGTTCCTCCTGAGGTGGAACTTGTTGTGTTTTAATTTATGGCCATTGCTCCTCATCCTGTTGCTGGGCACCACCAAAAAGAGTCTGGAAACAACCTCTTGGCACCTGCCTTTGAGCTATTTAAATGCATTTATGAGATCTCTCTCAGTTGTCTCTTCTTCAGACTAGAGGCACAACTCCTGCAGTCTCTCCTTGTATGAAGTGGTCCAGACCCTTCATCATCTTTGTGGCTGAACCCTCTGTGGTATCTCCTTGTCTTTCTTGAAATGTGGAGCCCAGAACTGGGCACAGCACTCCAGGTGTGGCCTCACTAGGGCCAAGTAGGAGGGGGAGGATCAGCTCCTGTGACCTGCTGGCCACACTTTTTCCAATGCACCTCAGGATACCACTGGCCTTCCTGGCCATGAGGACACACTGCTGGCTCATGGTCAAGTTGTCATCCACCAAGAATCCCACGTCTTTCCTTGCAGAACTGATCTCTAATAGGTCCTTGGGGTTATTCCTCCCCAGGTGCAAGACCCTACACTTGCTCTTGTTGAACCTCATTAGGTTTCTCTCCACCCAACTTTCCAGCCTATCAGTTGTCCTAACCCACAAAGTAATAGCAATGGTGTAGGAAAGGTCTCTGAGGGACCTGAATTGGGGCGGGTTTTTTGCCACAGTTCTAAGTAGTCACTAGGGTAGCAACTGTGTGGTTGGACAGTTTATGCAATTAGCTGGAAAAGATCCCTTTATAGTTCAGCAAGGGCTACTGGGTACAGCAGGAGCTTGAGTGATGTAGAGAGGTCAGAAAAAGCGTTCTCTGTGTGGAGTTGTCAGTTTGGAGAAGGAACTGCAGTTTGTATCTGCAGTACTGCAGCTGTGGATGGTACCCTGTACTCAAGGCAATGTGATTCACCCTGCAGCCATACATTGGAGAGGCAAGCTGTGCTGGTGGACCAGTGCAGATAGTTCCACACTGGAAGTGAAAACAGGCTTGCAGAAAATTAAGAAATCTATTGAGGATGTGCTTTGTGCTCTCCAGTGCTAAATTCTTTCAGTAAAAATGTTAAATATTCCTCAAAACTGTGAAGAAGCTTAAACAAGTAATTAAGTTTCCTTTGTTTGTCCCTTAAATTTAGGTTTCATTGTTCTCAGAGTCCTGTGTCTCATGACTAATATACTGCCTGCACAATGTGCTGGCTGATTTTTTACCAGATGGTTCTTGGGTCTGTAGCTGAATCCAGGGTGAAGGCAGTTAGTTTTCCTCCTGCCTCAAATGAAAGATGCTGTCCCCCACACAATGCTCTGATTGAATCTTGGACATAAGACAATAATGAAGTAAAAATATTTTGACCAGATGACAACTTTTAAAGGTATTCTTAGGGATTATTATTCATTGTATTTAAAGAGCTGGCATGGATGTTCTAGGATGATACTACATCTGTACATTTTTTAATAATTTATAAATCATTTACTGTTGAAACAAAGTTTAAATGCAGAAAAATGCTGGAATTCAAACATGTATACGTGGCTAGAAGATAGAAAATGTGCAGTGTGAACTGTCTGTTGCTGTTTTTCACTTTTCATTTTTGTTGTAATGGTCTTCTTTTACATTCCACCCTCAGTCATGATGGTGATGTCTGCTTGCATCCATGACATGCTTGCATCTATGCTCCCCTTTTGGATGGAGAACCCTTGTGAGAAAAGACAAAGCATCCCTCAGGAAGGTGAAGCATAAGTAGGGTGTATATCTATCTCCATGGGGACCATTTCAGCAGCACTGCAGAGCAGATTTGCTCTGAGGCCTGTTGGATCCAGCAGTCATTCCAGCTATTTCCCCTCCCCCTCCCCTTGATTTATTATACTGTGATTTTGGCTGCAGCTTGATTGAAGAAGAGCAGTGAATGGCGATTATTTTTTTTGGACCAACCACCTGAAAAGGAGAAGCCCATTCAGCCCAGGTGAGGCTACTGACTGTGACAGCTTTTAAGAAATGGGTAGTATTGGCATTTTTAAATTTTAGCGCTGGGGAAAATTTTCTTCTGCAGAATAAATTTGGGTGGAGTGTATACAGTGTATGTGTAACTGCTGTTTTAGAACACCTTTTGGACTGAGAAGTGCTGTAGAAATATGAGATCCTTTAATGCTTTTTCTTTGCATAAGGAATGTTGCTTTTCAATGCAGCTGTTTAGCTGTTGTGAACAGGTGTGCAATAAACACCCCTTCCCTTTTCAACCAAGTGTGGTGGTGGTGGATACCCTTTCATTTAAACATGCGTGGCTTTCTCTCCTACAAGAATTAAAAACTTTAAAAATAGCGTACATATCTAGAAAGAATATCTAGCCTTGTCCTGTTTCCCTCTTCCCCTCCCCCTTGCTACCAACTCAAATTACTGACAAGCTTTGGAAATTTCAGGGCAGGGGAACAGAGGTGCAGCTGGCCTGCATGTGTTGCACCAGCTGTAATGCAAATGTTATATGCTGAAAGAGGCTTTTCTCACTTTTGTAATTCTTGGATATTGTTGTGCAATGGGGACATGTGACAATTTGTCTTAAATGTGTTTGCTGATATGTTCCACAGAGTATACTGCGTCCTTTGTTCCTTGCCGGCAAGAAACAGTATCAAAATGCAATTGCTCGTTGGCAGCATGTCTGATTGCAGCTGGGACTGTCCTCTTACCTTCCCCATCCATCAGGCCTGAGGTGATCCCATCACACTTAAAAGCAGTTAATTTAGGGCTGGCCAGAACACAGACTTCGGTAAATCCTCAGCTTTCTTGGCTTTTTGGACAATTATAAAAATAATAATAATAAACCACTTTTTTTTTGTTCTTTGATTCTGAAAGTGGCATTACCTATTGCTCTTCTGCCTGAGAGGGCCAAAGGGGAATTGCTTGGCTCTCTGTGCCCTGGGTGTTTGTGGGTATCAGTCAACTTTGTTGCTGCTTATCTGAAGCAGTAAAAGTATAGGCGCTGGAGGTTCAGTTATGTAAAAACAAAAGCTGATGTTGATTTAATCCCATTACCCTGCGTTGATCTCTCAACCACTGGACTCTTAGTAGGATTCCAGCTTTAATCCTGTAAGAATCAATCTGGCCCATTGCTTTTCTGTCCTGATCCTAAATCCCCCTTTAATCTTGTTAATTATACCAGGCCTCTTTTGGTTTCATTTTTTTTCCCTTATGGACCAGCAAAACCACACAAAATCTTCATGTTGCTGTTTCTGACCTGGTGTTTTTACCCTTTGTTCATCCTGTTGAGGAGCAAGGTTCTCCACAAGGCTGGTTTCATCATTCATAGCAGTGCATTTGGTGACCTGGTGTCTGCTGCTTCAGATTCCTGTGAAGTCAGCTGGTTATGCTGTTGCACTCAATCCCTCCTGGTTCTGTGAGGAGTTTTCTTCTTTTTCATCTGTTGTTTGATGCTCTGCTGTGTGAAGGGGGTGGGTGTCATGGAACATGACAGCCACTTTGAAATTGCTTTCTTATGTTAAAGAAAAGGGGTTTTTGGAGCAGAATCCTATCACTGGAGAAGAAGACAATGTCAGGGAATATGGAACACTGCTTGGATGATGAGGCACATGCTCTGAGAATACTGGAACCTGTGTCAGGGCCTGGGTAGTCCCATGGCCCACAGATGTATTCTGAAGGTCACAGAGAAATTCAGCTTCTTAAAGCAATCTATTTATGTTTATGTGTGTTCAGGTGGCTTGAGGAGAGGAATAATGCACATTCTGACTTGAGGCTCTTTATCTTCACATTGTACTGTCTGCAGGCCTCCAAACCCAGTGTTGCATTTTCTGTGTAATGCACAAGGCCAATTTCTCCCTGTGACAATCTGCTCCTGGCACTTGCAACAGAAACTAGCAGTGTTTAATGTATTCATCTCTGTTATTTCCTATAATGTAAAGAAGAAAACCAACCCAAAATTGCACCTTACATTTGCTGTAACTTGATCGAGAGCTGACAGATCATTTCTGGAACATGTCTGTGCTGGGATCTTGACTGCTCTGCCAAATTTTTTGCCTTTATCTTGCATGCTGCTCCTTTTCTCTCCCCTGTCCATGCAGCTCTGCCTCACCCAGCAGAAGCTTCTACTTTTCCAGCCTTTCAGCCAAATTCTGATTTCCCACCACCTTGCCAGAGCACCACGGGGCTGATATCCGTCCTTGCCAAAATGCAGGCTGTAGGTATGGGTCTGCTATAGAAATAGCTAGGGTGATTTGCTTTTAAACCAGATAGAGGGGAAACCAGGTTTGTATCACAGAGGATGAACTCTATGGATGCATTTATTCCAATTGAAGCAGCCCTTGTGCTTAGTTTTTGGAGAACACTTAAAGCCATGACAAGGAAGTAACAACTGATTTCAAGGAAATGTGGGCATTTTCCCAGCAATTCTAGGGTTAAGGAAATTGTAGAGGGGTACATGGTGACAGTGCTCCCTATTTTTGTGTGTTGCCAGTAGTGAGAAGAAGGAAACTTTGATTTCTAATCCGCTTTGGAGGAGGTTCCCTATCAGGGCTGCACAGAAACATCCAGTCAAGCAGCTCCTTTATCATAAAGGGGATTTTAATTAAAACTGTTCTTGCATCATGAGCGAAATGAGTGTCAGTGCCAGCCAGCCCTGTACTGGGCATTTATCTCCTTCAAACCACATTACCAGTAATTGCTGCATTAAATCAAAGTCGAGGGAGATTACAGGTCTGAATTGGGCAGGCGACCAGTGCCAGCATGGGGAGCTCCATGTTGCCGAGCCGCTGATATGGGAGCCCCCTTGGCCCCCCAGCTGGAGGTGAAGAGTCAGGGGGCTGCTGGATCCCAAGAAGCCCTTCTTATTACAAGACAGGAATTTTTGTTATAATCTAGGAGGAGTGGCAGGCTGTATGTTTGCAGCATTTTAAGATGCTGGTGTTTTTCTATTAACTTCCTTTTAAAACAAACAAACCTGATAACAAAACAAGCCCCGTGGCATTGCCATCCCACTTCTGTCTCCTGTTTGGATCCACCACAGACGTTCCCTTTGGTTCATCATCTGCTGCTTATTCCAGCCCTGAAATATAAGAATAAATCACCTCTTGTCTTGATATATCCCTTTTTCTCTACACTCCTTGCCACAGCTCTGCTGTGGAGCTGCTTACTTGATTCCTCTCTGTCCCAGTGTGGAAGGGCTTCTCCCCTTCTTCACCTCTCCCCCCGCCGAGGAATTGTATCTGCCTTGACCTGTGGCTCTTTTGCCAACTATGGCTCATTAGTTATTTTAATTATTTTTCTAGATTTTTAAGCATTCTGTTGTCTCTAGATCTAGAGCAGCTGTTTCCCTTCTTCTTGTCTCTATACTTTAACCTTGGTCACTCTAAAAAACATCTGATAATCCTAGTGTTGCTGTTGCTTCCACTCTCCAAACCTCTGTCAGAGCAAGGCTGAGGAATGGCCATGTCCACATGAGATCTCAGGCATGTGGGCTGGCTGAAGTAATTAGATCTATGTGGGCAATCACTGAATTATCAAAATGTGACAGCTGCACTTTCAGTGGCTGTTATTACCTCTGTCCCATAATTGCAAAGAGGGTAAGCCTGGAAGACATGGGGTTTTTTCCTCTTCCTCTCTGTCATTTTCTTTGTTTTTGTCTTGGTGGTGATTATGTATTTTTCCTGTTCTATTGCTGACGATCTTGGGGCATTTGGGTGGCAGTGACTTGTTTCTCTTTTTTTGCCCAGAGGTGTTGGCAATCTGCCATTCTGAAATTTTCTTCCTACAGTATTTGCACATCTACTGCATTCCTATGCTGCCGAGTAGGGTCTCATTCTCAGCACTATACTGAGAACCTGGTAATGTATGTGGAAGATGATGCTGCAGCTGGATTTGCCTGCTAAAACAGGTTGCATACTGTCGAGCTGTATTAGATTTTTAAGATTTGCACAAGTTTTCTCAGAACCTGTCTAGTTCATAACAGTTGCAGTAGTGTGCCTGCTGTGCCCCGTCAGAGCTTGAAGGTGCAGCTTTTGCTTCATTACAATGTGAGCTTGAGATTCAGCTTAAGTATTGCCCTACTTTAACTGGCCTACGCATGAATCTCTAGCCTGAGATAAGAGGTTCTTTTAAATTCCTGCTGAGACCTGTAAAGCCGCAGAGGCTGAAGTTTGAGTGCTGCTGATATCCTAGCTGATAATGCAGAGGGGTTGCGATTAATTTTTGCCTTAGTAGTCCTGTTACCACGAAGTGAGGGCAGTCCCACTGCAGAGTAACTGGAGAGTTGTGCAGAGAACATGAGCCAAGTCTTTGGTGGAGATTTCTTGATAGTCAGAGAAAGCAGAGATAAGGGTTTTCATGGGAGCCAGGAAACCATCTTTATGGCATCATGGTTTTGGGACAGAGAATGCAGATAGTGTGGCAGATTAGGGTGAATGAACATGAGTGATTTTTTTGTAGAGGTCACAGAGAGCTGATGGAAGAGCAGGTATCTTGATTGTGCAGATAGTGGAACCAGAGAAAGCCCTCAGTCCAGGGATTTCAGCTGCTGTCTCTTGTTTTAGAACTTGCTGGGAGTTGAAACTAGCTTGCAGGAAAGGGCTTTGGACTGAGCCATTTTGGCCTTTGTTCTGTTCTTCTGGCTCTTAAGGAGAAGAGTGGGTGGCAGTTATCTTATGCGCCCATGGCAGACTCTGTGTCCATGTCCTGGGATTCTGTGTGAGAATAAAAAGATTTCCAGAATTTTTCTCTCTCCTCCTTTCTCAAAATTAGATGGGTTTCAGAAATCCCAGTCAAAATCTAAGCGTTTGCTGCCTTTTACTATTTTTGTCTTAGTCTGAGGCAGAAAGTGGTGTGAAGACTACTTCTTGCCTCTGAGCTGGCATGGTCTTAACATACCTCTTTCTGTTCTCCAGCACAACCTTCTACTTCTCTACTGAAACCACTAGAGAAGGGATACAGCAATAACTAGTACCTCTGCCTCCAGACGAGTAGTCCCTGGAGTCCCCCCCATATTAAAGGATGACTTGCTGCTGTCACCATTCATGTAGCCTTGTATTGACTCTCCTCTTTCAGGGTAAACTGCATCATTTTTGCCAAAACTAGGCTTTGCATGCTATTTCTGGATTCTTTCTGTGTCCTCAGCACATGCACCAAACTCTTAACTACACCACTTCTGGTATTTTGCTCTTGAATCTCTTTAGAGTTGCCTGACTTTAGGATTTTTAATTTTTTTTTTTTTTTTTTAATGGAATGGGGAAAAAACAGGAGTCATCATCTAAAGCTGAGCAGGTGGGCAAGATTTTGCCTGCAGAAATTAATGGACAGATGTAATTCTGTCATGAAATTATCTTTGCAGATTTATGCTGAAAGTGTCATATTTTGTATATTGCTGTGCTGGAACTGTTTCCAGGTGACTTCATGAGATTAATTTGGTGACCTGCTGTTGTGGCAGCTAAAGGTTCTGCCTGCATGATGTTCTTCAATTCCTCAGTTCTTGCCAGTAATACAGTCTCAAACCCAGCTATCACACATAGACAATGCTGCCTGTTTATCTCTCTCTTACTTTCATTCAATTAAGAATTTTGTTTAGTATTTTTGATGTGTTTTGCCTCTTGCTTACACAGTTAAGGAGTGTGGGCAGCTGCTCTGCTATTCTGATTGCACCAAACTGGGCAGAGAGTGCTTTTGCTCCTGTGTCAGAACAGCAGAATGCTGTCCCAGAAAACCTTTCCCCCAAATTCTGCTTTTGTTTGTGTGGCTGGGAAGCCATACCACTCTAACGCAGGGATAAATTTAAATTCATACTAGCATAATTTATTGTGTGACCACTCGTTAACTTGGAACAAGCACCGTATTCTATTCTAGTTTGTCACGTGGGGGCAATTTGATAAGCTAGGAGGTGCGGTGGGGAAGAAAGTCCATACCAAAACCATCTCTGTTAGGACACAAATGCTCAGCTAGATGAGTAAGACACACAGCCACGTTCTGAAATGCTCTGCAGTGGTTCATCATGTTCTCCCTTCACCCCAGGCAAAGGCGGGGTAGAATGCGTTCACTCAAACCCTTGTTAAAAGTGGTTTATCCGCTGAGCCGTTTGCTGGGATAGATTGGGAATGCATGTGGCATTTCCAACAGCCCCACGTGGCTGTTTGCTGGTGGATCTGAGGTAATGGCAGAACTGTACTTACACTACAGGGGAATTGTCAGTGTGGTCCAGCCCTATTTTGTGATTCATTCAATTAAAAATACTTGGTGAAAGTATGTCTGATGCTACCATCTGGTGACTTTTAATAATATTTATTCTTAGGAAGGTGGTTCTTTAATTAAGGAATTAACCTTAATTTTTGTAGGCTTAGCGTCTGAAGAAATGCTCAGACTTAAGCTACTCTATTTCTAGAAGAGTCAAATCTTTCTTTTTTGGATCTCCCCGCTGTCCCCTTAAGGATCAGCTAATTGAACTGCTGCTGCTTGTAAAGTGAAAAACCAAGTGGGAGTGTGAAAGACAGAATGGGCAAAGCTTTTCTCTGACTGAGGTTCTGGAACAGTCTCGGAAGTGAAGGAAAACTGCCTCCACTCTATTCTTTTTGCTTCCTCTTTGTCCACTGCCCCCAAAGGAGGCACAAAGGCAGTGTGGCTGTCGTGTAATGTCTAAACTATGAAGAGAAAACTCCTTGTCTTCCTTGATGTTGAAATTCTGCATCTGGACACCTTTTTGTTTCTCATGTAACAAGCAAAAAGCATTTTGATGGACATGTAGCATTACCAAGATCAGTGCTTATATAAGTGGTCCCAAAAGAAAGCTGTGATGTGATCACCTTCATTACCAAGTGTCTTAGCCCAGAAGTATACTTATTTGCTTCCTGAAGCAGTGCCACGTATTTAGAGTTCTCCTTGAAAGAGGGCCCAGACCCAAGACATAGATAATTTTTTTCTGGAAAAATCTATGTATACTTTCTTCTCTCCCTTTCATACTATGCCTTTGGTAGTAACTAAGGTAGTGGAGCCTGTCTGGTTTTAGAGGCTTCTTTTGGACTTGCTGCATGTTATATTCAGGTGTTCTAGAGTTGTCTCAAGATTGTATAATTAAAACCTGTTCTGTAATGCATGTAAGGCAATGGATTGGGGTAGAAAGGAAAGCAAGCCAAAGTCGTGTCTTCTATATGATGCTGGTGTATCAAGACTACTGGCAGATTTATTTTACAGCTTAACCACTAATAGAATCTTGTGAGTTATTGTTCTGTTAAAGCTGCCTTGCTGTGAGCCAGCCTGTTAGCATCTTGAGTAAAACCTCAGTGCTGGGAAACACAGTCTTTCGACAGGATTTTTCAAACTTCAGATGAGTGTTCATCACTGACGTACATTTTTCCTTTGTAGTAATTTCAGAGGTAGGCTTTGGGCAATCTAAGTTTTGCCTGAATTAACTTGAGTCTTTGTCTGGCAGATGAAGTTGTCTGGGCAGGATCTGTACTTCTAACTTGAGGAAGACTCTGCCTACAAAAATCTTAACTTTGGTATCGAGAGTTTGTCTGTCTCTGTTGATAGCCGTGACAGTGTAGGTTGGGTATGGGAGGAGCTTGATGTCTGGTTGACAAAGATCCAGGCTTGTGATTTCATGAGTCACCTTGGTATATGGGTTTCTGGAGTTTGCTAATGTTACGGTTCTACTGGATGGCTGTAAGAAAGCTAAACAAAACAAAAAGTGCCAATTGCCCAGCAGACAGAGGTGTTGCAATATACTCCTTTAACAGACTGATTTCGTATTATTGTTCTGCCTCCTTTTTCCATGTCCTTCCCTAAAGCAGAGTTTGTTGAGGCTTTGAAAATAAGCAGTAGTTAAGAAGTGTAATGACTTCTAATTCTGACCTGTTCTCCTCTTACGTTGTGTATTTGTAATTGTTCTTTAAAACTATTCTAGTTTTCCAGTCTAGACAAACCATTAATATTAAACAGCTACATGTAGATGATGCAGTGAAGACCTAAGGGTAGTAACAGGATGCAGGTATCTTATGTCCACAGTTTAGAGTGTGCATGGTGCCTGCTGTTAAGCCACTTTAGGCCAGTTTCAGGACTACAGAGCTTGGTTGAAGAATGTTTAGAGTTGTAGTGGCACATGCAAGCAAATTCTATCACTATTAAGTAAATTGCCTTGCAAGTGGAGAATTTGTTGCAGAAAAAGATGGAAAAGGGAGATCTCCAGCACTTGGAGGAGAAAACACATGACCAGGAGCTATTTTAGAGCTCCAGTTTTATTAAGTACTGTCTTTGGAGTTTTTCTCTCTTTGTGGTGGGTGGGGTTTTTTTTGGTTGTTTTTTTTTTTTTTAAATTGTGCATTTTATCCATGAAAACCAGATGTGTAATGACTGAAGTTCCAGGGTCTGCCTGAGGTATTTCCTTGGTAGAGGCAGTGATTATGATAGGGCAGTCTTTTCTGCTTTACGTTTTTGCTGCTTTCTGTAGCTTTGGGTTCTTTGGGCCTTTTGCCAGGGGTCTTTTACTTTTCTTGGATTCAAAGTGTATTTTTGGTGATTTAATTTGTGCTAATGTGTTTTTGGACTATTAATCCTAATGAACATGAGGAATCAGTAGCACTAACTAATCAGACAGGGTTTCAGGCAAGTAATGGCTCCTATGGCTTTACCAACCTTCTTCTTTCCTGTGATGTCCTTATTATGCTAACACACTCTGGTTTGCTGCTACTCCACATCTCCCAGAACTGCTGGTTTCATTTCTGCTTTAATGCATCTAGTTCCTGATCTGCGACATTTGCCTGCTTAACATGTTTCACTTGCAGAGAAGGCACTGGCTGGGTGCTGAGTTATTCACTCACCTGCATAGCTGATCTACCACCAAATCTTCTTGCTCTTGAGATCAGGACATCTATGTAAAACTGGCAGGTTTCTGAAACGTGAGAAAAATCTAGTTTCTGCAATCACCCATGTGTTGTCATGTTTGCTTCTGCGTGCCATTTCAGAATATTGAGCTTTCCTGTGCCTGCTCTGCTTACATTTATGTCCTCCCCAGTTGAATCTCTCATGATTCCAGGGTCAAAATAACACCTAGACCATAAGGAAGTTTTCTAGTCGTTGGTGATATTAAATCTATGAAGAAAAAGGAAAATCATGCAGCTCATCGAAAAACATTATATCCATTCCAGCAAACAAGCAATAAGTGTAGCCCTGGAGGGAGGAATGGGGACTTTCCAATATAAATTCTCACCTGGAGTGAGCAAAAGCCACCTTCCTGCTCAGGGCATGGGACCTGTTTGATGCAAATTGAGAATCTCTTGCAGCTCTGAGATGTAATCTTGGTGCTGTTTGTCTAACACTAGTATGAACTGGCTGAGCTGCTTGATCTATTTAGCTGCTATGGAAATCAGTACATACCCAGCCAGAAAATGCATCCTTGCTTGCTGGCATGTTTCCTACATTTACATCAGTCTTTAAAAAGCAGAGACATATTGTGAGCTCATCAGATCTCTGATGACCCAGTTTAGCAGATGTAGTGATTGGCTAATTGTTAAAGATGCCATTTTTGGTGGGTGAGAGGAAGAGCATCAGCCAGGCTTCTAGTGATGAAGACTTAGATTCAGCAGAGGTAAGAGCTCTTTAGTGGAGTAACTAGATAAGGCTTGGATTAATTTGTCTGGAGAACAGAAAATTGTGAAAAATATTTATAAATAGAGTTCATAAAATGAAACTGTTGGTGTAATTCCTTAGTAAAGATCAATGTGGGCTAATGGCTGTATAACATGGAACTGTCTCAGATTCCATCCTGTATTGCTATGTCCCCACAGTAGCACAGTTTTTAGCAATTTAAAAGGAAAATGTGGTCAGTGTCTGGAACTGCCATAGGTGCACTTCAGCCATCAAGAGACTATGGCTGTATTATGTTCTTATAGCTGTACTTGTAATTGTGACTTAGCATGCTTGCTATAAACAGTCTGAACAAAGCAGGCAAAGCAAAGCCCAGGGCTGTGGTCTTGGCATTTCCCAAAAATGTTCCTCTGTCTCCAGACATCAAAGAGAGCAGTGCATGTGACACAAAGTACTGAGTTTTGAGAACACAGGGAAAAACTTGTGTAATCTCCATGCCTTGCTTAGTACACAGAAAGGGGAAAATTAGGTAAGTGCTGCTACAGTGGCATGTAAAACAGTATCTCTAGAAAGAGCAATGGATAGGTAGGAGCTGGAAAAAAAACCAAAATTAAATGTTATTTAAAGAATAATAAAGTTCAGCATAGATGGGTGATAGTTGGGAGACTTGGTAGCTGTGTGATCGATAAATGCACAAACATCAGAGTGGGTTTCTCTGCAGACTCCTGGCATTTGAAAATACAAATAGAGGAACTAGAGCTACTGGTGCAGAACATGAAACTGGATATTATAGGGACAATATCAATCTGCAAGAATAGTAACCATGGCTTTAACATGCAGAAGATTATGTGTGGTTCAGATAGGGTAGATGTAACAGGTGATAGGCTGTATTGTATGCAGTGGACTGTAAAGAAGAAAGTAGAGTAATACTGATAATATAGGATTTGTTTCTGGTCAAACTGATGTGGAGAAGAATGGTAAAAGAGGTCCCAGGGGAAGTACTGTGAGTCTGCTGTAATCCCTCATAGGATTGAATTCAGATATAAATATGAGGCTTGAAAATTATACTATTCCCAATACTATTAGAGAGATAAATATTAGTATGGTAAGCTTTAATTTCTCAGATACAGCTTGGAGAAAAAATGCTGCTAATAATCATCAGATCAAAAGATTTTGTCATTGTAGCATCATCACCTGTTGTTGACACAGTGAGTGGATTATTGGTGCTATGACTGTTACAGGAAAACAAGCTGTTTGGGAGCCTCCATCTCCCCACCTTTGGATGGGATGATCATGATATAAGCTTTGATACATGAAGCAAGATATTTAATAAAGTCAGTGCAGCCCTGAATGTAGAATGGTGTGGTTTGGGGTTGGTAGGCTTTTTTTGATTGATTGGGATTTTTTTCTTAATTTGTTTTGTGGAGGCACTTTGGATACACATTAGTGATGGTATATGTAAAGGGGAAAATCCTCTAAGAACAAACTTTACCCTAACCTTATAAAGGCTATTAGGTTAAAAAAAAGCGAATTTACAAAAGAGAGTTTATCAGTAGAGATTGCTGTGCCTTTAAAATCAGTAGGGATGAAATATAGAACTGCCAAAAATCAGGCTGAATTAAACCTTAAAAATGTTGCTAAGGAAATGGGTGACAGTTTCTCAAAATACAGTTAGAGAGAAGGGAGGAGGTGGGGCCACTTAGTGTTGAGGATAGGGTAGTTAATGAGGATGCTCTCGTGGTCACACAGTTGAACAAGTCTTTGTTGTTTTAAGTAGAGTTGATCTTGGGAGCAAGGGCAGTATTGATAATGGGCATGAACCCACCATAGAAGCAACCACACTGGACATTTCAAAGACCCTTGTGCAGGTAGTTAGTGCAGGTAGGCTGGGCTGGAGAGCAGGGTTGCCTGCGGAAGGGGGGGTGTGTGCCTGTTCCTGGGAGTGAAAGATCTGGTTCATGCAGTTGCAGATCTGACAGAAGCTTTAATCTATCAAAATAGGAGTGCTGTCATATGTTTGGAGAACAGGAGGTGGAATAGACCTATTGCTGATGGGGAACGATCTGAGAAAATACAGACCTAACCTCAGCTGCATGCTGACACACAAATATCAATTAAAGGCTTGGATACAAATAAAAAATGCGATAAAAGTTAACACAAATCCATTAAAACTGGGCTGTGCCTTATCAGCCTGTCTGTTTTTAAGATAACCAGTTTTCTTACCTTGATAATGTGTGTTTTACATAAAGGGATGACATCTCTTACTATAGACAGGTTCTACAGCATCTGATGTGGTCCTACAGAGGAAAGTACTAGTGAGGCTAGAGAAAATGCATTTTAGTGCTGGAATTGTGAAACAGAGCAGATGTTGTTCTGGGTGATGTCTTTAAAAATAAAGATGACCACAGGCTATATCAGGTGCAAGAACATGCTTCTAGAGGTTGGAGAATAGCTAGTCTGTCATGTGACAGAAGACTGGAACAGCTGCTTGTTTGGATGGTTAGAGAGGGAATACATGAGGAAGGTTAATTGTAAGGGAAAGAGAAAATACGGCTAAGCCATCGGACAGTACTGGCACAAGAACAAAGGAAAGACAGAAATTGCTCAGGAATAGCATTAAGCTGGAGAACACAGACCCCAGATATTCTAGAGCAGCCTTTTAGCTGGGACAGTGTAGCTGTGAAACCCAGCTCTAAGACAGAATGTGATAAATTTTATGAAAAGTTAAGATGATGTTGTATGATAGCAGTTGATCTGATTCGGTCTGTCAGGAGATCTTTTCCAGTCTTCATATTTCTGTAAATTTAAAATTATTCATATATATAAGCATCTGCAGGAACAAGATTATGATTTTATGACAGTTACCTAACTGGTGTTACTCGAAATGCATGGGCATAGTAGGTTGCATGGTAATGTAGTTGGACTGTTATCTCAAAATAGAATTATGGAGTGTAGCGCCATCTTATATTTGACTAATACTCATTGCAAGTCAGTGTGCAGTAGTAAACCAGCCCTTGTGGCCAGTCTTGGAGGAAATTCAGTAGTTTATTACTGGTCAGTAAAGTCCTGCTCTGTCCATCTTGGCACATATGAGCTTAAAACTAGCTTTTGTAATTTAATTACTTGAGGGACACAGGAAATGCGATGCTTTGTTACCAAAGTGTCACTCAAATATACAAGTCACAGTATTTAAGTTTGCATCAAAAACTTTAAAGCATGGCAGTTTTATTGGGTCTATAGTTAAAACAGCAGAGGAGCTTAGGTGATGCTCCTCTTCCTTGTTTTGTTTGGCCCATTTGATGGGTACTTATAGATAGGAAGATATCTGCACTAGGATTTGGAAATGTTTTATTCCCCTGAGGCCTGGTTGGAAATGACAAGAATTGGATTGTGAAATAAATGTAAGGTTTTTAACTTAGTTAGGGATTTGGTTTTATAACCTGGGGTGGTACTATGAAGTAGCAAAAACAGGCTGTGGAAAAGACTGGGTTTGTATAAATTAACGCCTTTTCATAAAAAGATTTTATTGGCGATACTAAATTGCCTGAGTGCATAGTAATGAGCTCTGCAAAAGAATGAAAGGCAGGTACCTTTTGAACATGTAGTTACAGAAAAGAGAAGGAAATAAAAAAGTATTGGTCGTTCAGAAGAAACCAGATTCTATCTGTGCCCCCAGGCAGGGCGTGCAGGGAGTGCTGAGAGGTAGCCAAAAAGCCCTCTGGTGAGGTGGGGGCATAATGGTGAGCTCCAGAAAGCTGTTTTGGGTCTGTTGGGGTGAAATAAGTTGGCCAAAGGCAGAATGAGATAGAAGTTCGTTGTGGGAGCCTCTTCCACCGGTGAAGAGATCTAGAAGCATAGCTGCTTTCCCATTTATGGGCAACTAATTTCTCTGTCTGTGCAAATCTTCACACAGAAACAACGGCTATAGAAACTATTATTTATTTATTTTAAATGTAGAAAATGTCATGCTTTATACTCCCCAAATTGGTCATGCTCCTTTTGTAAGGAAGGAGCGGCCCTGTGGCCTTAGGAAAGATCATGAGAGTGGGCAACAGCTGCTATAGCCACTCACCCAGCCCATAGCTGTCCTTTTCCGAGGCTCTCAGAAAGAAAGGGCAGTGGCAGCAGAGGCTGAGCCAAGAGCTGTCCTGCTGGGCTGAGTGGGTCGGAGGGCTGTGGATTAGGCACCCCTTACCTGAATGACAGGTTTGCAAATGCAAATTGTGCTAGATAATGATCTACATATTTAACCTCTTGAAGAAAAGTAAATCTCAAGTTTAACTCTTTCTGAGGGGGAGGAAATTATGAGTGACAACAGAAGCGCAGCTGCCCTAGAGCTAGGTTGAGGAAGCTGTTTAGTGTGCACAGCAGAACTACAGAAAAGTTAAATATTAGAAATGCAAAACCCCCCTGACTTTATGCATTTAAAATGGTGTGTGGGGGGGAAATTTGGCTAGCCCTTGTTGGATTTGATCACTGTAGTATGTTTATTTTTGAAACCTGGTGGGGGGTGGTGTGGGGGTGTTATCCCTGCTATCCTTTGGAGGAAAATGAGAATCTTGTGGGCTTGGGCTGTTAACTCTGAGAACCCAGGTTTGGTCCAATGTCAACCTGGTGCGGTTTTTTGTAGTGATGGGTGAAACCTCATGCAATTTGTTATGGGAGGTCAGGCCCCCTTGGTGCACCCCCTGGCCATGGCGTATCTTTTAAGAATCAGCAGGCTCTCGGATGTCTGGTAATGTGGCCGGCATGTGAAGCTGCTGGGATGAGTGTGCTCGCCGAGCAGCTCCCCATTTGTCCCTGTCGGTCAGGGAGGAGATTCCTCCCTGAGAATGAGGAGGATGGGCTTCCTAAAATGGGCACAACAACTGGCCTTGCCCAGCCTTGCCCTCTTCTCCCTGCTGCTCACCCATCCGCGTGACAGAGTTAATCCCCCTTGTCGCCCCCAGTTTGACTGGAACAGCTGAGGGGGACAACCCACCGGCCCAAGGTTGGGGCAGTGGGGGCCATTCCAGGGCCCAGCTCCCCCCGCCAGCCCCAGTTCCGGCAGCTGTCCCCGCTTGCTTCAGCTGGGGAGGGAGGGAGAAGCATTAAACGATACAGGCACACACTCCCTTGTGAAAGAGATCCCTTCAGTTTGAGATATCAGTGTGGCTTCTCCCCTCTCCCTCCCTCCTTCCCTGACACCAAAGGGTTTTACTATGCTAATCCTAGCACCTGTCCCTGCAGAGGACAGCAAGAAGGGTATGGTGGTGGGGGAGGAACAGTCCCATATGTTTTTCCCTGTCCTGGATTGGGAGTGTTCCCTCTGACGCACCTAGAGCCCAGAGCATATGCTCTTTTCAGATTCTAAATGCTGTTTGCTTCCTCCCGTCCCTGGCAGCAGTGGCTGCGAAGATCCTGTGTCCCCCTCTTCCTGGCAGTTGTTCTGTTTGCTGCTGAGGACACTCCTCAGTTAAGGCTTGCAGGGCTGTTTTCAGTGGAGGATTTCTAATTTTAGGAGCCTCTGCTGCCTATGGTTGAGTGCTGCCTTGCTGGATCCCAGAAGAGAGAGGCTGAGCTGTGCTGAGACAGGCAGCTCCTTTTTATTTTCAGCTGTGCTAGTGTCAACCTGAGTGGCCCCAGAGGCCTGAGCCAAGCGCTGCGCAGGGCTGCCAGAGTCCTTCCCACAAGGCTGAAAGAGTGAGACTCGGATTTGAAGCTTCCAGTCCTGTGTCCATTTGGCCTTTAACTAGAGGATCTTTGGCTATGTATGGTGTGTATTGTATGGATTACCAATACCCAGTCGTCCAGGTAAGCAAAAGGACAGTGGTGACTTTAAAGAGTTTTGCTCTCTATGTTGCTTGGACAAAACTGGAGCTTACATGCTGGTTTTGTAGAAGGACACTGCTTCCAAGCTGGGCTCCTTGTGTCCCAGGCCTCTGCCCAGAGACTCTGAAGAGGGCTTTGAAGCTCCTGCACCAGAGCAATACCATTTGATACTTTTTAACTCCAATATTTGTCTTGTTTGAGACTTGTGTCTTTTGGTTCGCATTTTTGGCCTTTTTCTTTGATTGTTTGTTTGTTTGTGGAGGGGTTGAACTGGCAGTAGTGCTGTGCTCTGCAAACTAGTGTGTTGTTGTGTGTCTTACTGTGTTGTCCGGGCACATGTGACTTGTACATGTGACTGCAGCCTGCCATGGGGATGCTCAGCCACCCAGAGCAGCTCCTCACCTATTCTCCTCATCCCTCCTCCAAAATCACCCACAAAACCTCCAACAAAATCTCATTTGTCAAGTTATTGCTTTTGGAGGTTCAGAGAGGATGTGTAGGGCAAAAGGAACGGGTGGGTTTGAGAGCAGCGCTCGCGGCTGGGCGAAGCCTGTATTGCAGCCTCTGCTGGGGGAGAGGGCTATATTTGGAGCACACGTGAGATTTGCTGGCCCAGTGTGTGGAGCCTTGGAGAAGACAGAGGCTGTGTGGGTCAGGCTCAAATACTTTTGGAGCCAAGTGAAAGATGATGTTCTCTGGGCTATTCAGTGTCAGCACTCCATGTCCTTACAGGCACCAAGTTTATCCAGAAAATGTGAAATGTAGACTAGCAGTTCAAGATTATCTATGGTGAGATACATCAGATAGCCACTAAACAGTGTTTTGTTAGGTTAGCCTGTATCAGGGGTTTTATTACCCACATGAATAGAATCCACCAGCAGAAGTGTGTCTTTTGGTTGTTAAGATTTGTTCCTGATAAATTGGTTCTTTGCGCTTGAAACTCTTTTTTTCTTCTCTCTGGCCTTGATCCAGCTGGCAGGTTTGCTCTATCTAAACTTGAGCCAGCGCAGAAATGCAGGTAATGGGATGTTAAAATTGAAGGCTAGGCTTGCTTTCCACCCTTAGCAGCAAAGGGTGGTAAATAACATAGCAAAAAACTCCCAAACCAACAAAAAACACAAAAAAAACACCCCAAACAAGCAAACCCTCCCCCACAAACAAACAAAAACCCCCCATATCCTGAAAGCAGAGTGTTTGCAGACTCTTCTTCCAAGTTCCGTGATTTTTATGAATGTTAAAGTAACCCAAGCATTTAAGAGTGTACATGTAGACTACTTAGTCAAACTAAAGGTTAGTTCTTCATCTGTACTCTCATCAGTGTGATTTCAGTGGCCTTGTCCTTTGGCCTGCTGCATAAACAGCCTTCTCCAGCTTCTTTTTCATTAGAATTTGAATAGTAGGAGCTAACCTGAAACCATCATGCAAACACAGAAGAGAATATAAAAGTGTCACAGACATGCTCAGGTGGGACCAAGGAGCTTTGCCTGGCATGATGAGAATTATCAGCTGTGCCCGGCACTGTAGAGACAGACTAGTTTAATATGCCCATAGTTATTTCAAAATGCTAATTCTACAGAACAGTAACAAAGTTTTGATGCGTATATGCCCACAATGCATGAGAAATTGTAAGAACTCAAAAGTGTTTTCATCTAGGCCTGTTCTGAATACATTGCTTTTTTGAATAAATGCAGTAAGTAGGAAGGGGTGATCTCGTGGCTCTGAGCTATGTGTTCTTCAGACTTCCAGCCTTCAGCTCTGCTTGTGCTTCTCTGTTCTTTTCAGCAGCAAGATCTACAGTTTGGGTTTTGGTTTTGCTTAGTAGAGGGTGGCAAACACTCAGGAGTGGTTCCTTGATTCTCATGTAGGAGAGTCTAAGTGGAGGTCCACCAACTTATTCTGCGTGGCCATGACACAGCATCTGAACCCCCATCCCTCCGTGAGGAAAGATGAGTTGCACAGATTTCACCATTTTTTTTGTAGGCCTTGTTCATTATCAGATGTTGCTCCTCGGCTCCGGTGGACCCAGAGACAACAAAGGTCTCAAGTATTACCGGATCAGGTCATGTTCTGCAGGGCATGTTTTAAGCTTTTGAAACTCTGTATCAGATGTTCCTTTCAACTGGTTTCGCAGCAGTGGGCACTCTCCTAGTCTTGGCTTTTCTTGTTGCCTGAGCACATCCGCTGAAAATTGGGTCTTTTCTCTTGCTCAGCAGGAGCAAATGTGGATACAATCCAAGCACGGGGGAGGAGATGCTTTCTGGCCCACAATGGGGATGAAAGAGGGAGACCAGCAGTAGATCATAATGAAGAGAATTCCCACTCTGCTGGCACATGAGCAAAGCAAATGTACCAACTGGGTAGTGGGAGGCAATGCATGGGAAGGTTGAGTGCATGGTTGGGCACCTCATTTTCCTTAGAATCTAGACTCTTTCTGATGGCAAGTATTTCTGGAGGTTCCTCAGATGAAGGCCAAAATGAAGTAGAAATGGTGCTATTCTGGTTAACAGTAGAGGGATGATGTCCAGAAGGTCTGTGCTTCAGCCCTAGATCTGGGACAAGAAGCTACATTGTGGCACAGACAAGACTGAGTGAACACAACAGTTAAAGAACTTAAGTGGAGAGAATAAGGAGATATCCTGAGTGATTTGCAGAGGTCTGATGAATGAGATGCACAATGCTGAAACCTGATGCTTTGTCTTGTCAAAGGTTTAAGGAGGTCACTGAGGTTTTTGCTGCTTTTAAATGGAATTTACACTTGACCTAGAACCGTGCTCCAGAATCTCAGGTTAGTAATAGGGGGGAAAAAACAAATCCACTACTTTCCCTGGGTTTGCAACATTGCATTTAAATATGTGGTATTGTAACTTGCAGGTTACCAGAGGTGATAACACAGAAAGACGTGGGCTCTGACTCAGAGGCCTGTGAGCTGCCGCCATGGAGGCTGGCTGCCTCTCAGAGGATCTCACACCACAGTTTGGTTGTGTTGGGCGGCTGGCCCATGGCTCTCTGCCTCCATGCACTGGTGGCATGTAAGCGCTTCTGGTGTCTTGGTCTCCTCCTTTTCACAACAGAGGGAGGGACTGGCTTGTGACATGTGCTCCTGCTGGCCTGCTGACTGAGGAGAGAAAGGGCAAGGGAAGGAAAGGAAGAAGGGTGGAAGCCAGGGGTCAGTTTGCAGTCAGTGAAATTGGAAAGCTAAAAAGGATCACGGGTCAGCATGGGCTGCCTGGATAGCAGTGATGTAGCAGAAGCCCATGAAGCAAACCACTGGGCTTTTTTTTTTTTTTTTTTTAATGTAAATTATCACTGGGCATATTCATGCAAAGAACACATGGGGATGCAAGGTGTTACTGCACTGTAATTTGGCTTCTCTGCTGCTAAAGCCTGGGGAGTCTCTTGAGCACAAGGTGTCAAGAAGAGATACATCAGAAACACAACTTGCCTGAGCTGGTTTTATCTCTGCGTCATGAGCGCTGAAGCATCAGTACAGTCTTCTTGTCTAACTGTGGGACTGGCAGACCTGTGCTCAGCCCTGTCTGTGGGTTTCCATGGGTGCAATGTTCGGAAAAATCAATCAGAGCATCTCAGATCCTGTCTGGCAAATGGGGTAGCAGTGTATCACTCTGTGTTACCGGGTCGCTGAGAGAACAGATGCTGTCAACTGTGCCGTGCTCAGGTGCTCAGGGCCAGATGCTTGCTGAAGATAAATGGGAGAGAAAAAAGCGAGCTGGGAAGGAGTCCAGCAGTCTCCAGGTTTTATGATGATAGAAATGCAGATCCTGGCAAGGATACTGCTTCCGGTTCAGCCAACACACCGTGTAACCCACGCGTTCTCCCTTTTGTGGCAGGAGGGGGTGTCTGTGCAAAACTGACAGCTATCTCTCCAGCATCCTCCAGCCGGGAGATACTCTCTCCCGCCTGCTGAGGTCTAGGCGGGGGAGGCCTAGGGCTCTGGGAGTGGTGGGTACGGAGGAGCTCGGGCCGGCCGTGAGGTTCTGCCGGCCGGGACCAGCGCTGCATGGGACCCACCTTCGTTTTGTTTCCAGCTCGCGTTTGCGCCTTTGCCGAGCCTCCTGGTTCCCGGGGAGCAGTGGGGAGTCCCGGCGGGCCGGCGAGGGAGTGCCTCGCTGGNGAAAGAGAGGAAAAAGGGCTCGGGGAGCACCGCGCCGGCGAGGCAGCGCAGCGCAGGCACCCGCCGCCGCCGCCCTCCTCCACGGGGCTGCTGCTTTTTTATNGTTTATGGAGAAAAAGAAAATGGTAACTCAGGTAAGGGTGGCGGGCGGGCCGGGCTCCGGCGGCTGCCCGCCCGGCTTTGTCTGGGCGGGGAGCGAGGCGCCCGGAGCAGGGGGAGGCGGTGCGGGAGGGAGCCCCGCCGCGCCGGGCGCCCGCGGGGGGGGC
>VYXD01009704.1:560706-579777 GCA_013397195.1 Hylia prasina | reverse complement strand
TGGGAGCTTTGGGGAAGGGGTTCCTGCGGTCCCCTTGCCCGGAGCAACCTCGCAGTGCCCTCTAGAGAGAGCGCTGCGCGAGGGGCGCGGGTTGCCCCTGCTTCGAGTTAGGCTAAACCCGCCTTTGAACGGCCGATCGCGAAGGTGAACGTCTTCCCCGTCGCATCTCCATCCGGCTGGCGGGCACCGCGGGGACCGGGTAGCTGTAGGCATGGGGCTGCCCGTGTCTTCCTGGGGGAAGGCGGCTGACGTTTCCTGAGAAGCGCGCCCAGCTGCCAGGGCCATCGCGCATCCACCGCAAGGGGTTTTCATCGGACAGTGCTCGCCTTTTAAGGCTACTGTGTGCTTTTGGATTTTCAAATTTTTTTTTCTTTTTTTTTTTTTTTTTCCTCTGGCATGGCATATGCAACTGGCCACCGGAGGGAGCGGGCAGAGGGAGGGAGGAGTAGGAGAGCAGTATCGTGGAGCTGGAATGCTTTGGAGTTAGGCATTATATAATGTCCCTGCAGTGCCTTGCAGAGCTGGAAACCTTTGGGGAATATTCCCAAAGGGGTGGAGGGAAGGACTCTCAGAAGGAAGTTTTCTTCAAATCTGGATTTCACAAGTGCTTTTTTTCTGTAAAGCTTTGAAGGTCTGTAGAGTAGATGCATACTGCCTTTTTGGCTTTCCTTAGCTCTGGCTGAAGCCCCTTTTACTAGCTGCTGCTGAGGTCTTGCATGTCCCATTGTAAGGGGTAGCTCTTTCCCTGATGCCTAACTCAGTATGAATTTACTGTGAGAAGTGACACCCACTTTGACCCTTCTCTCATCTTGCATTGATTGTCAGTGGCTCAAAAATAGGTCTCTGTCCACTCTAGAGGTATCTTCCCAGGCTCCCAAGCCCACCTTCTGCTTCTGCTATTTAGTCCCTTCCATTATGGTTTCCTTTTTATTGGGACCAAGGCTTTCTGTTTTGAGAGAGAAATCTCGGCAGAGATCTCATGGGGCTTTCTGTACCTATATTTAGTTTAGCAAGTGATGCTGGAAAGCTGTGTCTCTGCAGTCAGGGTCCATTTGTGTTTTGCTGTGTGCTCAGAGTGTGTGCCTGGTTGTGACAGAGGTGTCTGCCCCTAAGCTGCAGGTTGACTTGTGCACATATTGGAGAGTTGTTCTGCACAGCCTGGTGTTGCAATGTGCTCTCAGCCACAGCCATCACACTTGGACCCTGTGTCTATGCGGTGCACAAAGGTGCCTGGGTCACCAGGACCAAGTGTGTGTATATTGTGCGGGTCTGGGACCAAGCACCTTGGAGCATGAATCTGTCGGCTTGGAGATGTGCAGAGCTGGGAAAGATGGGATTCTATTGGAGTGCTGGCTGAAACAGGGGAGGGTATAAACTCATTTAAAGGCTTAGGATATCCTAATAGACTCCAGGGAAATTTGTCTTCCACAGAAATTCTTAATTTATTGATGTGGGGAAGGAGGTATCAAGACTGTGCATTATTGTATTGTTTGACCTTGAAATATGATTGTCTTAAGAGTAGGTACTATTTGGTATAGGCTTTCAGGATTTGCATTGTGTATTTACATGCTGAGATGCTGGAGAAGATGCATGTTAAAAAAACAGTAGGAGAGGAGAACTTGGACTGTGTGTCAGTTGGGGATCCAAGATGAACCATGGATAGCCCTTGTACGCAGAGTTGAGGAAGACAGCACAGGTCAATTCAGCTCTAGCACAGTGCTGCCTTCTCTCAGGGGGATCATTTGGCTGCTAGGCTGGCCCTCAGCAGTACTTCACTGCAGGTTTGGCCAAATGTGGGGCTGAAGGAGCATGGCACCTTCAAGACAATATCCCCAGCCACGTTATTCTGCAGTGTTGTGTGAAGCAGTGGTGCGCCATTACTTAAACCTCTGAACTTACTTCCTTGGCGCTCTGTTTCATTTATGAAAAGTAAGTATTTTTGATACGTTATTATAAACTGGTAATTGCCACTGAATGAATTCAGCATTGCTAAAGCCTTGCTCCGTTTAGTTCAGCCTCTAGAAAACATTGCTTACCTGGTCTGAGTTCTCTTGTATAGTAGGGAGCAAGCTCGCTGTCTTCCTTGGAAATGAGCTTCTGTATAGGCATGACAAGCTGATAGAATGGAATGAGTTTGTGGAGTGACAAGACGAAACAGTGATGGAAAGAAATGGGAGATGCTGGGAGGTAGAAATGTGCTTGAAAAAGAGGAAACAAAAATTGCTAATGAGAGTTAGAACTGAGATTAATTTCATACCTTAGCCTTATCTCCCTTAATCCTAAATCAGTGAAAATGAGTGTTAAGTGAGGCCCAGTACATTATGTACTAATTGCAGATAAAAGGGAGATTCTTCTGTGGATGGGAATTATATGCTAAAAGGCTTTTTCTCTGAGTGGTGCATGGTGAGATTGCTGGTTTGTGTGGAGCACAAAGCCCTCCCTTTCTTGGACAGCCCAGTGCCTTGCTGGCGTTTTCCTCCAAATCTGTTTCCCATCAGGGCTGGGAGAGGGGGAAGGTGTTGAACATCTCAGAGAGTGAGGAGGGAACTGCTGCCTCCTTAAGGGGTCCCCCCCAGCCCATGTGGCAGCCGGCAGTGCTGAGTGTGTGTGTGCGTGCCTTTGTAATGAATCCACTCCCCCCGCCCCGCCATTGTCTGCTCCCCTCCCTGCTCACACTGCTCTCAGCAATGGAACCTTTCACCTGGGCTGCTGCCCGCTGGTGGGCCTTCTTCCAAGATAGGAGGAGGAGGAAGGGCTGCTTGTAAGCAGAAACATCAGAATGTCTGCTTTTATGCAGCTGTAGGATCACTAGTCTCCATTTTGTGGCACCATTTGAAGCATCTTTGCTGCCCTGCCTCCCAGCATGCCCCCTCTTGTCCCCCCTAGCACCCCTTGGAGGCTCCAGCCAGTGCCGTTTATCTTGGCACGTGTTTGACTTGCTACACTGCCCAGGGCTCAGGGAGGTGATGGCGTTTGTGGCTTTGAGACTAATTTATGTCCTTGTTAAAATGAACCAGCAAGCAGTCTCATTTTTTCCAGAGGTTTTCTTCCCTTTCCCTTCCCCCTTCTATAACCCTTTGCCTCCCAGACTGTGTGTAGCTGTGAGACAACTTGTGCAGCCAAAAGTTGCTTGATCAGTCAATGATTTGTTTTTTTAAATTAAGAAAACCCAACAATTGCAGTGCTCCTTAAATGGAGATCTTATTTAAATCAGAGCAGTGGCTGACTCATTAAAGGCCGCTCTGTCTCCTTTTCGTTCCTCTGCCTCATTCCCTTTCCCGTTCTCTACCTCCCATTACAGTAATGGTGTGATAAAACAGATCTTTGTGTTCCCTGTTGGGGTCTTGCAGGGGTGTGTAGTTGGAGGGGGGGAGACAGGAGATGGGGAGCCCCGTCAGGACAGCCACCTTGTGCTAGCTAAAAATGTGCAATGCATCCCATTACAGGAGACTCCTTTGTTTGAACTGTCTGCAAGGGAGACTGAATCCCAGAACAGCCTCTCCCTCCCATCCGCTTATGGCTGCTTTAGGTTCTGTTCCCCTCCAGGCAAGCTGAGTGCTGCAGGATTCCTCTGCTCTCTTGAAAGAACGAATTAAGAAAGAAAAGCCTTATCTGTGTGTGGTAGAAGCCCCCTCTTTTTGCTCTTGAACTTCTCTTAGGAGCTACTATTTTTTCCCTATCCCTTTTCCCTGCTTTGAGGATGGCATGTCCCTTGCCTTTCAGTCCAGTTGTCCTTTCTGCTTGCTCCTTGCATGAGCTGTCTGAAGGTGCTCTCTTCTCTGTCCATGGGCTTCTGCTCTTCCCCTTTCTTTGCTGCTCAAGAAATGTTGTTTGTTTACGTGGTGTTTGACTCAGTGCCTATACCCATCCCCTAGCTTTTCATTCCCTTCTACTTTGTCATAGGACTTTTCCTTAGTGCTGCAAGACACCATGTCAGCATCAGAGGTTTGTGTGAAAGAAATCCTGTCCAGTCACTTTCCCTGGGAATGCAAAGATTAATCTGCATCTCACTTTCCCTGATATTAGGACATAGTTGCTTGAGGTGGGGCTATGGGTTGTGTTTGTAACTGTTGTTAGAGCTACAACTTAGAGATTCAACTGCTGGTTTAGAAGCACTTACTCTTAAGGGCCTATCAGAACCTGGTGAGTGTATTTTAGTCTTTTTCTCTCTGCCCCCTGTGCTGAGCACTTTGAGATGCATTGGAATAGAAGCGAACCGCTGCAGGTGCTTGTAGAGCTGCCTTGGGATGGCAGAAGCTGTGTTCAATGTTTCTTAGGCAGGATGGAGAAAAGCAACTTGATACGGCACTGCCATTTCCTTGAGTCCCTGTCCTAGAAATAACCTCACTGCTCCCTAGTGCATTTCTTCTGCAGGTGACTAGGTGGTTATCCCCGGGAATTGAGAAATGAGGATGCCTAAGTTTGCTGTGATATTTGATTGCCAAGGCTCTGTAAATTTAACATACAGTTTTAATTGTATTTTAAGAACTAGTAATTTATGAGCTATCTGGATCAGTGAAGAGGTTGTAGTGAGCTGCCAAAAATTACAGAAGTTCAAGGTTGCAAAGGAGGGAAGCCTTTAAAACCAGCAACATCTTTCCCTCCAGGTTATTAATTCATGATGCATTTAATTAGTATTGACCAGCCTTCTACTATAAAAATCTAGCACCAATGCAAAAGGGGTCTGCAAAGGGTGTCTCTGTGTGATGCTTTTTAGACGTGGGTTCTGGTCTTACTAACTGCTTTGGGTAAAATGCTCCATGTTCTTGTTTTAGATCCATTTCCAGCAAATGGTGTGTGTGATTGGCTGCCCTTTTGCAATGAGTTCCCTAATGTACTTATCTCCCAGCTGCAGAGTCATAGACTTTACTAGCAGTCATTCCTTGGAGGTCTGAGTACCAGGGAGGAGATGGTTAATTTGCCTCAATCTTCTTACAAACACTATTTAAAAGGATGTAGTCAGAATTCTTTCTATCAGACATGTTCCCTGGAATTAGAGTAGAGAAATGTTAATTTTCCTACAAAACCGTATTTTGGTATGCTCCTGCAGAGTCACTTATGATCCTCTGCTGTATAGAATGGTTTTTTACTGGACTGTTGGAAGCTGTGCTGTGACCAGTGAGGGCAGGACACATATAGGCTGGTTTTGTAAGGCTTATAGAAGCCAAAGCAATTAATGCTCAACTGGAAGCTTTTGGAAAAAATAGTGTGTTTTCCCTGCATAAAAGAAAATGGGGCAAATACTGTTCAACAATGTTAATTATGCTTTACTTAATACCTGTTCTTTTTTTTTTTCTTTGCAAAACTTTTCATTAAGCAATATTATTCTTAAACTTAATTGATAGCGATGAAGATGGTAATGGGGAGGCATTTCAATTCCAGGGCATTTCTGTATTTTGAGTCAGAAAGAAACCTTTGTTTGTTCTCTTTATTTCTGTGGCTATTTATGATACTCGAATCACATTTGTATGCTATTTTTTTCCACAAGAAAGAAAAGAAAAAACAGACAACCCTCTGTCCCCATCAGCTTCAGTGTATGTGGCACCGTGTTGACCCCCACAAGTTATCACTTGCAGAGTTGGCCATCCCAGATACAACCCACAGACCTCTGCCACTTTGACTGACTATGTAATTAGCTGTCATTTTCTGTGCAGGCCAGCTCGATCAGTGTTTGCCAGTTGGTTTTGTATATTTGCTGACAGCAGAGGAACAGTGATGTTTTGCATGATTAGGCTCTGGTTTAGGCTTTGGGGGTGTACACTAGTATACACATTTTCCCCTCCCTCCCTCCCTCCCTCCCTGTAGCCTCTCCTGTCTCATCTCTGCCCTCCATCATGGGAGGATGGATGGTTGGATGGATGCTTCTCCTTCCTCTCACTGTCTTCCCATGATCCCTGGTCAGTAGCTTGTCCAATACAAGCCATACCATATCCACACTCTCTGAGTTCATGCCCTCCTGTTTTGGCAGACTGCTGCTTTACCATGATCACTTCAGTTCCTTCTCAGCTGATTTTTAGACCCGCTTATTCACTTATTCTTTGCTTCTCTTCCTCCTCTTCCTCCCTGTCCTCACTACAGTCTCCTTGTCATAGGCTTTTTTAACTTTCCACCCACTCTATTCTTTCCTCANTTTTTTTTTTCTTTGCAAAACTTTTCATTAAGCAATATTATTCTTAAACTTAATTGATAGCGATGAAGATGGTAATGGGGAGGCATTTCAATTCCAGGGCATTTCTGTATTTTGAGTCAGAAAGAAACCTTTGTTTGTTCTCTTTATTTCTGTGGCTATTTATGATACTCTAATCACATTTGTATGCTATTTTTTTCCACAAGAAAGAAAAGAAAAAACAGACAACCCTCTGTCCCCATCAGCTTCAGTGTATGTGGCACCGTGTTGACCCCCACAAGTTATCACTTGCAGAGTTGGCCATCCCAGATACAACCCACAGACCTCTGCCACTTTGACTGACTATGTAATTAGCTGTCATTTTCTGTGCAGGCCAGCTCAATCAGTGTTTGCCAGTTGGTTTTGTATATTTGCTGACAGCAGAGGAACAGTGATGTTTTGCATGATTAGGCTCTGGTTTAGGCTTTGGGGGTGTACACTAGTATACACATTTTCCCCTCCCTCCCTCCCTCCCTCCCTGTAGCCTCTCCTGTCTCATCTCTGCCCTCCATCATGGGAGGATGGATGGTTGGATGGATGCTTCTCCTTCCTCTCACTGTCTTCCCGTGATCCCTGGTCAGTAGCTTGTCCAATACAAGCCATACCATATCCACACTCTCTGAGTTCATGCCCTCCTGTTTTGGCAGACTGCTGCTTTACCATGATCACTTCAGTTCCTTCTCAGCTGATTTTTAGACCCGCTTATTCACTTATTCTTTGCTTCTCTTCCTCCTCTTCCTCCCTGTCCTCACTACAGTCTCCTTGTCATAGGCTTTTTTAACTTTCCACCCACTCTATTCTTTCCTCATTTAGTTTGCCTCTTCTGCTCCTACTGCAGTCGTACTTGTCTGTTCTATCTCTTTGCTCCCTGTAGCTGCTTGTGCCAACAGTGCTCAGGCTTCTTGTCTCAATTTAGTTTTCTCCTGCTGTAGTTACAGGATTTTTTCTTGGTATTTTTGGATTTGAGGTGGATAACTGCTCGTTACATCATCCCTCCAAAGGAGATGGTGCAAAATACTGGAGATGGATCATTTCCCTGCTGTCAGTGATCTCCAGACCTAGATCTGACATGGCCAGTATCCCCTGTGAAGCTGTGGGTGATCTCCAAATGAGAGCATGAAATCACAAAAAATGGGGTGCAGCACTGCCAGCCACCCTTAAGAGCATTTCTGTTTCCTGTTAGAATAAACAATATTTAAACCATTCCTGATGGTGAGTAACCTGCCTTAAAAGCATTTGCAATGCCACTGCTGGCCTTTCTGACCATTGCTTAGTCCTTCCTAGTGGCAACATAAAGCTTGTTGCCACCATTTGTTCTTTCTATGAGGAATATAAAGAATGGATCGTTTCTTTCCTTTTTGGCAGGTTTTGCATACTTTTATTTCTTTCTTTTTTTATCTTTTAGCCTTTTTTGACCATTGCATATGGCTTTACTGGGAGATTTAGTTGATTAAATGTAAGACAGGCACTGTAATTTTCTATACTTTTGTTATAATGTTGGTCAGATCTTGGTGGCTAAATATAGATTCCTGAAATGCAGGTTTTTCTGTTAAATAAGTAGTTTTCTTATTTTTCAAAGTGTGTGTGGTGGTTTCCTCCTCCCTTAATTGTAAACAAGACAAAATATGCCCCCTGCTTTTTTCTTGGGTTGGATTGCTATGGCTTAAGTAATAAAAGAAGTCACCAACTCCAAAATCAGTTACTGATAGCATGAAAAAAAATTTCAATTTGAATGGTATATTGGAATTTTAACAACTCAAAACTGGGTCCTACAGTGGGAAGTAACCAGCCTGGCTCTACAAGCTCTGGCTGTAATGGAGATTTTTACCCTGAGTAGTCTCTAAATACCTAACTGGAATTGCACTCCAAGTAGCCTGTAATCTTAGGGTGCATGGATACACCAAAAATGTCCAAGTAATTGCAAGGGTAATCTTTCTAGCTTCTGAAGTCTGCCCTCAGGCTGGGAGTCTTGAGTATGGTTAAAACCCTCTGAACTGTCCTCTGATTATCCTGCTTAAAATTCATAGCATCTGCAGTTGTGGTCCTGTGGAGTTTAGGATTTCTGTATGCTGTATATAAGTCCTGGTCTCCATGAGTTATCTGACTTGGATGGCGTATTTGGCTTTCAGATAATTGCTTTTGATTAGTCAAGATGTAGATAATCAGTTTGACCTACGCAGTGCATAGGCCGTCATTCACCTCTCAGGTCTCACTGAAGCTCCTTATCTAGGTCTATGCTCTCCCTCCAGTCTTAGTAGCAAAACCTGCTTTAAATTACTTTAAAGGATTGATTTAAAAATGTCTTGGAGAGGAGTTTGGATTTCTTAAATACTACTAGTCCTCTTTTGTCTAGTATACCCTCTGTGAAGAATGAAACCATTAATTTGATTTGTTGTTCTTTGTAGCTTTTCTCATTTTTGCTATGGCATCATATGAAAAGAGGTTATCAAAACTGAACAATTATGCAAAGTACTTAGGAATATTAGAGAGCAGGAGTATGAAAGGCTATTGTTTTTCAGTGTGTGTCCCTTCTTGTCCCTTATAAAATGTGGTTGAGATAAACAGGGCAGCAAGAGAAAGGATTTCAGTTTCAACAGGTATGGTTTTAAATCTATCTAAACTTGAAAAGGATCCTTCCAGCCTGAATCAGGAGGTACAGGAGGAACAACATGTTAATTTGGTGAAATTAGTGAATTTGTCAATTTGTTGACTGTTGGTTGACTATAAGATACTGTGCTGTGTTAGCTTTGCTTAGTGCTCAAATATTTAATGCAGATTCATTTGCTTTAACTTTCCCTTTTGGTTTTCTTTGTGTGTGATGCTGTTTAATGTTGCTATTTTTGCTTTGCAAATCCTTTCTCAGGTCTGTTTCCACCCTGTTCTGGGATGAGGCATTCTGTCTTGAAGCAGTGGGAAAGGGAGGAAAAGTAGTTCTAGGAGTCCCTTTCATATGAGTTTGGTTGGGGAAGTGTTAATACTTTTTCAGAGTCGCATTAGACTGTGTGGTGGAGCCCATCTGTGGCAAAGAGTGTAGTGTGGTGAGATAGAGGAGTGAGGAAGGTGGTGACTGAAGGCTGTGGTGAGAACTTTGGACAGTTCCTTGCTGTGTGTCGTTCACAGGGACATGGGTGACACACTGTAATACACTGTGACTGACGAGGTGGTGTAGTCAAGGAGGGGCTGGCTCTCTTGGTGGCAGAAAGAATTTAGGTCATCCAAAGCCAGTTGCAAACCTTCATCCTAAGAGAATTTTTCTGAGGGACACTAGATCTTCAAAGCCTCTTTTGATCAAAATGCTGCAAGAGGTGTGAGAGTGAATTTATTTGGGAACATGGATTTCTAGAGGGTGGAAAAAGTACTGTGGAAATCTCCGTGCTTCTTCAGAAAGTGAGACTTCTGAATACTTTGTCTTATTCAATGAGATGAATCTAAATCGGGTTTAAGCAGATTAAAGATCCATGATCCGTGTTCTCTGTTGTCTGAAACTGTAGCTTTGAGCAGCTCAGTGGTGACTTTGGCCCTAGACAAAATGAAAGTCTTCTAAGAAGCCCTGCTGTGAGGAGGTGAGAAAGGTGGTGACTTTACTATCCCTTTCAACTCAACTGTGATTTCTCAGGAATGTTTTTTGGTTTTTGTTAGGAGTACTCTTAATTGGTTTTGACAGTGAGCTGCAGGAGTTACTGCAGGTGTTGCACAGAAATTAAGACAAAGCTGCACTGAAGGCTGCAGACCCGAGCATCTCCAAGTGTGTTCAGATCCTCGCATGCCTGGCCCTCCTGCCTTGCCAGCTCCAAGCCTCCCTGCCTGATGAGTGGCTGGGGTCCTGCTTGGCAGCTGGCATGGCCAAGAACATATCTCCCAACCAGACCTCTGCTTAAAGCAGTTGCGTTTAGAAAGCCAGTGGGTTGTTTTTTTTTTTCTCTCAGTGGGTGGGTAGGAAACTTTGAGCTGTTTTATTTGTAACACAGGAGAATAGCTAGAACTGAGTAATAGGAATTTCCTAATGTTTTGGAGGAGCATAAGAGGAAGATAAATTTCATACTTCTTGGGCATTTGTAGAGGGCTGTAGTGGCTTTCAAAAGTGTAGTAGGCCTCTAGGTTAGCTGTGAGCCTCTGTGTGTCACTATACAATTATTCTGAGATCCTCTCTGGCCTAAATCTAGGAGAAAAGAATCTGGTGGCAGGAAAGAACCACATTTGATTGACATGGCTTAAATGCAGAGTTGTGATGAGCCTACTGGCTACTGTTCGGACAATCTTAGCAGAAGAGCGTTCCTGTAGCCAATCATAAAACCTTAAAATCATAGGAAGTTTTGGGTTGGAAGGGATCTTTAAAGGTTATCTAGTCCAACCCCTCTGAAATGAGCAGGGTCATCTTCAAGAGTTCAGCTGTGAAGTGTTCGGGAATTGCCTTCAGCTGTGTCTGTCCCAAATTTCTGCTAGGGAGTTACTGTGCCTATGTGAGCTGCTCCTGTGCCCTCATATGAGGTCAGCTGTGATAGACCTGCTCTTGCAGAAGTGCATGGAGATGAGTCTGTTGATTAGGCGTGATGTTGGTAGTACCCAGCAGAAGCAGAACACAAAACCTTTTCCCTTGTGATCATTAAAAATCAACCATGGCTGTAAAGTGGAGGTGGTTCTTGTGCCCTGTGGTGCCAAATACTGAGATAGTGAAAAGGCTTCATGCCCTAGACATGCAAGAGGAAGCTAAAATAGCAATTTTCATCATATTTCATCATAAAGAATTTAAAGCAGATTTTTCAGGTGTATCAGTCTTCCTGTGAATTACCTTGTGGATGTTGAAGGCCTAACAAATTAAGGACACTTCTGTTAACAATATATTGGCTGCTGTGGGCTACTACTCATGCTGTTGTTGGTCACTTTTGAACAGAAATGCTTCCTAAAAGTTTAATAGGGCAGAAATAAAGCTGAGTTTGTGATGATGGACAGTTCATATCCCATCAAACGAGGTAGAGTTAAAACCAGGTGTTGATGGCTGATGCTGAAGAGCATTTCTCAGATTTGACAGTGATGTCTGTGGGCTGTGCTGGCCCGTCTACGGGATGAGGCTGTGGAGCCCGTACAGCAGGCTGGGTCTCTAAATTTCCAGTCTGAGTGTGTTGGGTTGCAGACGGACATCTGTTTTCAAAGAGCATCTTTGTAGGACAGAGCAACTGCCTGTGTATTTGATGCCGTAGCTTCAGACTGCGGAAAAATTATTCCAGTAGCTTCCGTCCTCATTGCTTTGCATTGAAAATTCTACATCTTCAAACGAACAATTCACTTCTGCTTTCTTCTTGTTTCAGCTAATTGGACTAGTTCTCAATATGTTGAGGATTATCATCTGGACCATTTACATACTTGTGCTGCAGGATCTCCTTCCTCCCTGACCCCAGTGTTACATGTTTCACACATTGTATCTCTTAAAAGAGGCGGTAGCACCTTTGAGAATTAGAAGTTAGGGTAGTGTGGTGTTTTAGGTCAGCTGTCAGTGATAGTAACCTGATCTATGGCAAATCTTTCCCTCCCTCTCCCCAGGGTGCCTGCTTTGTCCTTTGCATGCCAGTGAAACTGATATGATCCAAATTAACTTCTTCATCTGGTTGCATTTATTTTCTGAGTCATGAGAGGTCCTCAGGAGCCACAGAATTAAATGTTGTTTTCTTTTCTAACACTTTCTGTATGGTATCAAAAATCTATATTTTTATTCTTTTATGGCATCAGATGCTGTTTTTTTCGATGTTAACATGCTGCTGGATATGCAGTACATCATGGGAATAACATGGAGCTGCAGAGTCAGCAGAGGAGTGCTCATTATTTTGATGTCTGCTGTAAAATGGTGGCTCCTGCTCTAAATTACTTGGTGAGGTAATTGCTCATCTTCCAAGATGTTTTCCTTTCTGTGTGTATGAGGTCTTTTAATAACATAGGAAAGTACAAGATGTTTTTTGGGCCAGGTTGCATCTGACTTCTGACTGGATCCTTTAGTTTCAGTGATATATGAAGGACAGCTGGGGTGGTAGTTGGAAGCAGAGATGTAAAATGCCAGAACTCACTGCTGGCAAAGCAGCAGGATTGTTGTCAGTCTCTGAATTACACTGCTGTTTTATGCTTTTAATGTAAACAGCATCTATTTGGTGGCGTGGCTGATGGCCAGTCTTGACCAAGGGATGCTGCTGCTCTTTCTGGAGCAGAAGGGACGGAGGGTGGCGACAGGTGATTGATCCACCTATTCAATAGGCAGGTGCTCTTCCTTGAAATGCTGTCTGGAAAGAGGTTTTGCTGTTTGATGGTTCAATACTTCGCTTTGGATCCATTTCGTGACACAGAGCAGGCGGATAAGAGAAAATTTCATTAATATGAAACTGGCCATCCCAAGGTTATCCAACACTTGGGGGATGCATTGGTCTCTTCCCTTGGCTATGAGGACCAGGGAGGAAATAGCAGGAGCTCTGGCTTGCAGTAGAAAACTAACTCTGAGTGTGCTGCAGGGCCCTTGCTGCGCATAGCAAAGACCCGGCTGTTCTCCTTCAAAAGTCTAAAAGCAGCTGAAATGAGACTGCAGGGGAATTTAGCAGTTTAATCCAAGACTGCATCTGCAGACCTTGCTGAGTTGTCACATGCCCTTGCATGCTCCCTGCTGCGCCCAAGCCATTGACAGGGCTGAGCCATTTGGTGCCCAGCTTGTACCTTGAGATGGGCCAGGATCCAGGTATGAAGAGTGTCTTATAGTGCAGTCTAAGAGGCACCTTTCACAGCATGTGACACGTTGTGATTGTGGTTCGGTTACTGTCTTTCAAATGACGTCCAAAGTAAAGGCAGGGATTACTCTCTTTCTATATACTGTTAATTAAAGCTTTTACCTGGAAAGGAGATGCCACGGTGCAGTTTGCTTAGCCAGGGCAGACTAGCTTATGTCTTTCGTTCAGGATAAGCCTTTGGCTGCTGTTTGTGAAGGTGTCTTTTTGGCTTCCTTTCACTCAGAGTAAGTGTATTTGTTCTCTGAAGCCTTCTCCGTGTACTGTGTGAGCAGCAAATGTCTTAGGTCTTTTGCATCCAGGTAGATATGCAGTGGAAGCTGCTACAAAAGATAATTTTTGAGTCTGGCTGCAGGTTTCATCACCCTATGAATTTGATCCTGAATAAATATCTTTATATGTGATTTTGATTTTCTGCAGAGTATTAGTTCCCCCCTGAAATTATCTTTAAAAACCAAGAAGTTTAGAGGTGAGAGCATAGCTAAGGTCCTACTTATAAACCCCAAGCTTTAATCACTGTCAGAGTCAAAATAGCCCCAGTACATGAATGACAAGCAAGTCATAGCTGAGTAAATGAATGGGTTTTCTGTTACATCCTAAACTTGATTTCTAGCTGTTTTTATTTGTGCCAGTGATGGCCAAGCTGTGTACATCTGTTAGCATCTCACTGAGAGGCCAGTGAAGCTGCTCGCACCCAAGAAATTTCTGAATAAATGTACTGCTGAAATTAAGGTAGGGAGCTGTGGGGAGTAAAGACACATTGTCACTGTTTCTCAACCAGGTCAGGTGCTGGTTGATCTTTGTGTTTGTTGATCTTAGGCTTTTTTCTCTTTTAAGGTGCAATATTAAAAGATTGAAGACCCTGTGAGTTTTTCAAGCAAATTATTTTCTTCCTGAGTATGAGCACCCAAGAGGCAGAAGCCCCAGGAGAGGTGAAAGCAAAGCATGAGCTAACTGTGTTCTGCACCTCTGTGGAAAGCAGAGCACCTTGTTACTTTTTTCACAGGTGTTTTTGCTTGTTTGGAACGTAACTGGAGCTGTGCTCATGAATATTTGAGGTTTGTCAGGTGCCTGTTGAGGGCTGGAGGGAAGTAGAGCCAAGGAAGGGCTGGCTGTGTGGGAGCCAGAGTGGCGGAATAGGGAGCGGCCTTGGCCCTGTGTGGTTGTCTCATCTCTGTTATGGTAGTAGACTTCTTATTGGGATGAATGTGCTTTGAAATATTTATTGCCCTGTTTAAATATTCATTGCTGCAAAGGCAGTGCAGCCTGATGGCAGCAGTGGAGCCTCAAGGGACAGGGGCCACAGCAGTTCCTGGTATTTCCTTTCAGTAATATGATAAAAATATATTAACAAAACAAAAAAAAAAAATCGGGCATTCCCCCACTGCAAGATTGACAGGAGCACTCAGGCATATGTCCCAGTGTTTCCTCTTTGTGCCAGAGACTTGTATTTGCTCTCAGGCTCGTATGCTGGGGTGCTGCTCTTGGTTGCCAGATGCTAATGCTTTTTTTTTTCAGGCCTGTATCCTGGAGTGAGTGGCTTTGTTTAGCCTGACACTGTGAGTGTGAAAGGGGATGTACAGAAGGGCAAACCGACTGGCTTAAAAGGGCTTAAGTTTTGCATAGCCTGTGTTTCTGTCTTTCTGTAGGTGTGCAAGGAGGGGGAAGGAAAAGGAGCTTTAATGCACTTGGCTGTGGGAGGTGGGGATCTGCTGAGAATTATGGAGGGGTAAACTTCTCGGGAACTCATGTAGTAATATATTAAAGGAGCTGCAGATGCTGACGGACATGCCCTGACATGAGATGCTCTTATATCAATCTAGCTTTTAAGGTTTATTGATTTAGCTTCAGTAAAATAGAGCAGTTTAAAAGTAGGACTGCCAGTGATATGCAGTAGTTTAATGTGACTATTATGCAAGTTGTGACTGTTAAACCAGCACCTGCTTTATGTGTCCCAGGGCATTGACATGGTGGTGGCAAGGGAGAGCAGCATGTTTCCAATGGTGCTGCTGAGTGTGGGGGCTGCAGGAGCTGCTTTAGTGATACTCAGCCCAGGAAGAGGTGCTTGAAAGGTGGTCAGAGGTGCGACTGACCTCAAGCTTTACCTATGAGCTGTGCAGGTGGCCATTGTAAGGAAGAAGTCTATAGTGGTTCATGGTTACAGCAGGAATGTGGTAGACATACATTAGCTGGAAGGCTTGGGGAAAAGAGGCTTTAAAAGGATTTTGTAACAATGGGAAAATCTTTTCTGAGATACTCGAGAAGTTCACTGTGTATGAATCAGTTTTATGCTGGCTTATGTAGGGATGCCCTAGAAGTTAAGCACAAGTGAAGCAGGTAGTGGCAATAGCATATGCTAAATGTCCCTGTAGCCTCTTGTTCTGGGATGAAGTGACTTTCAGGTGCATTTCAAAGTTGCCTTAATGTAGCCTAACTGTGGGCTCCTGTGAGAAGAACAGTCTCCCTCGTCTCTGTCCCTGGCCATATGCTCAGCCTCCTCACCACTTTGGGCATTGTGCTTAAGCAGATATAAAGCGAGACAGTTGCGTTTATGACCAGATGACTATTGTTTGGATTAATTTTCTGGCAATGGCTGTGGTGTGACTGAATCTCACAACAGCTGGGGAGGGGAAATGCAGCCCCTGATTCCAGGGCCAGTTGGTAGTTTGTCATGTTAGGTGGTAGACAAAACTATATCTATACTTTCCAATAGCTTGTTCCTCTCCATGAGGTGAGGTCATTATGCTTATAATTGTGTATGCTGCTTAGTTTAATCAGCTTTAATTTATGTGCATTGACTTCCACCAGCTCGTGTTAACGTTCCAGGATATTGTCCTATAGGTCTGGCTTTAGATTGTCTCTTCTGGCTGTACCTGCATTGTAATCCATTATGTCTCACTCAGGTACCTCTGTTTCGGGTGCCATCATATTTTCAGCACAAAGACAGGAAAAGATGAAAAAGACTGAGTCCTTCTCACTAGCTGACTTAATGACTGTCATTTAGAAATCAGTAAACAAAATGAAATGGAGTCCTTTACCAGAGCTGAATTTATTAGACTCAGCTTTAGGCTATTGGTTTTCTTGATTACTTTTTAAATTAGATTAAATATTATTAGCATCTACTTTATTTCCCTCACAATTAATATACTTTAATAAAATAATCAGTTACTTTTTTAATGATAAGCAAAATAAATTGGGCTTTTAAAGGTTTTCAGTGTGCAGCCATGTGGCTTTTTCCAATCTTGGGGTCATTTCTGTAGCTCTTTCATGTTGTCTTTTGAATTTTTAATTCCATTTTTAACATTTGCGTATTGAAGCATATATCTTATTGTTCATCTGGCCAAGGGCACATACCCAAGTAGCAATGCTTCCCACACCCTCAGGTTGGTAATATATCTGAAGACTGTAGTCACTCTCTGTACCAGGCTGTTGCACTGGTGAGTTGCTTCTCTATGACTCTCTGCTCCTTTCCAGAACCTCTGCTTTCCAGGACAACAGTGGAGGCTTCTTTGAAAATGGAAAACTACTCTTGGAACAAATGACTAGCAAGAGATAGGAGAATGCTGGAATGGAAAGTAACTATGGGAAGAAATCTGTGTTTTTAATTTTTGTTCTGAAACATGTGCCAAGTCAGTCACAGACTTCCTCTGCCCTGCACCCTGAGAGCAGCTTGATATAATGTTGCTCTGTGACTGAGTCCTGGTACTTAAGTCACAGATGGGTCCCGTTTGCCTCATCTCATCTCATGTCTTCTGTACTGAATTCTGAGCGTACCCGTGATAGGCCAGTGGCAGTGAAAATGTGACAGGACTGAGACGTTTAGCTGCTTGCATGAAAAAAACCCCAGAGCCTCAAGGGGAGCTCTGGTTTTGTGTTTAAATATGCTGCATACGTCTCGTTCTCCACCTTTGCTTCAGAGTCACGTCTGAACATGCGGCTCCTTGCTATGGTTTCTGCCAGCTCTGCAGTTCTTTTCCAATTTTGGAGAGCATTCAGTGCTCTCCAATTGATTCCAGATGTGTTCTCCCCTTCCCGGTGCTTTTTCCCTTCTTCATCCTCCTGCTCTGGCAGCAGAGTCAGGGCTGCTTTTTTGCTGTGTGATGCTGGAGTTAGTGCACACAGGCAGGCAGGAAGACTTCCCTGCTGTCCGCTGAAATCTGGGGAATTGAAGGGGCCAGAAATAAGTGGTGCTGCCTGACAGGGCTTTGAGGTCTGTCCTTCCTCCAGGAGCCAAGTCAGCTCAGAGCAGCCCCTCTGCACAGTTCACTACTCCCTTCAGCTCGCTGCCTTCAAAGCAAGGGAGAGAAGGACAGGAATGACTGATACCAAAAGTGATCTTCAAAATCACTATAGTGATTTTCTCTATATATTTCCAGTGCTAGAAGAGCACTGGAAATGTAGTGAGATCTGGAAGAGTCTGTTCCAGATAGCTGTGTCACATGGTGAGGGCTTTGAGAAATCCTTGTCGCTGAAGTAGATACAAATCTTTCTAAGGGGCTGAGTGAGCTTCAGGAGGATTTAAACATTCAGGAAAGCCATCTGAATTCTTGAGGCTCTCCGCACTCACTGAGAATTTGGTGACGTACTTGCAGATGCAGAGCAATAGTCCATTTGCAGAGCAGAGACGTGATGAAAAATTGCTTATCTGTCCAGCTGAGGTCCTTGATTGGGGTTGGAGAAGCAGATACTGGTTTTCTGAAATATGTTAGCTGGAGAGTTACCCTCTGCCTTGAAACAAAGCTGTTTAAAGTGAGCAGTCTAATTGCAGAATTAGCTGAGGAGACAGTAACTGTGACACTATCTTGCCAGCCTGGTCAAGAGATACCATGGGACCAGGTGGTATTTTCTTCCCTGTTATATTTCTATGTCCTGTAGCCCTTCTTTTTCTAAGGAGCACCAGGAACCACTGGTTAGCTGTCCAGATTAAGGAAGAGAACCAGCACAGGCAGGTTTTCTGTGCCATCTAAAGTATCACATAGTGCCCAGGTATCCTGCTGCAACCATGGACCTCTTCTGAAAAGCAGTTACCCGTTCCTTCCCCACCACTGGCCTCTGGTTTCTGCTGCTTCCCTGAGAGGGGATCCATAGTCACGCAATGGAGAGTGTGATTGGTTTGCTAATCTGCTGAATGGCTGATGGCAGCTAGCTTGGATTAAACATATGTGACACATCTGCAGCACACTGTTCCTTAGCTGTGACTCATTTCAATTCTGGTCCCAGAAAAGGAACTTAGCCCTCTTTGCCTGACAGAGGAGTAATTCCCTTATGTGGGACATGCTTCTGCTGCCCTGGGTGCCTGCTGGATTAATGGAGGACTCGATTCATAGTATTTTGAGACATTTTCATGGTGATTTGTTGAAAGTTAGTTGTCTTATGGAAATCTTTTTTTCCCCCCAAGAATGGTTTGACTATGAATGTTAAGTGGAAAATAGTCACTTGGAATGTTGCAGAGCTGGGAAGAACACAACCAGGGTAGGTGCTAAAGGACCAATCTGAACCAAAAAATTGAGCCTGAGCTTTCCTCTTAATTGCTGGCTTTGTTGCTGAGGATATATCTGTCCTGGTGACTTTTTCCTTTGTTCTCCACCCTTAACCCCTTCTCCCCAGTAATTCTCAGTTAAATTCCTAATATGGAATGCAAGCAGATGTTGGGACCCTGAAGCACAATTCTCTCTAATCAACCCCAGAGAGGATGAATGGATTGAAAGCATTTGTTGGGATGCCTTTGTACCAGTAACATTTAACTTTTTCTTTTTTTCTGAGTTGGGAATAATGTAGATGTCAGGAGTAGAAATGAATGCTTTTTAAAATCTGAAAAGTATATTTCAGGTTGGTAAGTAGATGTGGCACGGGGCCTTATTAATGTTGTATAACTCTAAAGCTTTGACTGTATCCAACAGGAAGCCTCTTTGCAGTTGCCCAAGGGCATCTTACTAAGTGTGCATGCATTCAGCACTGAGAGCCTGTGTTTGTGCATAGGGGAAGAGCAAAAGTTGGTCATTACTGGAAGTGATGATAGCATGGGGATGAGCGAGTGCTTCCTGTGTATAACAGTAAGATAAGACTATAACTTTCTTTCATCCTTTCCTACAAAAGGGGGGCTTGAACTTCTTTTCCATAAAGTTCTTAAAAGCATTTAAAAAAAAA
>VYXD01009704.1:547860-560690 GCA_013397195.1 Hylia prasina | reverse complement strand
AAAAAAAAAAAAAGGCCAGCTGCTTTATTTTACAGAGCACTTTTTGGTGGCCTGGAGTGATAGAGTGTGTATTGGAAGGTAAGTTGTTCTTCCCTTGCTTTACATATCTACGAAGGGCAAGATTAGATAATCTAGTGTAAATTTGCACCAGGAAGTTGAAGGAGACATGCCTTTAAATGGTTAGCTAGGTGCAAGTGTGAGTGCAGGCATCTCTTTTTAGATTTTTTTTTTTTTTACTGGCGCAAGATTAGGTTATTGAGGCTTAACTTAACCCAGTGCAAAAGGCATTTCCTGAGTGATTACATCCAATTTAAATTTTAAAAAGTGTACCCATGAACTTAACTTCCTTTTATTTTAACAAAACTACCATAGAATTCCAGCAGATGTTTCCAGAACTACCTAGATTTAGAGTTTGCCTTTGGGAGGATTCAGGAGGAATTGCTCTCGTACCCAGGACAGTAGAGTCAAAATCCAGCATCCTTTTCTATTACCACAGTGTGTCATAGATCAAATGAAGATCAAGCTCCAGATGTGCTGATGAAGTACAGAACCTCTTATTACTGTGATCCTCTTCAAGGTGCTTTTATGATCAACCCACACCAAGAAAGAGTGTGGATTTTGTCATTCTATGTCCCAGGTACACAGTCATGTCAGTCTTGCTCTCTGGAGTTACAAAAATGCCTTTGTAGTGTGGAGAGAGGGTGTCAGGTTAAGGTCGCATACCTCTGTGAATCCAGAAACGGATTGGTACAAAGATGAAGGATATGAGATAGTTATATCCTTTGTATATAGCCTTTTCACCCCCAGATTTCTTTTCTGTAGGTATTTTACTCACTCTTCTCATCCAGAAGCTAATCTGTAATGAAATGTCCACAATCGAGAGAGTGTTATTGCTGCATTTTGGGATAGAGAGCTTGTAACATGTTTGTGTGGACCTTCAGGGTTGCAATGGCCAAGTCACTGTTTTGGGGTGTCTGGGGTGTTGGAAAGCCATGACTTCATCATTCTGTACATCACTTGGTCTTGTGTTTGAGTATCTTCATGGCCCTAAAGAGCCGAAGCACAGTTTTAAAAACCCAGGTGTAGGTTCCGTGTGCTGTGAGAGCCACCAGTGTAGGGTGGAATTTATCTTTGGTGTAGAGAATGCCTCAGCCTGTGTTTTTTTTTCTGCAAGGCATAATGCTGGAGTTCCTGGGGGGTGTGGGGAGCTTTATTCACACTGCTTTGTATCCATTCCCATTTGCAAAGAAAGTGCTTGTCAATACATTTGTTATCAGAGGACAAATTGTGGGATTGCCTGTGGAGAGCGTTAATGCATGCTGGAGGCTGCAGCTCCCTGGCAGTCTGGGCTCATCCAAGCGCTTATGCCCATGGCCCTTCCCCTCCCCAGCTTCTCCCCCCCTGTCCTTTCTGGCTCTGGTTCTCTTCCAGCTCCTTGCCAAGCTGTTTCAGTGCTCCTAACTGGGAACAAAACTAACCTGGCAATAAAAAGTGAGTAATTTTTTTCCTGGGGTATGTGCTGAAAGGGCTCAGTGGTGGACAGGCTGGCAGGGGAGAGAGGGGAGGAGTGCACAGCTGGAGGTGGGATGGTGGCAGCTCCAGCCAGAGCCCCTCTGAAGTTGCAGCTGAGAAATGGGGAAGGGAGACAGTTGGAAGAGGCTGAGAAAGAGACCCTGCTACAGCACCTTTTTTGTTGATCTGTGAGAAGCTCCGGAAGGAGGGGAAAACATAGTCCATTATTAATTAATTATTCTCATGCATCTAAGCGGCAGCCTTGTATGGTAAGCCCTTTCTCTCCTGTCTCTGTACAGCCAGGGAGCAGGGCTTTGCATGTGTGATGTTTACATCCCTGACAGGAGGCTGTGACCTGGGTTCTAGGAGGGACAGCACAGTCCCCGCATTCCCCTCACTGAGAAGGATCCCTTTCTTACAGAGAGTTGAGGGTGGGCAGCAGCTCCAGGTTCCTGCCAGGCTCTTCAGATCCCAGCTCCAAACATTTTTGCTGTTTACAGAAGGGATTAGGTTGGTGCAGAGAGCAAACAGTAGTAGCCTGGAACTCTGGTCTTCACAAACAGGTTAATTGCCTCCGTTAGCTGCAAGTCAGTTGCTTCAAGGATTCATAACATTAGTTCAGTGAAGACGTATGTATTAGAAAACCCATTCCACTAATAGGCTTATACTCCCATCTAGCTCAGTGTTTGGGGGTTAGAAGAGTTCAAAGGCATTTTTAAGAGATTGTTTCATGTTTATATGCTGTACCGTTTCCCTGCACCTTTCTGTGATGCTGATGACTCACAGCAGGGTTATGGATAGCACAGACCAGTTACCTTGTGGCAGTTTGCCACATCTGTACAGAAATTATACTAGTATAGCTTTAGCAGGAGTATTATTTTTATTAGGCTTTGCCATCTATGCATATTATGACATAGCAATACAGAAGACATCTGGAGCTGCATTGCTATAAGGCTCCTTTCATATCGCTCTACTTATATGCATTTCTCTAATGAGGAAAACAAAATGACTCCTTCACAGAACAGACTGATCTTTGACAGATTTATGGAAGCAGGAGGCCTTTGTGTGCATTTCTGGTGTTCGCTCTTGGCGCTCCAGTGCCGTGATCTTGGATCACCACCTGCTGTCTGCTGAAAGAATTCATCCTGTGTCACATTTGCTGAACCACGTTGCTCCTTGTTGAGTTGTTGTCCCCAGCTCCCACCCTTCTGCAAGGTACCACCACGTGCGGTTACTCATCAGTTACTCATCATTCCTCCATGGTGGAATGAAGCTGCAACGTTCATTAATTAACTTAAAACTGCATAAACTCTTAGAAATGTGTCCCCATTAGGGATTTTTCACTGCTTTAGCTGATTTGTTTTTTAAACAAACTGTGGGATGGGTTTGTACTGATCTTTGTAGGCAGACCCCTGACTTAAGGAGGAAAATTGGCACCTGCAAGGATGTGACAGGACCTTTGTAGAACTGAAAATAGGGGCCTGAAAGCAGAGCCCAGATGGGTAACCATATCCTTCTTGTGCCCTGAGGGCTTGGGTGCTCATGAATCAGATACCAACATTTTGCAAGGGGGCAGCTGCTTTGAATTCGTACTTCATGTGAATGAATGATTTCTGTGGCAACAGAGCAACAGAAGAAATAGAAAACACAGGAATTACTGCTTTTCTCTGAATTATAGGTTAAGATATATCGTACTGAAGTGGGTTTTTTTGTTATTTTGGGTTTTTTTTGTTTGGCTTTTTGTTTGTTTGTTTGTTTTTTGAAGGAGCATGGATTTATTACACTGTTTCACTTGCAGTGAGCAGCCTTTCCCAGTTTGAGCATGGGATGGCAGCTACCATGGTTGGTGCATGGCAGCACAAACTGGCAGAGCTAATCAGTTAATCTGGAACTGCCAAAATTATTCCTGCAACCGAATGTCCCTCACACTCACCTCCTGGAGACTGTCAGCCTGATGCATGGTGGCCAAGAGAGGTGTCTGTCTGCTCCTGAACATTGATTAAAATTTACTTCATACCATCACAGAAGTTTAAGATGGTAGTAGTTTTTGCAGGGAGCTGCACCGAGGTGTACCTAGTCCTGTGATGACATCCTTGTGTAAGTTTGGGGATGATGACTGCTCTTGGACATGCCTATCTGGGTTTCTTGTTGCATCTGAGTAAATTTTTGGGACATCTTGGTGAGCTAAAACAGGCAGGACTGGAAATGCAGTGAGGTATGTCAAGATATGTCAAAATACTTCCCTTTACCCAGAAATTTAAGGGTTTCTCCATGCTCTCTGAGAAGTGTGAGAAGAAGCAGCCCTGACTGACAGAATTTTATGTGGTAGTTTAGAAGCAGGGAAGGGAGTTCAGGTTCTATGTTTGCAGGTTATTGGGATTTTTGTGTCAGTGTGTGTTCTGTGTTAGCTCTTGAAAATATGAAGTGTTGTGTAAATGTTGAAATGTGGTAGAATAACAGAAGAGGTAGAATCTCCTCTGGGTTTGGAGGATATCAGTATGCTGTGAAACCTGCAGAGATCTCATCAGGAGTCCTTTTCTGTTGACGCTAGTGGAAACAGGGAAAATAATTCTAAAGCATCAAAGGAAATTAAAATTACAAAAAAAATCAGATGGGAAATATGTCCATAATCATATCAAGAGAAAAATAATTTGAGATACAGATACTCCATGGGATGATGAAGCTGGACAAATATAATAATGATAGATCTCCAAATAACCTGAGACATTAAATGAAGGATGCATTTGTTTAAAAGATATGATTTTTACATGTTAGTGTGATTTGAGGAGTGGGGGAGAGACAATGATATTAAAAGCATTTTATTCTGCATCGGAAGTCCTTCTTTGAAAAATCTTACAGAAGTCAGAGAGAAGTAATAAATAAAGTTACCAGGATATTTTGGCTTGAGAGGTGTGATTAAACTCAAATATGTATCATCAAAATGCCACAAGCAACAGAGTCGAGAGTAAGCATTTTCATCCCTCAAACATTTGTAGATAATTGAAGAAGGGAGAAAAATATTTAAAAGGTTGAAATGCATTTAAACTGAAAGAAACAGTATCAACTGAGGGGTAAAAACACCGAAAATAAGATTATATAAGGGTCATGGGCTGGCATTTTAAACCATCTAAGAGTGAGGTTGAATACTGGACTATGCCCTTTGGGGAGCAGCCCTGCACGGTTGACAGGATGGCAGAATAGGTTTTATTTGGGGCTAATCAGCATTCTCTTCCTCTGACCTGGGATGCTGCTGGCTTGGAAATCTAGCTTGTTCTGAGAAGACTGGTAATAGTTTCTGCTCCTCCGTTTTTCCTGTGGAAAAAATTTTCTTTGAAAAGAAAAAGTCAGTTTCCTATTTAGCTCCTATTTGAAACATAAGAAAGTGGAGCAGACAATGTGGACTTTATGGAAGAATGGAGACCATCAATACAATGAAATACTGTAAACAGAAGAGCTTGGAAAGGATATAGTATGTGGGCAGAATGGAGCTGTCATATCAGGGGACAAACAGGCTGAGCAGGTGAGCAGTAGGATTGCTGATACCTGGTTTGCAGTGGGATGGCCATCATTCTGCCTGTCCTGCCTCCTGCTTTAGAGTCACAAGTGGCTTGCTTTGTAGCTGAGAATAGCAAAGGAATGAGCAGAACTGGAGGGCTGGTGGAGCTGCCCTCCTTTTTTGAGGGGGAAACAAAAATCCTGTCCTGCTTTCAGAAAATGTGCTTGCTGCGTGAAAAAACCTCCGCAGAGCTGCAGGCACGTGATGCAGGGCTGCAACTGCTTGGGAGAGTGCATGCAAGGAGCTGAGCACTGGCCACGGCTGGCATGCTTGTCTGAATTTTTCTTTCTCAGATAAGGCTGTGGAGTTTTGTGTTCCTGCAGGCAGCAAGGCTGGACTTGAAACTGTCCGTTCTTCAGCACGGGCCAAGGCTGCAGCTTGGCTCTGCTAAGTGGTATTGAATGCCCTTCCCTCTCCTTCTCCCCAGCTGTGGGAGCGCATGGCCGCGTGGCCTCCAGGGGAAGCCGACCAGATAGACTAATGTCAGAGCAAATTTGGGATTCAGCCAGTGTCTGAGTGACCCGGTGCTGGCTGGAGGTGCACTGCGCTTATCACTTCCTCCGCCCAGAAGGGAAAGCTGCAGGTAGGCTGATAAAGGGACTGAAAGATTTGTCCGGCTTCTTTGGAGGTCCTTCAGCCCCTGCATGCTGAAAGGCTGCTTGGTAATTCCCACTCTGCCTTTCCTATCCACGGGATAAGGTCTGTTTCGATTTACTCCATTGATTTAAGCATGCTGGTGTCAGAATAGCCTCAAGCACCTCCCCGCTTTGTGGGGGAGCACCCAGGGCTGGAACAGCAGCCAAAATTTAAAATCAGGATTAGTCTGTTGACACGCACATAAATCAAACAGCCCTCCTATCATAAATCTTTTCTGTGGACTTTTTTCTGCTGCAGCGGTGAAAGCAGTAGGAGTGGTGCAGCAGCCTGGGCTTCTCAGGGTTGGGCTTCAATGTCAAGGCTGTTCTCCTTCACCCCAGGTGGCTGAATGCAGCTCTCCCCTTGGTGAGATCCCTGCAGAGGCTGGAGGGCTGCATGCTTTTTTGTTTCCTTCTTGTGGTTTTCTGACATGGTGGGGTAGTATTTTTATTGTCTTCTGGGGATATCTTTTGCATGGTCAGTTCTTTGTTTCTGAGTTATCTGATTGGTGTTAGCTACATCTAAGACAGCGCTAAAAGCTTCTAAAGAGTCCACTATGCAAGAGGTCTCTGTGGGATACCCTAAGCTGAGGGAGGAGTGGGTAATTAATGCCTTGTGTGATTATAGAGATGCTCAGGATTGGAAAAGAGTGACTGCGCGGCTGGCTTGGGATCTCAGCTTGTTTCCCTACAGCTCTTTGGTGTCTTCACGCTTGGGGCAGCAAGAAGCAAATGAGATATTCCAGCAACAGATACCTGTGCTCTGTACACGGTGCTGCCAGGGAAAAGGAGGGGGCTTCTGCAAGATGGATTTTAAAAACTGTACTTTTTATCACTGTAACATAACAGAGAGATGTGCTCTGAACCACATTGTGGGCTTACTTGTGAGCAGTGAGGGTCAGGCTGAAGGAGATGGACCCATCTCCTTTTAGGGGTGGTCCTTGTAGGGATGTTGAGGAACCCTGTTCTGTGTTTCCTTCTCTGTTTCAATGTGTGAGTGCCTCTTCCCTTTTCTGAAATTACACCTTACTGTGTGTAAAGCTTTGTGTGAGATCACAGGGGTATGCAGTCTGTAAACCCTGTAATTTGTTTGCTATATGCCACCCAGTAGCAAGAAAATTGCCCTGAAAAGATTAAGAAAACAGTGTTATGGCTCAGAGGAGTAAGGCATGCGCTTTTTGATAGGAGAGATAATAGAAAACTGTGGAATTCTATGGTGATTGTGGGTGGGATATTCACATGAATGTGTGTGTTGTTTCTCAGGCTGATGTTTTGATCTATCTTCTGTAGTCTAAAGCTGTTTTCTCCTTTTTCTTTTCTTAAGGGTAACCAGGAGCCATCAGCAACTCCTGATGCAATGGTGCAGCCATTCACCACAATCCCATTTCCGCCACCCCCACAGAATGGGATTCCCACAGAGTATGGGGTGCCACACACTCAGGACTATGCAGGCCAGACCAGCGAGCACAATCTGACGCTCTACGGAAGCACGCAGCCGCATGGAGAGCAGAGCACGAACACAGCCAGCACGCAGAACGGATCTCTTGCAGTAAGTGTACAAGGCTGCCCAGCCAGAACAGCACAGTGCTTTGGGAAAAAGCAGCCACTGATTAGATTGCTAATTCTCAAGTGTGCAGCAAACCAGCAGTGTACTTGAAAGCAGAGAGTTATAAACAAAACGTGGCTTCTGACCTTCCATTACTGGGTTTCCCCTTTTGCGTGTTCCCCTTGTAAATTAGTGCCTGCAGAGAGCAGTAGTACTTGAAATCATGATCGTGGTGGTTTTACCATGGTAGTGTTGTCCAAAGACAGTCTCTTACAGAAGTGTTAATTACTTTGTGTTCATTGGCGAATCGTTGAATTAGATGTGATGGAGGCGCATTCTGCAGGGTTGACAGTACAAAGAATTAGGGTGAGCACATGCATTTTAGGTGTAACCCCAATGGGGTTTTGTTTTCAGGAAGCTAATGGAGTAGAAAATTACTTTTCTTTGACTTTCTGAAGACAGCAGGGAGCTTCAGGGAGCAGGGATAGGAGATGAGCTCTCAGCTACTGGTCTTCCATTTGCCAAACCAAGATTTTCATCTTATATATTTTCTTCTTTCCATGCCTGGAACTGGCACTGGGCAACATGCTGGCAGATTATCCCAGGAAAAGCTTTATCCACCCCTTAAGCCACTTGCTAAGACGTAACTTCTTAATAAAGAGCCTTATGGTGAGAGCCTTTGACGCTCAGGGGCAGATTTAATCTGTTAATGTTTTCAGTTTTACTTGTAGTTGGTGTTTGGCTTGTAGAGATTCTTTTTTTCCCTGGTAAGTACTGAATGAATTCAGTGCCAACAGTTGGAAGAACTGATAGTGCCAGCTCAAGTGTTCATGGTTCCTGATGTGTGCTTCTGCTCCTTCTGCAATGGGCAGTGGCTGCATGATTGGTGCCGTTGGTCATGACTTTGATATCTTTGATTTCTTCCTAGGAATGCCACAACTTCGGCATCCTGAGGAAGAAAAAGAGTACAACTCTGTAAGGCACATTGGTAGTGTGTAAAGGGAACATAGGGTTCCTTGCTTGGCAAAAAAAAGTAGATAAGGAAAGGCTAGGCAGGAAATAAAACTTAGAGCTGATGCAGCGTGCAGAAATGCAGGTCATTGTTTTAGCACCAGATTGTCCGATACCATTCCAACACGTAAGATTTGGGTTGCCCATCTCCAGCATACAACTATCTCAGGCACTGCCAGTTGGATGAGGAAGCTGGAAACAGGGAATAAAAAACAGGGCAGTGTCTTTCCCCATGTGTTTTGCTGTTCTCATCCTTGTCCAGAGCTTAAGAGCATTTCTTTTTAATGGAAATGATGTGAGCCTTGACCTTGGATGTAAGCTCTTGCCAGCCTGCCTGTTCCATATTAGGAAGCATCTCTGTGGCTCTGCAGGGCCGAGCTCTGTGTTTCATCAACTGGTGCTGGCTCCAAGGAGCTCACAGCCTGTGGCTACCCTGCGAGGAGGGACTGGGAGCCTATCTGTGCGGGAGGGAGTGTTGCTGGGAGACTGTTGGCAGACAGTGGTGTTGCCAGAAGCCTGTGGAGGGAGTCTGACTGGCAGGGGGTTATCCAAGAAACCGGCTGAAGAACACACAGCACTTGTACTGGCTGTTGGAAATAGGTGTGCACGTCTGGAGTGACCGTTTGATGTGGCTGAAGATGTGCAAGCTGAGCATGCAGAGTCAGGCTTGTGGCCAGAGCTGGCTGGGAAAGGGTAAGGGCACACACAAGGGCATTGCTGTGGCTGCTATGGACTGATCAAACCTAGAGGATCCGAGATGATGGCACATGAAAAAACCTGTGGGAGCAGGGGTAAAAGTGCCTCAACAAGGGGCTTTTCGCATGCCAGACTTTCACATCCACTGCATCCTGGATCTTCCAAGTCTCTTTATCTTTCTGTCTAGGACTCCTCTATGAAGTTATTTTGATTCTGTGGGCTGCCTTAGGATGTAATTCCTTGTAACTTTTCTTCTCCTCAGTACGCTGATTAATGGTGTAGGACCTAGGGGAAGCAAGAAGGCTCAGTAGTTACTCAAGTTAAAAAATGCTATTAAAATATAGCAGAACAGATTGCTTATTTAATCTTAAACATCTATAGCTAATGTTAAGCATTTTGTCTGTCCCATGTGCTGGCTATTACTTGTTTGACACACATGTTCAGCCCATGTGGACTAGACTGTTATGCTTTAAGGTATCTTCTCCTTTAACCATCTTGCTCAAACAATAGTGCTAACTTTAATAGAGCAGAAAGCCATCATGGTGAGATATGAGCCTTCCCTCCCATTATTGTGACTGACAAGCACAGCTGCTGTCACATGTGTGAAGGCAATACCCCAGACTCAACAGCCAGTGGATTTTTTAGCTGCTGACTTGAAGCCTGTGCTCCCATGGGATGATTCAGAAATTCCTTCAGCCGGACAGATAAGTTCCTTGCTTGCTTTTAAGAACAAGGCCTGTGACTGGTCATGTTGGCAGGACAGGGAGATAGCAAAAGGTGTGGTCACATGGCGGGGATTTCCTGCTTTTCAGGCTGATAGCCTTTAGGATAATTGCAAAAGTAACAAAGAACATGGGGGTAGCTTAAAGGTTGCTCATGGAAAGGGGGCTTGATCTTGTTGGTAGGATGTTACACAGCAATGTAATGTGGTCTGTAATACAGTCCTTAAGACACAGGGTGGGAACCCCTTTTCATAGACACTTGGCTACTTAGCTGGAATGTTTTGAGGTTAGTGGTGGTGTCTTAGTAGACAGGGTTAATAGGTCTGGGAGCCTGAAGTCAAAGATCAGCAGTGAACTTATAAAATAAACTTTGAGAATCAAAGTCCATGCCTTCCTACGCAGTCTAAAACTCTGAACAAAGGGGAATGACTGGTTGATGTCATGAGCTGAGGATGAGCTTGGCTATGGAGGTCTGAATGTAGTGGAAAGCATTCAGAGGTCTCAGGTTTGGGGCATGGAAAAGACATTGGCACATTAGTTGGTGTAATACAAACAGCTTCATATTTTGGAATCTCTATTTTAGGATCAAGTCTCATCTGTGGGGCTTTGTTTCTTGCCTGGCATGTGGCAGGAAGACCTCTCAGTCTTCCTCTCCAGGCATCTGTCCTTTCTCTTGATACTGTCCCAAAGCACAGCTGAAAGACCTGGATTAAAAATAGGCTGAGGTACAGGACCATATTTGGCTTACTTGGTCTGCCTGTTGCAGCCCCTCTCTTAAACAGCTGATGCTCAGCATTTCACTTACGGCGCTGGGTTGCCTGGTTTCTTCCTCCTTCTTGGTTTACATTAGTGCTCTTATCCCTAATGGAAACACCCAGCACAGTCAGCGTCAAGGGGAGATGCTAATTAGGCTTCAGTACCTCTGGCAGCTGAGCTGATCTAAGAGATTCACTGCTGTCAGAAAGGAGAGATCTGGCTCCAAGCGCAAACTCCCACTCCTGTTTACTGTTTCTGGCATTCCTTACGTGAGCCACTTTAATTCACTGACCTGGCAGAAAGCTGTCCAATTCTTTTGCTGGGTTAATGAATTAGAGCAGCTCTTGGAGGGATCCAGCAAATGCTGTTGTTGCAAGGTAAGCATGTGGAGAGCATGGCCAGAAGCCGAGAGCAATTGTCAGCTCTCTGCATCTCCTGGTACTCTACCCGCAGAGGGAAGATTAATCATCTGCTGAACTAAAAAAGCTTGCTTGATAGTAAATGCAATGCACTTAATACTGCAAGATTATTCATCTTATTTCTCTTGTTAATGTCAGAGGGAAGAATTTGTATGTCTGTATAAATTATGGAATGCAGCTGGAGGTATAGAAGTAGAGGAGTAACTTTATGTAAATTACTTCACATGAAAATGGCAGGTGCTGTCCCCTTGGTGTTACATTGTCATGAACCAGTATAAAGCATTATTTAATTACAGAGCATCGTGTCTCTACTTCTTGATGTGGTGTACTGAAACATATTTAACTCATTTGCTATACCATAAAGGGATATTGACTTTCAAATTCTCAAAGAAGACACATTTGTGGTGGGGGGCCCATATGTGTCATGTTCAGAAGCAAGACAGGGAAGGTGCTTGGTTGTCTGTCTCTGCCTTGTACGTCTAGCAAGGGCTTTGTAAAAAGAGAGTCACGACACCAAGGATTCCTCAACTGACTTTTGCAACACATGTTATAATGATGACTTCCCCTTGGGTATTTCTTGCCTAGACTGAATTTGCAGAATTTTCCTCTGTAATTACTTTTCATCCCTTTAGTAATTAAAGCAATTGCTCACGTGAGGTATTTCAGGTGAAGAATATGTTTAATGGATATCGTCAGTAGACATGAGGAAGAACTAGCTTCAAATAAGTAGTTTGCTGCTGATTCTTTGGCCACCTCAACTTAGAAATTGCTGTCTTGAGGTTGCAAACCCTGACATTTAACATCAAGAGTCTGCTTTGAATATGAGGCAAGTTGTCAGCACTTGCAGACTTGTGTCTAGTGAGGCAGATTTAAAAATGAGAAATAGGAAATAAATCAGCAAGTATCATTACATTAGAGTATATAGCTGTGGTACTTCTGTATACCTCTTGAAGGTTTTAGCAGATCTAGCAGAAGTACAGGGAAGGATAAAAGTGATGATGAAAGCAATGTAGCAGGTTCTTTATGTGAAGAAATGAAATCTTCACTTAGAGAAAGAGCTGTCAGGAATAAAGGTATATGACAAGTACATAAAAGATTGGATGGTAAGGCAACTAAAATATGGAGATTTCCCATTTTCACTTACCAGGATGCGCATGGGAAATAATTGGTTGCTATGTATGAAAAAAAGAGCAGGATTTACTATTTATTTTATGCTTATATCCATATAATGAAGAAATTAGCATTGCAACACTTGTCCATGAGATGCTTGGCAAGTTGAGACATCAGCTGGCTTAGTTTGTTGGAGAAAAGTCAGCAAGCATTTGCCTTGTTCTTGCATCCTTTGACAGATGCCATATATTTGTCTGCTGTTAGAAAGAAGATAATGGGCTGAATGGGTCTTAAGTCTCTCACTGTGTGGCAGTTCTTCTGCCACTGTCAATGGAGTGGTCCAGGGGTGACCACTATTGGGAAATTTTGCTGTCTCCTTCACCTTGTCAGGGCATCCCTGTTTTGTGAGGAATGGGCTGGAACTGCTCACAAAAGGTTTGACAATCTGACCAGCAGAACAGGCCTTTCAGGGGGTTCCATTTCACCAGTTCCTTGAGAGGAAAAAGAAAAAAGCTCTAAAGAGTACTGTTAGAAATACCCATCTTTGGGTTGAAAATGTTACTGAGCACATCAGAGGTGTTGTGCAGCATAGGTAACAGAGGTCCATATATGCTCTCCTATGTTAGGTTTGTGTACTGTGAGGTATGTCTTTAATGAGGAAAGTGAATAAAATGACTTAAGGTTTAGTATGTCTGAAAATAGGTAACTGACAAAAAATATATATCAGAAAAAATATACCCTAAATTCACTGTATGGACAATAGTGAAAAGCCTTGTAGAAGTTAATTGATATGTTCTTAGATTTTTTTGGTCTGTTTTTTTAGCATACAGAATATTTTGGATAATAGTTAATTATGCCTGTAAGTAG